>LPNX010059913.1:10997-179677 GCA_001517045.1 Pseudotsuga menziesii
TCAAGTAGCAAGGATTGGAAAAGCCATGGATCTAGTTTGACTCCACTGTACATCCAAAAAATTTGTGAAGGCATTGCCCCTCTGTATTCAACTAACAAGTTTCCATTGCAGATCCATCCAACAACGATCCTTTCCCCTTCTCTTCCTCCTTTCTATTAAAATCAATAATCCGGTTACCTGTTTCTTCCTCTTACGATCAGATATAGTTCTAAGAATTGATTATATATTGTTAGATCTAGTTCATAAGAGTCTTGTTTTGTAGATATGTATTTTCATAAAGATAGATCTAGGTGTAGAAATTTCCCTTTTTTGCAAGTAGCTAAATCATAGATCTAAAGCTTGCTCATAAGGTAGTTTCTATTTTTGTTCTTTAAAGATTTAAATTCTACAAGAAAATTTCATATCTCACTGGATTCCCAAATAGAAAGCCAATATCCCAAGGAAATATTGCTTTCCTTAGTTCCTTTTTGCAAAACTAGATTAGCCCCTTTTAACAAATTTTTACTTAGTTTTTTTTCGATAACTAGCGTGGTGACCCAAAACACTTTTAAAGTGTTTTTGGGAACATTTGATTTTAATTTATTGCTTTTTTTTAGCAGGTTTAACAAAAAAGAGAAGGATACTCTTCCCGTTTTCTGACTCTTGGGCGAATCGGAGCTTCCCGGAGGCTTCCCCCACCGCTGTGATTTTATTTTAGCTTACCATAAGCTTGTTGTAATCCTTTGGATCCCAGATAATAAGGAACAAAGTGAATAATTTATTTTTCTGATATTGTAACCAATAATAATAAAAAATAATATTTTCGAGTAGGCTCTTTCGAGCCCACTCCCCATCCCCCCAGGGGGGATCCGCGTTTGTTTCATGTTTTTGCATTTTTTTCCATTTTTTCTCTATCTTAGTCTTGTTATGCAAGATTGTATACTTTGATAACATTTTTCATTATTCCATATTTTGAATTCAAAGTAATCATACTAATTACCCCACAACTTCCCGACTAACTCGAAAGGGGAAAGAGATGTGTGGTAGGACTAATTAGAAAACCAATGTTGTGTATCTATGATTCCATTTTCATTGTTATTTTTCACATGCAAGCAGTAAAATTAACTCCTCCTTGATTTCCTGATTGAGGTCCACTGGGACTGAAAGAGATTCCTGGAGGGTCTTCTTTTTTAACCAGAACAAGCTCTTAAAATTTACTAAAATTGATAACACTTCGGTGTGTATGCTCTGCAATTGGTTGTGCTCCATGCAATCAGTCAAGATGCATAAAAATTAATGCGAGTGACTAGAATAATTATTTTCACCTTCCCCAATCAACCACCATCAGGTGAAAATCCAATTCCTCGATCAAACCATAAACGGTGGCAAAATACCCAAAGGAAGTGGGAACTCCTGAAAAGTGACCTTGAGGTGCCGTTCCCTGTTACACATTCGGGTGCATTATGAAAAATAGTCTCAGAGACTCCATTAATCCCACATATTCCTTGTGGGTAGACGTGAAGGTTTAGTTTTGGACATACTCCAAGTACCCCCTGGGTATTGTTAACAGGAATATTTCACCTTCTGCGAACAGTAAGGTGTTCCACTAGTTTGAATGGTTCAGATCCAGAACAAATGAAGGACAAAGGTTGAAGACCCTCCCTAGATGCCGTAGATACCTAGAATGTGATGCTTCGATAGTAACTCCATGTACCTTCAATCAACTTAAACATGCCAACACATCAAAGATGCCAGAATATAATCTATTGATCCATGTTAGTGACTAAGAAATCTAACAACATACATGTGAAATCAAACAACAACAATAATGTGGGACGGAAATCAACTTGCATTAAGATAAAAATGGAGAAGTTTACAACCAAGGCTTAGTGTTGACATTCATCTCCATGAAACCAGGCACTCTCATCCCCATAAGCTCTGACTCTAGCTCTCTATGCCCTCCAATGGATTGGTCCAAGTGATCAATCCAACAACATAACAATACCTTAAGAGTTCTCCCTTCAACCATGAATATGAGCTTATATTTATAAGGCTCAATGGATAGGGATGGCTCAGAAATTAGTGGATGAGGTGGCCTCTAAGGTCCTAGGATGAGATATCTCGAGCTCAACTTACCCACAATGATAGGGATAAGGGCGGACACAAGGCTCATCATCTAGAAGCCTCGAGAAACTTCTCTTTTTCCATTTTTACCCAGGGTACCGCATTTCTCATTCAATGACAGAGTGGTTCTAGTAAGAAACTCTTATGGAGTAAGGTCCATAAGCGGTGGCACCGCTTGTGGAAAACAAGGGATAGGCGGTGCGAAAAAGGTACCACTCCTGGACAACAGGGAAAGCACGGTGCTGAGCATTTTTTATGAAAGATTGACAAATAGTATGAATTTCCACTCCAAGTGCTAGGATTCAAGGAAAGTAGGTATGTCAAAGGTCTTATCACATGATGGTGAAAGGATTTTGGTATAAGAGGATGCCCCCCAAAGCATGAGTCTTAGAGGGATATGATAAATGAGAGCTTTGATAGAACAAGTTGCCGCTACGAGGTGAAAATGTCAACTCGATCGGAGCATGTTGTCAAGTAGGCATCTGTAGTACATCAGTATGTTGACTCATAGACACAAGTAACCAAACTCATGGCTGTAGACAAATACAAAGCAGATCCATGAGAGGAATAAACAAGCATGGCTACTACAATACAGCGTAGATCCATGTGATAGAGGACTCAAACTTGGACATAGCTACCAGAAATACAATGTATATCTATGTCATACAGACACAAATTTGAGCATATCCATGTCCATACAAATGTGGATCCATGCTAGATATACAAAACTCCATCACAACCTGGGGAAAAGAAATGAGCACTTTAAACAAATACCCAGGGTCTTTGTCTCATCTTCCACAAAGTACAATTCTATCCATGTGATTACAATGATCTGAAGTCAAACATGGTAGAAACCACTTTATTACCGACCAATGATGTGAACTATTAACAAGTGCAAGGGAGATCACCATTAATGTCAATGATTCCCAAGGTACTCTAGTACAATCTATTGAGTGTGAATAGATGTCCTGATGTCGAACACCCAGTCGCTTCTATCGATCAAAGGTCAATGATGTGAACCTATGTTAAGAGTGAGAGAATCTGTCATTAAGACATACAGATCTCAAGGTACTAAATATTGTTTCTAAGACTATTTCCCAAATGATGAGCTGATGTCGATGGGAAAAGTCTCGTCGAAGGAGGGCCATGATGAGTCCCACATCGATGACATGAAACTTGAAACATGGTTCTGGAATGATGTGAATGTAGTAACCATATGACCAACTCAAAGATACTAAAACAAACACTGTGTAGACTGCAAAGGTAAAACTTCTTCAAATCCCCTTTGAACATTAGGTAGAAAGACAAAAAGACTTGGCAGCATGACTGAACGGGACAAACACACAATGCATTCTTTTGAAGACTCAAAGGAGTGAGATGACTCATGAAAGTGGATCATCGCGGGGATCAGCTGAATACCCAATTGACTAACATGATGTGTAGACAAGTGCCATGTTCAAAGGTAACGACAAACATCTACCATTATTTACAAAATGATTCCCTTCCCATTTCCCCCATCATGATCGATGAGTTCCTCTTTTCGATTTTATGAGTTCAAAGAGGGTAAAAAACTCTCGATATAGCTTGTCGGAAGACAATTCCAGACTCATATGTTTTACAAACCTAAGAGAGGAGGGGTTCATTCCAAAATGGGTCTCTCAATGTTTAATTTAATGTGTCCACTGAAAGAAAGCTCAGTATCGTTCATGTTTAGAGAGTCTGGACGAATACGGAAGAAGACTCCAAAGGGATCCTTTTTCATATGACTTATCTCTAAGGCCCGAAAAAGTGTAAAATCATACCTTAGAGAACTCTTCCAGTCATGATTGGCTGGAGTGTTCCTTTTTCGTAAATAGTCCTATCTGAACTGAAAAAGAGATAACCTACCATCGAACGGATGAATCTTCAAATACTTTAATGAGCGTGAATAAGACAAGATCGCTTGATGATATTTTCATATTTAGGGAGCATGAAAATAGTTTAAAGAGAAATCCATGAGGTTTCTTTACACAATGTCATATTTTACAAGCCTGGAAAGAATCGGAAATAGACTCAACGATCTTTTTCGTGTCTAAGGAGCCTGAAAAAGAGGTGAAAAGAAGACTCCACGATGCTTCTTTACACCATGTCAATTTTTTACAAGCCTGGAAAGAAACTGAAATGGACTCGAACCTTTGATACTAGGTTTAAAGAGCGTGATCAAAGAGTCATAATTAATGCTCATCGACCTTTTTCGTTTTATGAAAGTGCGAAAAAAGCCATAAAAGAACTTCCAAAGCTTCTTACTATGGTTCTCTTATCCTACAATCAAATCAAAAACAAGTGTTAAATGCATTTATCACTAGCATTAAGGGATTACGACAGATAAAATTTGACTAAAATATAATTTTATATCAAAACTATAGTCTGTCAGACCCAAAAACTCCTATATAAGTCATGTAAATAGTAAAAAATCAAATCATTTCACTATTTCCCCACAGCGGAGAGCACTTGGAGCAATTTCTTAGCCAGATCTTCTGCAGCTGATACCGAGAGTTTCCACCATCCATTTTGAGCATCGTCAGTTGCGGGTAATAGCTAACACCCTATTATTTCATTTCATCATATTTATTTTTAGTTTTGGTGGATTTTTGGGCTCATATGGCAAGCCCTAAGACCTTAAAAGTAGGCACCATGGCTACCCCTTGCAATATACACGGTACCACCCGAGAACCATGCCTATAACATAGTTGAGAGGCAGTGCCACTACCTATCTCCAATGGTGCATAGGAGGTGCTGGCCGTGGAGACTTTAAACTCATAGCATGATCAATAATAATTCATTCTTTTGATTTTTAATGATTAGGAATGATTCTAATGCATACTATGATTATTTTTTATAGGTCTTGGTTGCTCAAAACATGGTGATATGGAAAGAAAGAACACATGACAATGATGATTCCTTTGTAGAGAGAAATGCGGGTTGTATTGCCGCATTACGGGATTGTGGGCTCCTGAAGTTCTTTCAGTTCCCAAGCATGGTGTCACATAAGCAGTTACTGGAACATATACTGCGGATGTGGAATCCAGAGCAGTAGTATTTAAAGGTGGGGGCCCATATTCTTACAGTGGAAGTAGAGGATATCTACTTCCTAACTAGTCACTCGACACGAGGTTCCCCCATCTCACTGACAGGTTCCCGTGGAGGGGATATTACCACTCGAGAGCTTATAGATCGTCATTGTGCTCCAAGGATGAGCACATCAGGGAAGAAGATCCCCATTAGAGGAGTGACGAATGGGCCCCTATGAACTGTCCTATTTACTATGCAAAGGGTGGTTGGGAGTCAGGGTTTGCACCAGGATTCTAGGGAACACATGTTATATGCCATAGAGGCCATGGAACCCATGGTGTTCAACTAGGTAGAATCCATGCTTGCAATATTCAAAGATCAGTTGACTAAGTGTTAGCAGGGAGAGCTAAAGCATTTTGGCTTTGGCTCCATTTTAGCCTACTTCTTTTTTGAGCGGGTTGCACAGATGAGACCTCAGGTGGTCTTCCGGAGTCTGAGAGCACAGGACCCCCATATGCTGAGGTGGGTCCAGGTCATGGCTCATACAGGAGCAGGTAGGGGAAGGCTGAAGTTTAGTGATCCGTTCTTCATATGGATTTGAGATCAGATCCTCATGGTTGAGGATTATGCTTACACAGGTAAAGACTTCACTGGAGATCCTGACCTACCACTCCCACCTGGCGGACAGTGGGGTGACATTGGTAAGAAGCAAGAAACCATAAAATGGATGAAATGTTTTTATGTTTTTTGATGTTTTATATTTTTTATGTTAAGTGACGAAACCTGTATATTCTCATGTAGATGTTGGAGCAGCACGACTTGGAGGAGCATCTCCATTGGATAGGCGAGCTAGAGCCCGCTTTGTACCACAGGGTGATGATATCACCGGGGAGCTAGAGGAAAACCTGGAGAGGTTGACCTTGGATATCCCATATGCTGACATTGATGACCTCCCGATGAGATATCAAAGATCCACAGTGGGAGTACCAGGTCGTTTCAGTAGGCTGCTACGTAGGGTAGCTCAAGCAGTGATGTGCTATCACAAGCACCACTAGTGTATGAGATATGTACTGAAAGTTGATAGCTTCAGGATTTTTTATGATGATTTTGCCTAAAAGCCTACATGCTTCAGATGAGGTCTCGGGACCTATTTTTTGTAAATTGTTTTGTATATATATATATATACAGACTTTTACATGGTGTTTATATGTATCAAATGGGAAATGTATTTTATATGAGTTTTATGTGTCTTTAGATGTTTATTTACAATGTACCATGTTAGATTTTGACGTCATGAATGGGAAATATGCCAATTTAGGATGGAATTAGCTAATGAGTCACCAACTACATTATGTTCCCTAGGGATATTCCTATAGGTAATGGTTTCAAATGATCTTTTTAGCAAACGTACTCTCTGGAAGAGGCGGAGGAGCACCGGGTTTCTAATGGTGTAAACATGGTTTAAATGACAAACCATGACTTGTGAGTCCATCAAGACTACTAGATCATGAACATCCTAGGAGGTAGCTTCAGTCAGAAGACCGACGACTGCTTCATACTCGACGGTGTTATTAGTAGCGGGACCTATACAAACTGCTCCTGAACTAACCAAATATTCAGCTGGGGAATAGAGGACCCAAGCAGCTGAGGCGAGATTCAAGGTGTGGCAACAAGCACCATCAGTGAAGCTGTAGAAAGCCATCTGCATGAACAAAACATGGTATAAACAGATGTAGACACTAAACTCAAAACCATCTGGAAAATACTAAAAGCACACTGAAATTCAATCAATATACATATATACAAGATACTATCCAAGAAAGACCTAGGCATAGTACATTTTCAAGTACAACCCATTACGAGGTTTCCCCAAAGGGATTCCATCATAATCAATGAGCTCGTAAGCTCCTTTCTCTAACACCTTAGAAATAACAAAATGTCCATACCACATGGACTCAAACTTACCCTTCCCTATTTTTTCATATCTCTAATCATAAGTCAAGACTAGGTCACCCTCGTTAAAAACACGAGGTTGGATGGATTTATCATACTGCACCTTCATGTGTTTCTTATGTGCCTCATTAGCCAAGGCAGCATCTCTCCGAGTCTCATCAAGGTTACTCAAGTACAAAAATCTTTCTTCCTCCGTGAAAGTGTCTGGGAGAAGTTTGATGGTAAGTTGTAAGGATGGAATCTGACATTGAATCGATAAGATAGATTCGAGTCCATAGACAAGCTGGAATAGTGTGAAGCTAGTGTCTATTTTCATAGAAGTCTGATAATCCCATAGAGAAGAGAAAAGAACGTGGTTCCAGTTGGATTTATGATCTCCAACCATCTGACGAAGCATAGTTTTCAAAACTTTGTTAATGGCCTCTACCTGACCATTAGCTTGCGGATAATACAGAGTAGAGTTTTCATGGAAAAAACCTAGCTTGGCACTCAGTTCCTCCATCATTTGATTATGGAAATGGGATCCGTGATCAGTAACAATGGATTGTGGAACTCCAAATCTAGCTATGATATGATTGAACAAGAAGAGAGCGGCAGTCTTACCATCTTATGCATATGTAGGCATGCCCTCAGCCCATTTTGTGAAATAATCAATGGCTATGATGATGTAACCATGCCCCCCGATTGAGGTAGGCTTACAATGCATGAAGTCAATCCCCCATTTGGTGAATGGGCCAATGGCAATGACGGGGTGTAGCGGAGTAGGATGGGTGCGCTTTTTAGGATAAAAGTGTTGACAAGGTGGGCATTTCTTAACAGCCTCATGACAGTCTTTGAAGGCAAAAGGCTAGAAATATCTAGCATGAAGGATTTTCTGGGTTGTAGCCATCCTATATAAGTGACCACCATATGCTCCAGAGTTGCAATCATTTAACACATGTTCATCCTCCTCATGGGTGAGGCATCGTCGGAGAATTGAGTCAATCCCACGTCTATACAAGGTATCATTCAGGATTAGATAGTACTTTGCATGGTGACAGATATAGTGATGATCATCACGAGATAAATGTGGCTGAAATCATTGTGTTTGGAGATAAATAAGCAAATATCCATACCAGGGATTGGTAGTGCTAATCAGGAATAGAAATTCATCTGGAAATGAATCACTGGGCTCAGATTCCGTCGAAGCACAGGGAAGATCACACATAAGATCAGAAAAGACCAAGGATTTATTTGATGTGGATTTGGAAAATTCCAGATCAAACTCCTGAAGTATGACTATCCAACAAGAGTACTTTCTCTCGAGCACCTGACGAGTCAGTATGTAATACATCAGGTGCTGGTCGGCCAATACAGTGGTAGTATGGAGCAGAATTTAGTGACGAAAATTTTGTACAACAATGATCATGGCCAATGCTAACTTTTCCACACATTAATAGTGAGTTTCAGAATCCATGAGATTCTTACTAGCATAATAAATCACTTGTTCCTGACCATGGAGATTTTCCTGCACTAAAACCATGGTGATGATAGTAGCAGAGGAAACAATATACAAAAGAAAGTCCTTTGAATAATCTGGGGGGTGTATAATGGGTGAATGAGTTAGAGCGTGCTTAAGATTATCAAAGGTGCATTGGGCCTGGTCATCCCAAAATAATGGAGTGTTCTTCTTGAGGAGACGCATATAACCGTGCGTTTTCTTTGCGAAATTACACATGAAACAACGGAGAAAGTTTACCTTCGCTTGAAAAGTTTAGAGTTCAAGGAGATTAGTTGGGGCTGGTAGATCTAAAATAGCTGCAATATTCAAAGGATCGATCTAGATGCCATCCTTGGATACCACAAATCCTAGCAGACATCTCGGTTCAACGCAAAAAACACATTTATGCTGATTGAGCCATATATTATAATTACGACATCTTAGGAATATGTCTCTAATATGACCAGGGTGGTCCTCCTGTTGTTGTGAATGAGCAGGGAGGTCATTAAGGTATGGTTCAACAATATGTTTAATATCTTGAAACGCATAGGACATCGCACACTGGAATGTGGCTCCAACATTTTTCAAGCCAAACAGTAACTTCTTATATGCAAAGGTTCCCCATGGGAAAATGAATGCCACCTTACACTGATCAGACGCTAATATCTCAATCTGATTATAGCCAGAGAATCCATCCATGAATGAAAAGATGACACTTCCAACACAGTTGTCGATAATCTGATCGATGTATGGGGTAGGAAAGTTGTCCTTGGGACAAGCTTTATTTAAATCCCTAAAGTTGATAGGGACTCTAATGGTGCCCTGCTTTTTATTGATAGGGGCAACGTTCGATACCCATTCTGTTAGGGGTACAGGATAATAAAACCAACTTTGATAAGTTTCTCAATTTCATCTTTAATAGCTGCGGCCTTCCGAGGATGGACTTTCCTTAGTTTTTGCTTGATAGGTTTAGCCGTGGGATAGGTTTTAATCTCATGGACCACAATGGATGGGTCAATCCCTGACATCTCTTCATAGGACCAGGCAAAAATATCATATAATTCTTTAAAAAGTGCCTTGTATGCTTCAGATTCATTTACTGAGCAGTTCTTCCCAACATGAACATGCTCGATAGTATCAGGCTTGGCTGATATGTCAATCAGATTCATCTGAGTAATGTTCCAAAGGTTTCCTTCAGAATCTATATCTTGCAACAATATAGGACTTTGGGGTACATTGACAACATCAGTAGGAAAGAAGGATGTAAAATCATGGCTAACTAAACTGGTGTTGGGGAGGAACATGGATCTATGATGGTGATCCTCCCAAATGGGCTCATCCATATTCATGATCTCCATAATGGACTCATCATAAGGAAATGTCTCAGAGAGATAATCTAGAACAGGAAGAGAAGGTTCTAACCAGTATGATAAATGGTAAGGATCCGAAGCCACTAGATTAAGGTCATCATTGTGATCATCGAAAAAGGTTTGAATGGTGTCATACATAGCTTCGTGTGGACTCAATGAGGTGGACTCAATACATTTTTTACCCTTAGGCTCATAATCAAATGAGGCAATCATATGGACTGTCACGGTATCTGTGCTAGGAGGAGTGGATAGAAAAATCCCCATAAGGGATGAATCCTTCAACATGCCTACCCCAATCAACTGGTAAGGATGAGGGGACTGGCCTAACATTGGAATGTTATTAGCCATGGAGGTAGTAACATATGGTGTATAGAAATCAAGCGGATCAACAGTAACAATTCTCCCTAGATGAAGAAATTGGATTGTTTGGAATAATATTGAGGCGACAGTAGTCATGGCATAGAACCAATTTCTTCCTAGAAGGAGGTTGTAATATAAAGGGGCATCTACCACTTCTACTTGAATGGAAATAGTTTTGCCCCCCAGTTCGACCGCTAGGGCTGATATGAGACCATGGGGTTGGAAACCCCATCTGTCAAAGGCCTTGAGGGTCGTAGGTGATGTTACAAGCTCGGGAGAGCCGAGAGCCTTCCAACAAGTCAGAGACAAAACCGAGGTCGAAACTCCTTTGTCTAGTACCATTCGAAAAACTTTATTTCCCACTACTTTTGTAATGATCTAAAAATGAAGTTTATGCAGTAATCTAGGATTATAGTTCTCAACATTGAAATGAATCAAGTTAGTGTTATCTGTGTCTAAAGCTCATAATGCTGTCAACAAGTTTTTGCATTGTGTAGGGAAACTTTGGAGTACTTCTAAGGTAGACATCACATAAGGTGAATGAGCGAGATCTTCAACCACATTATAAAATTGAGCAGCTCGGGCATTGGGATTAAAGACAGCCTTCAGAAGAGTACTCTTAGGTGGACGTAAAATCATGTCGAGAGTAGGCTTCTCGATAGATAAGGGGATAGTAGATGAGGATTCCGAAAAAATAGTAGAGGGAGTTTTCCCTAAAGAAGAATGATCTTCTTTCTTATCTGTGGGTTTGTCATAATTTTGACTTCAATTTTACAGATTGATGGTATCTGAGGACATCATACCAATTTCCTCTGATGAATTAGAGTTACCCTGATTAGAAATGTGGTCTATCAGTTGTTGTTGAGAGGACAAAGGATCCGTAAGTACTGCAGGTGCTGGATTGGACTTCAAAAATTGGAATATTTCCTCCTAACGAGGAAACTCCTTTGAAAAATGGTCACCCCCACATAGTAGACAGGGATATTTTTCCTTCCTTTTCCCTTTATTGTTATCAATGTTGGTTGGTCTTGGAGTCTCTTGTTGGTTTCCAGGTTTTTTATTTCTATTTTTACCTTTCTTTTTATTCTTACCCGAGGTTTGAATACTTTGAATAGAGTTGACCTCAGAGGAAAACTTAAGAGTCAAAGGAGTAGGGGTGGCAGTTTCAGGTTGCTTGGCAGGTTTCGCTACAGATAGGGACTGGATTGAACCAACAATCCCATCAATAGGTACTTCTACTGGTGGCTTGGCGGGATTGGTGTTGGGCCGAGGAGCTTGAGGAATAAGGTCATAAAGAGTTCTAGACTGGGAATAAACCAAGTCTAGGTACTAAGATCGAATAATAGCCTGCTCTTTAGTAACAGCACCACCCATATCCACATCTCGGGCAATAGGAGGCAACAAGGATTTGGTAAACCAATAAGCTAATAACTAATCTAGAATAGGGGCCTTAATAAGCCTTCTGCGCCTTCTCCACTCATGAATGTGATCATATATGTGGATGGAGGTGTTCTATCATAGAGAAGTTAAAATATTAGTGCCCATTTCATAATTAATAGGGAGCTAAAAGTGTGTAAGAAACATGATTGCCAACGAGCCAAAATCCACAAACGAATGTTGTGGGAGTTCAATGTACCACTTCGCGGCTGTACCGGTCAAATTTTGCTGAAAGAGTCGTAACCGAATGGAGTCATCCATGAGGGATTTTGAAGAACACCACAAATGGAATGTCATAATGTGGTTCTTCAGATCATCTCCCTGCTTCCCATCGAATTTGAGAATATCCAATGGTAACTTTACCGGAATGGGAGGCCACGAGGGATTGTGTTGAATGGGGTCATTAATCAACTTGGACAAGTTAGGAAAGTCAAAATTTGCTATGAAAGGTAACTGTCGGTTGGGTTGCGCATACTAGTAATATTGATATGGAATATAATTACTAGTAGGACCATAAGTTGACTGAAAAACATTTTGTTGTGATGAAGAACTAACAAAAAATCCACCCGCAGGGGGTTGATTTTTGGGATCAGGACCACTAGGACCACTAGGGCCTCCCAGAGGAGGACCACCAGGGCCACCAGCACCGCCAGGACCACTGGGACCACTAGGACCACCAAGACCACCAGGACCACTAGACCCTCCAGAGCCACCAGGTGGTAAACCTCCAGATTTTTCGGAACCACTAGGTGGATGGCCACTAGACCCTGTAGAGCCATAAGGAGGAGAGCCACCAGGCCCCCCAAGACCACTAGGACCAAAAGGAGGAAATTTTCCATATCCTCCAAGACCATTAGGCCCCCCAAGGGGAGGACCTCCATAAGGCGGTCCTCCGGCACCTCCTGTAGTATGTATAGGTATCCCTCCCATAGCTGGCATGTAAGACCAGTTGGGTTGCCCCCATGGCATAAAAGTGTTACTAGGGTATGGAATTCTAGCATGAGGCATTCCTATAGGATTGGGTGGATGATTACCTACATGTATTTTATAACCATAACCTCCAGAAGTTTGAACGGTTATAGGTTGTGCCCCAAAGGGCTGACCTGATCTGGATGGGGGATTAACCACATTAGTATGGGTGGGAGGGACATAAAATGTAGATGGTTTTATGTTATAGGTCTGCACTTGACTAGGTACAATTCTAATGCCATATAACATCGGTTGTGTCATGGGTTTCCCATGACACTAGAAGGTACTGACGAAACAAGAACTGAATGTTGGGCCCCATGTGTAGAAGACCTGGTAGGATTAGGAACATACATAACATGAGAGGTGATAGGGGTGGTAATTTGACCTGGGTTGTGTGGTGTCACTGCACGATCTATAATCGGTTCAATGGGTCTCATAGAATTATAAAGTGAATGATATCCCACAGAAACAGATGTGGAACATGATGGTGTTGGGCCTAATAGTTCATCTATTTGCTTGTCAATATCTTGTGCATGAAGAATGGTAGCACGGTATTGCCTACATTCTTCTTCATCTTCAAAAGAGTTTAAACAGGTGCCAAATGAGGCAATGGCATGTCCTATAGAGGTATCCCAAAATGGAGCATTGGGACCATATTCCAGACGGGTTGTATCGTCAACATGACCTTCTGTGGGAGAATGGAACGAGGTATTTCCTTGAGAAGGTTGTTGGAACAAGGGAGGTGAGTGTGAAGAATATGGTACTCAACTTTCTGCAACCACATTATCTCCCACTTGGGAGGTGGTAGCAGCTCCTTTGTCGATAGCTTCCATTGGATTTTCTCCTGAGCTAGGAGTAAAATCGGGTGGCAAGCCCCGTACTCTTCTGGACTGTCTTAACTCAGCCAGTTTGTATAATTCCTATCTAACCTAGGGTTTAAAAATCTAGAAACCACACGAAAAAAAATTCCCTACATAAGCTATAGGTCAAAACAAGCACATTTAAAATGATAGGAGTTCAAAAAGTCAGTCTCTCACCAGGATTGTCAAGAAGGTGCTACTCACGATATAACTCAAGGGTACATGCGTAGTAATCTCCCTGAATGCTATTTTTAGTGTATGGATCCAAGAAAGATGGCCAAAGGGATTTGCTCAAATGGATAGGGTATCCTAGTGGGGTCTCCCAATATACTCCAGGTACATGGGAGCTCGAATCGGTAGTAGTGTTGTCTAATGCATAACCGTACACAAGGGGCCTTCCGATATACAATCAAATATGTGAAGTACCTTTCTATATACATCACGGGTACATGAAAGGCCGTTCAATCTACTGACGGTACGTGGAAGAACCACGCTAGTTCTGGGATTTAATGCAGGCAAAATAATGTCATCTCCTATGCTTAACGATGCCTGAACATGTCTCTAACCTATCACTCCAATTGCTACGTAAATTTTAACCTATAACTACCGTTTAATTTTAAAGTGGATAGTTAGGTGAATGCATGATGTTTTTATAGAAAAGTAAAACCATGCAGTATGCTTGTGCAAATATTTCACTTTACCGTTCAGTATGCCTACTTATAGGAAGGAAAGAGAGTATTTTATTTTGTTTCAAAACCAAAAAAGACTTTCAAAGAAATGTCTTGAACACAAAATCAAAGACAAGCAATAATTTTCCAAACTGATTTCTCTTTTCTGAAAGCAATAAGAAGGGGACGAATCTCTTTTCCTAAAAGAAAAACAAGAAGCACACTATATGCCAATGCACTCTATTTTTTCAATTTTCTCAAAACATAAGGAAAACTAACTTAAAACTACCATATTTTTTATTTTGATTGAGATAGTTCTAAATGCATAAGAGATGAAAGAACATGAATATCCTGAAAGCTTGTAAAGCCAATCAGAGAACCAATGTCCAACGATCAATGATGATAACCTAGTCTCAGTCAAATTTTTTTTTTCTTTCAAAGGCAGGAAAAATAAGTTTACTATGCAAACATGAAATGAAAACCTAGAAGCTAATCCAGTGCTCTTATTCTAGTCTATATAACAGAAATGAAAAGAGATCTTACTAACACCCTAAGCTTTTCAGAAAAGCAGAAATCCTTTCGCAAACACAAGTAACAAGCATAGAAGCAGATGAACAATAAAAAATCCTAATCTAGCTTTTGAATTTATGAATCAAACCAACCTTAAACCATAAAAGTTTCAAGCCACAAGCATCAGATTCTACCACACAAGCCTGACAGTGCAGGACTGAAAGCAACACAACTCAAGTTTTTACAAAAAAAATTAGGAAAAAGGGCCTTGGAATGATGCCTGCCTGGCACCACGCTTCTCAGGTGTTGACAGGGCGGTTCTATCCTAGCACTGCTTCTCGCCAACAAGATATAGGCGGTGGAACCACGTGCTACCCATGCTATTCAGGCGGTGGCACTGCTCCTCATACACTGCATAGGCGCGGTTCCATGTAGAAGACCAAAACACAAAGTGACCGATAGATCAAGTCAGAAAAGGACTAGATCAAGGCAAAAACTGCTAGATTGAGTATGTAAACAGAGCATAAAAGGTCAACGTGACTCATATCTAAATAGATCTGGAAGTTTCAAACCCAAATTGACTAAGTCAGAAAGTAGATCTGACTGATGAGAGTTGGAGAAAGAGCCTGGATTTGGATAAGACTTGAGAACTGAGGAAGATCAGAACAACTGATACATATATCTATTCCCCAGTTTAGTCACTAGATTTGTTAGCTAGAATATTTCACCTTCTATGGACAGTAAGGTGTTCCACTGGTTTGAATGGTTCAGATCCAGAACAAATGAAGGACAGAGGTTGAAGACCCTCTTTGGATGTTGTAGATACCTGGAATGTGATGCTTCGATAGTAACCCTATGTACTTGCAATCAGCTTAAAAACACAAACACATCAAATTTGCTAAAATATAATCTACTGATCCATGTTAGTGACTAAGGAATCTAACAACATACATGTGAAATCAAACAACAACAATAATG
The DNA here is from genome assembly GCA_001517045.1 of Pseudotsuga menziesii. Taxonomy (NCBI): domain Eukaryota; kingdom Viridiplantae; phylum Streptophyta; class Pinopsida; order Pinales; family Pinaceae; genus Pseudotsuga; species Pseudotsuga menziesii. The sequence goes on from LPNX010059913.1 coordinate 26,737, forward strand.
TGGGATGAAAATAAACTTGCATTAAGATAAAAATGGAGAAGTTTACAACCAAGCCTTAGTGTTGACATGCATCTCCATTAAACCAAGCACTCTCATCCCCATAAGCTTTGACTATAGCTCTCTATGCTCTCCAATGGCTTGGGCCAAGTGATCAATCCAATAGCATAACAATACCTTAGGAGTTATCCCTTCAACCATGGATATGAGCTTGTATGTATAAGGCTCAATGGATAGGGATGGTTGAGATATTAGTGGATGAGGTGGCCTCTAAGATCCTAGGACGAGGGATCTCAAGCTCAATTGATCCACAATGATAGGGATAAGGGAGGACAGAAGGCTCATCATCTAGAAGCCTAGAGAAACTTCTCTTTTTACCCAAGGCACCACGTTTCTCCTTCAATGATAGAGCAGTTCTGGTAAGAAACGCTTATGGACTAAGGGCCATAAGCAGTGGCAGCACTTGTGGACAACAAGGGATAGGTGGTACGAACAAGGTACCGCTCCTAGATAATAGGGAAAGCGTGGTGCTGAGCAGTTTTTGTGAAATATTGACAAATGGTATGAATTTCCACTCCAAGTGCTGGGATTCAGGGAAAGTAGGTATGTCAAAGGTCTTATGACATGATGGTGGCAGGATTTTGGTATAATAGGTATATCCGGAGTCCCCTCACCTAAGTTAATTTACTCATATTTTCACATTAATTTAAAATGTACCAAGATACAATTGCACAACATTTAGTCCAGTACTTGCCAGCACTCTTAATTATTTTCGACTCCATTTTCAAGGCACTAGCAACTATTTATTTCTTTCAATCTATATGTGATTGGGTTTCATTTCGTGCTTAATTGTGATTATCTCATCATGTTATTTGTTGTTTACAATTGTTAAATCAAAACTCCTAAAAAACTTACTCTTTTTTAACATCACCATACTAAATAATTTTGCCTTAGTAATTTAATAGGGTCTACCCCCCTTGGATTTGTTAGGAGTTGAGCCTAAATGGAGGATTCAAGAACAAGGTGACAGCCTTGACTCAATACTTTCCCCCAAGGACACACCTAGTGGCTTGAATATTTCTGCCACATCCCGCCCCCAAGGTGTGTGAAAGGTGGAAACAATACTTTCAGTTCATAAAGAAGGATATACATGAGTAAATTCATGGTTTTGTTTTGAGTGCAATGAACAATGGAGAACTGTTTTGACATGGTTAGGAAAATATAGGAAAAAAATTACAAGAAAGGATAAGACATCATGGACAAGATTCACACTTGAGTACCTTATTTTTTCCCCATGCATTTCCATGTCTTTACAATGATTTCGTGTCCCCAGTAGAGTCAGTTGGTTCTCTTTGAAATCCTGATTTCTGGATCATGCTACCAATGGAGTCATTGAAATATGGATTCTTGAAGATGGAGTCAGCAGGTGAAATATACACAACCTTTTTTATGTTTGACCATTGTTCAACATCAACAATCAAATATACAACTTTGGTGTTCATAACCAGGGAATATTTGAACCCATGCTCCCCATCAACGACGCCAATTTGTTATCACTCATATTTTCCTTGGGTTGTGTTAAGGAAGCCCCGAGGTAACAAAAGAACCACTTTAGACTATATTTCTGAACTAATACAATCAAGGAGGGATATATCACTATTTACAAGGTTTTCACACTCAAGATATTCAATCAAAACACTCATAAGGTCAGATTTATGATAGGGACAAATTGTTTTTATAAAAGATTTGGTAGGACAAATATGATGATGCCATTGGGAAAATGGAGTAAAAAATCAGACATGAGTTGATTTAAAAAATGTATGGGTTTGAAGGTTCATGGAAAGAGGCAAGGTAGACACCATTTCCTCAGTATTGATGTTTTTCCTAATCAATTAGAAGATAAAGAAGACATACCATGAAGTAGAGAACCAAGCTTGGGTGAGTTCTGCAAGACTTTAGTAGAAAATTGTTTTGAAATGCTTGAACAAATTAACCTAGAGCATGCAAGATGAATTCTATCCCATAAACTACTTATCAAACATGAAATAAATACAAAATGGAGTGGTAAAAATAGGATAAATAGTAACATAAGAAAATCACTTACTGAGAAAAGTAATGGCAGAAGAAATCTCTACCATGGAAACTTCAACATTCCTCCTTTGCAATTTTTATTCATTCTGGAAAAGTGAAACCTATTACAATGAATATCCTCTCTTATATTGAAAATAAAACCTTATATATCTCAAATACATATGAATATATAGGAAAAATACCTCTAGCCTATCTCCAATTTGAAATCTAACTAAACTCTAAAAATAGAAACAGTTACAACTGATTTGCTTAATTTCAGGAAGCAGACTGCTGAAAAATAGGCTTCAAAGCCCCACCTGCATATCCCAACTAGTGACAACTATGTGAAATACGAGAGATATTTTTGTAATTGACCATAATCTACACAAAACAAATGTCTTCATTTTATGATATTCTCCTCCATCTCAATGGAATCTGCTTTTGAAGTTGATGACTCAAGCTGTAATTTTTAAATTTCTGAAAAATACCCTGTAAATATGACTTTTATTCTCTGAATACATAATACCTATGTAAAACCTGAGAGAGGTTATTGTAGATAGGCATGTTCTGAGGAAAAAACTCTCTGTTTTTCTCCAAATTATTCTTGGTTTGACGGAAACAACTCTCGGAAGTTAATGACTAAAACAATCATTTTTATAAGAATTGTGTCTTGTTGTTTGTTATTTAACTGGGCACACCTATTGATGATGGTCTTCTTGTAACACCCCGGTTTTTACCCCATCGTATTAATATTGTACATGATGTATGTATTGTATTCATATCATGGCATGGAGCTCAAGGCCAAGGCCCTGCCATTGATCTGGTGTTTTGTGGATAGGTGATCAAGGTTGATACCTATGGTTTTAGTGCTAAGTCAAGCATAGAGCATTTTGAATATCATGTAAATGCAGAATTTAATAAAATACCACAACTAGATATGGGACTACAATGTGAAAGAGATGGGGGTATGATTCCATAAGGGATATTATGGAGAGTTAGTCAAACCCCTTGAGCTAATAGGGTGTGACCAGATGTTAATGGGGATACCCATGAACCCTCAGCTACCTTTTTTTTCCTCTATCCTCAATCATTCATTCCATCAAGAAGTTGGTTGAGGTAGTTAATTCCTTGGGAAAAGCAAGGCATGCCAATCTGATTGTGTGTTTGAGAAAACCTGCAAGTTTGCAGTGTTGGAGGTTGTGTTCTTGCTTCTCTAGCAAGTAACCACGAGGTGCGTTCCCAGTGTGTCCTTTCTCCTAGACACTTAGACGGTTTTGTTGTTCCTAACAGGTTCTTGATGATCATTCATTCACTCTTGTTCATTATCATGCATTCTATCAATCACGTAGAGTGTTCATTCATGTAGGCATTGTTTCTGTTCGACTACCCTGAGTGTAGAAGTGTTGTTCCACAGTGTTCTGAACTGTGTGTAAGTGAACCATGTTATTACTCTATGTTACAGAGTGGTATGTAAACCTTCTATCTATGTTTTAGAGTGGAGCCATGTCTTACTGAGTCTCCCTATGGTTTTTTGTGTTGTGCACCTTGGTTTGGTTCTGAACTCTATGCAAGACTTAGGAGTGGAAGAGACATAGAATGTGCTTGATAAACCTAGTGTGGAACTTCACAATAATATAAGAGTGGATGGTGAATCTTCTTTGCACATCCTGAAGAGAACTGGAAGGGAAGGTGTAGCCTGAGGGACTGTGGAGAAGAGAATGGGACACTTCCTTGTGTTGGGTGTGTAGGAAACATGGATTCCAGGATAGATAGATCTTGTGAAGGTTTCCTTAGCTCTTTGGATGAGATCACTAGCTTAGCAGTTCTTCATGTCCACTACCTTAGAATCCTATGAAACCCAAAGGACATTGGCTTTGATGACATGCTATGAAACCCAATTGTTAATTGGATTGGTTGGGAATCTTGTGAAACACAATTGTATCTTGGCTTGGCTGAGCAGCCTCTGAAACTCAAATGGCAGTTGGCTTGGTTGTGTCTTATTGTTCTTTGGGCCATGCGTGTAATCCTTGGTTGGATAGCCTATGAAACCCAATTGTGAAATATGGCTTGGCTGATTAGCCCGTGAAACCCATATGTTGGCTTGGCTGGTCCCTAATGTAAATGTTGGCTTGACTGTGTACAGTCTGTGAAACCCAACTGTTTGTTAGCTTGGATATGTATCTTATGAAACCCAGCAGTGTTTTTTCTTGTTTCCTAGACAATCTGATAAATCCAACTATGAGATGACTTGGTTGTGTAGCCCATGAAACCCATATGTTGGCTTGACTGTGTGTTATGAGTTCTAGATATATGTAAGTCTGTTGTTCCCTAGTTCCTTGTGGAAATAATGCCTAGCTCGAGGTGGAAGTGGTGTTGATAGATTAATCAACACATTGGCCTATGGTTGGGTGGAACATTGCAATGACATAGATATATAAGTATATTTGGTATGTTTTTTTATGCCATGTATTTGCTTATGAGTTATTATGATCATGTTGAATGCTTATTGATGGTTAAGTAGAAGTTTACTTCTATTATGTTTTTCTGCATTTTACTTCTGTACATGCCTTGTGTTTTTGCAATGCATTTTCCTAAGTTCATGGAGGCTAAAATCTCGTTATAGAGTTAGGAGGCAGTTGAATTAGTGTTTTCTCCCATTGGAATCCATTTAAGGGAGGCGGAAGGAGGAAGGCAAAAAAGGGAAACTTGAACAAGGTAGAATTGTTGTGTTTGCACAACCTGGGATCTACCCGCGGAAGGTGGAAAGGGAAGGTGAAAATAAGGCAAAACGATAACTTTATGATTTCAGAAGTTTGAGGTCGGAAAGAGGAAGTCAAAAGTGCAAAAAAGTTCTAAGGTCAAAAGTTAAGTTTTTTGATTTCCGAGTTCCGAGGTTGGAAAGGTGAAAAGCAGACGTTGGAAGGAAGAAAGTGGATAAAGGATTCCATCATTTGATATGTTTTTGACTTCCAGGTTCCGAGGTTGGAAGATAAAAAGAGGAAGTGCAAAAGGTGGAAAGAGAAAGAGTGTTTAATTTTTTCCATCACACATTATGTTTCTGATTTCTGATTTCCAAGGTTGAAAGGGAGGAAAGAGGAAGTGCGAAAGGCAGAAGAGTGGTTAAATATTTATGTCACATAGTAAGTTCTTGGTTTCCGATTTCTGAGGTATGAAGGGTGGAAAGCAGAAGTGCAGAATATTGTTTAAATGTTTCTATCACACATTATGTTCCTAATTTCTGATTTTTGAGGTTGAAAAGCGGAAAGCGAAAGTGCAGAACGTGGAGTGCGAAAAGGTGTTTCACATGGTAGAAGGGATCTATAAAGGGAGGAATGAGTGCTACAATGGTTTCTAAGCTTTAGAAAGAAGGTTGAAGTGTGTGTTAACGTCCATTCCCTATGTTTCGAAGGAGAACAAGGGTTCTTGAAGTAAATTTTTTAATTTATCCGCATTATGGGGTATGGGGAAATTACACTTCTGAATACTTAAAAATACCATTAAAACTGCCATCTAATATTCAACAAATGATTAAAAATGTGATATCTTCAGTAACAAAAATAGCATCATGCCCTGTACTTTTATGCCCCATAGCTACATCATAATCATCTAATTTCTCTTCAGTAGGAATATATATGGTTTCCATCTGGGTTATAGATCCATTTCACGATTTGTTTCATTGCATATTATTACTCTTTTCTTCAATAAACTCCATCTCATCCATGCCTTCACCAATGTACCAATGCAAGAAATCCTTCCTTCTAAACATAGCAGTGAACTACTCACTTACTCTTATGAATAATATCCTATTAAATTACTAATGAATGTGGATAATATGGGCAGGACCTTTGGTGGAATGTCAAACACACTATATTCCAAATTGTTTTAGATCCATTTTACAAAATAGGAAGAATTCTTGTTCTAAACATTCACCATCTCAAAAAATTATATGGAGCGCACACGAAAGCATGAAAATGCTTCATCTTTAACCTCACAGCCTTTTCCATCAATGAACAACTTGTCAGCCATCGATTCTATTCTTGAATAAATAAGATAAAAACACCTGTTTAGATTTTCTCAGTTAAATAAAATTTCACCGAGCTTTAGAAAATTAAATCACCACAAATTTCTCTTTGCGAAATAGATGTTGATTGTAGATTTATTTCGTTCGCATTTTTTGACCATTGATTTCATGTGTAGTTCCATATAATTTCACAATGCTATATTTTTAATTTGTCTATTCAAGCTGTTAGTGCAAAAAAAATAGGATCCATTGGATGGTTTGGGCGCTTATCTAAACCATTGGTCCTTTGTCATCTTTCAATTTTGGACCATATTTCTCTTTTCAATGTCTAAAATCTGGGATACCTTAGCGTTCCCTTCTTGTCACTACAAATTGTTGTAGGAGAACCCACGACCAACTGTGAAACTTGTAGGCAAATAATTCTCATTTGTGATCGACTTGTTGTGCTCTTATCATAATAATGACATACGGCTCCATCATGCAAATGTTGTTGTTGAACACTAACCATATCTAGCCATGAATTTGGAAGAACATCAACCTTAATATGCACAAATAGCTCTATATGCCAGGAATGGAAACATTAAATTCCAACAATCCAGTGTCTGTTGGAAGCTGGAGTTTAGGGACCATACACTTTTTCTCAATGAAAGTGTATTGAACAAAAATCATAGTACACAAATCAACTGTCAATATATGATGTCACCAATTCATCTAAGATTGTTGAAATAAATTACTCTCAGGATAAAGAGTACCAATATACTTCCACCATAAAACCATCCTTCCTCAACTCCTTCTGTCTTTATGCCAAAAACAAATGACAGAGCTCTCTGAGCTGCTGTAATGGATGCAAAATAATGAAGAGATAACCTTCCATATCTTTTAGGAATGCAATTCCAATGAGAATATTATTTGCACCAAAAACACATTATAAATAATATAATATAACATCCTTTCATGCTCAGGAAAAATGCATCTAATGGCAATGAACCCAATTCTCAAATTTTGTTCATGTAATCTTATCGTCTTTCTAAAGAAGGTTTCACTTATTTAGAAGTTGTTCAAGTTCTTTTACTTCATCTTGAAGTGTGCACTCATAGTTTTATTCCAATTCCTTCAATTCATCTTTTTCATTGTTCATATTTCTAATTTGTTTTGTGTGGGCGACTTCATCAACAGATTCCTTTTCATATCTTAGCTCCTGCGTTTTAAGTTCAAGCTTAGTAGACAAATATTCTGAGTCGGAAAGAACAACCTGTGCTTCTAACTCATCTTGTAGTCTGACAAGATTCGTTGATATATTTGTCTCAAGTTCACTCTTCCTTGTCTCTATTATCAAACAAGATCGCACTGCTTGAATACTTCTAAAACACTTGTGCTTATTTTCACTGGACATTCAACAACTTATTCCTTAACCATTCACGTTCATCCTGTGCGCGATAGTAATTGATGAGATTCAAACCATTGAAAGTGGGCGATCTTTGGCAAAGTATTCAACCTTTCCATCTGCAAATCTGACTCACCCATCTTAGAATATTATAAACTTTGGAAACCAATATTAACATAGCTATTCCTGAAAAGAACGTCGATCTACAACTTGATGGAAGCAATAAACCAAATTAAATGAATAGAAATAATAAAAAATAAACTTTATCCCACTTTTTATAATAAAACCAACTTTGAAAAATTTATCCAAAATGGATAAAATTTTCCCAATTGGAAAAATAATTTCTTTTTCTTTTTTCTTAAAACACCTTTACACGCTTTTTTTCTTATCAAACACAAAAATTTCGTGCACTATTCAACCAAGCAAATCTTGCAACTCATAGATCACCAATGAAACTTTGAAATTTATACAGTGATAACGCAAACTTCAGTAAAAAACAAAATAGTGCAAAAACGACCATTAAGAGATAGATTGTTTATGTGTACCCCACCATCTCATGGGCATATCTTTCAGCATAAATTACAAGGATGATAATCACTACAATTATGTGACTTTTGCTTCAAATTCCACCAAAAAAGATGCAAGGTTTGGTAAACCCTCGCATGTAGGTAGCTCACTTGCCTCAACTCCTACCCATCACATAGATATTGTAATTATTGTGCATGTTCACATGGAAATGTCATGCAACCAATTCTACAAATTCTTTAATGCTTCTCCTAAATCGAATGTACAAGAGATAATGATCCACCAATTTAGCTTTCCATCAGTTGTTGTATTTTTATAATATTCTCATGAAGAAATGATATTATATAGATGATCCATGTGATTACCTAGACCTTCATTATTCACTGGTTCAGCATGTCTCTGCCCTTCGAGCAGCTCAATTGGCGCAACCAACCTTATCTCTGACTCTTCAAATGACAAGATTCTTTTCTTAAAATTAATTATGGCCTTATTATCTGTCACCCAATCAACCTCGAAAAGCACGGGATATGGATGTGTATCCTTGACAATGTCGATCACTTCAAATTTTGTGTATGTCCTCAGGCCTTCTAGTTCAATAGATACTTGGGTCACTTGACCAATGGGAAGAACCTTTGATGGATTCACTAGCCTTAGCTGAATGGGAGACCAATCCATTCATGGATTATTCATGATTTGTCATGTCTTCCTTATCAAGATACTGACATCAAATCCCATATATAGAATGCTATAATTCATGTCATAGTCTCCTATCTGTGGAGTCATTCGGAACTCATGACCAGTTTTCAATCTTTTCGTGATATGGTTAAATATTTTTTTGGGTCACTGGTATTATAGATTTTATTTTATGAGTGTTGTCAATTATGTGACAGCATCTTTAGCATGGATTAGTGCTAAACAAATTTTGAAAACTTATTTGATCTTACTAACCTTCTTCATTGGTTTCTTCCTGAGTAATTGCACAAATATTTTGGGCATCTCTCTTACTTGTTCAGATGTCAATGTTTGATTGGTATCAACAAATTCTTCTCACACGTCCAAGAATACTTCCTTTTCCTTCTAGATGTATAATGGTGCTTTATTTTGTGTCACTAATCGCACCTGTGGTTGTCCACACTGTGTATTTTAGTTTTCTCTCATCGTAACACCTTCTCTTGTGGTGACAACAATATTTGGTTCTCTTGGCTTGACATAAATCATTTGTATTTTTTGGTTGGGGTTCAGGTTTCGATTCTACATAGGATTGGGATTTTGCACGGTTCGAGATTTACATTTCCTAATCAATTCCAGACACTGGTCAACAGTATCGTCAAATGCTTTACAATACGTACATGTATTCACAGGACTTGCACAATCTCGAGCAAAGTGTCTTGGTTGTCCATATTTCTAACATATGATGTGTCATCTTTCTTGACCAAATCCTCCTCCTCCTTGTTGGTGTCCTCGGCTTCGAAAATTTGCACCACCCCTTGGCTGAGGGTAGTGTTGCTATGGTGGATATTGATTTTGTTGATATTGCGACTAGGGATATTATGGTTGTTGAAATTGTGCTGGTGGATATTAAGCTGGATGATATTGAGGTTTTTCTCATTCAAATTGCATCTATTCATCATTCTTCATCAACTAGGTATCCACCATTTTCTCTTGCAGCAGCTGAAGTGCTCTGCAATGTTTCTCATCATTTCCTACCGATTTACAAAAATTACAATACAAACTAGCTAGTGTACTTAAAAAATTCTATAAATACAAATTTTTTTTCGATCAATGGCCTCTAGTTTGACATATTATACACAAAGGCATCCCTTGGGTTTTTATTGGGTTCGACGCTCCTACTGCGACATAGTTCATGAGCACTGAAAAATTATCTTTGTGGTACTCCTCTATTCTGGACCTTGTACACCATAGCTCTTATTGAATACCTTTGTCTTTCTTGATATCTTGGAGCTTCACCATAATATTAGTCATTTGCGACTGAATCTACATAATTCCTGTGCCAATTTCTCCAATTCGCAAGGATTCTAGATTCATGAATATTTCTAGAGATTATACCTGTGACACAATGTTTTGTTGCGTCAATGGAATCTAGTTGTGTAGTAATAGCTATTACCAGGAATATTTCAATCAGTGAGGACACAGTTTGTTCCCCCAACCTGCATGGTGCAAGTCTAGAACAAAAATACACAGCAGTATATCCTCTCTCTAGATAACTGATCTACTTGAATGTAATGCTTTCTTTACCTTCACTAAATAAGGTTGTCCTTGTTCCACATATCTTTGTGCAATCAGCTGTACCTGCAAAGAACACATAAAATAAGACAAAACATGAGAGAAACAAGATAGATTAATAGTATATACTAATGATAAAGGAAACTAGTAATAAACAATCAATATGAAGACAAATCATTTATCATGAAGAGAAACACTTTTTTATTAAGAACAAGAAAGGAAATATACAATCAAATCCTTGATGTCGAAGCTTTGACTTTACAATGTATTTGACACACACACACACAATCGACTATGCAATATGTTTCTCACAAACCTTCTCTCTCTCTCTTTGTCTCCTATACCAAAATTCAATCCAATAGCATACGGATGCTCATTTTGGTCTCTCCCCCACATGATCCTTGTAGCTTCCATTTATAGGCCAAGGGAATCCAAAATGGGTTGAGATATTTTGCAAAGAAGGTAGGGAATGATCCCCATGGGTTAGGAGGTTGAGTTCCAACTCTCCCACATATATAGGATCATCGTCTGTGAGAGATTTCACTTGGAATCTTCTCAAAATGTATATTTTTTCCTTGTTGGGCTTGTTGATGCTCCTTGTAAGGTGGGGGAAGTGCACTGAAGCACCTTGTGGTAAAGGGAATCATGCCACTGGTGCCTTATTACAATAATAAACAAGTGTCAGGTCTAGCCAACACTCTGTGTTGGAGTACAAAGTGCACCAAAAAACCTATATTTTGAGAAATAAGGCCCCAAAAGAAGATTTGGTTAGGGACTTCAGATGATAAGAGCATTAGGAAAATTTTTGGGTGTAATAAAATGCCCCCAAAGTATGAATCTAGAGGCATTTTATAGGTAAAATAAATTACTAGATATTGATATGGTATTAGAGGCAAAAGAGGGATGAGTTAACACTTGATGCAAGACTAGTTACCAACTATCTAACTCAAACATGGTTGTGGAACAATACACTGCATATCCATGTATAATGAACATGTCATGGATACTGACAATACATTGTATATCCTTGAATAACAAGACTCGAGTCATAACATGGATACAAAACATACAAAGTAGATCCATGTTTTCTTCACTTGACACTGGACATAGTCACCAAACATACAATGTGGATGCATGGTGTTAGTGCTAGAAATTGTTCCTAGACTACCACAAGAACAAGCTAACACAATCTCAAAATGAAATAGAATAAAATTGGTTTTTAGGGTTTTGGTTTATGGTTTTGGTTTTAAAAACTTCATCAAAAAGGAGGAAATAAACATCCACAAGCTAATACATAATTGAATCATGCAAGTTGGATAAACTAGGGATCAAACACATCCCAATAAGCCATAAACATTACACATGAAATACTAATTCCACCCACAGGCTACAAGCATTTACATGAATAAACCTTTAAACAAGAAATGAAATCATAGACTAACAAATCAACCAGATTAGAAATGAAAAATCATGACAGGTAAAAGGGCTTATCAATTAATATATAATCAATAACAGTCATCCACTTACATACAAGTTATAAATGCTAGCTTGAGGAATTAAAGCTCCAAAATCCTCTCCTTGAGTGAAAAATCCAACCCCGAAACAGTATGTTTGTATTCCTTTTATTATTACAAAGGTAAATTAGTTCCATAACTACCTTCTAGGTTGAAATTTGAAACAGTTACATCAATTAGTTACGTGAAAACTCAAAATGTTTAAATACAATTAACCCAAAAACAACAAATCGGATTTAGGAAAATTTGGCGAATTTCTGAAAATTTGGGTCTCAAAGACGTTGTCATATCTCTCTACTTGGGACACCTGTACAAAACCTGAGAGATGTTTTTTTTAATGAGCTAGTTGTGGACAAAAATATCTCTTGGTTTTTAAAAATTCCCCTTCAATTGATCGTAATACGTGCCAGAAATTTGTGACTAAAATAGGAAATTATTAAATAATTCAAACCTTGAAAATAGCCCATAAAGATGAATTCGAATATCTCAAATGATAATAGATGTTGCAAAACTGAGAGAGTTTTTTGTGAATGATTCTGTTTTGGACAAAAATCTCTTTTGGTTTTTCAGAATTCGTTTTCATCACCTCGTAATATGCTCCCAATGATAATGACAAAAGCAGGAAAAACAGAGCTGCTACAGGAATCTCCTCATGAAAATATTTGACAAAGGACTAAAAAATGAGGGTTAGATTATAAAGAAAACTTGGAATAAACTTTTATTATAAGTTTTTGAAAGATTAAATATATGCATATTAACTAATAAGCCCAAAATACAAACCTTAAAACTAAATTAATGAAATAATTCAACCATTAAAAGCATTAAATCCAACAAAAATAACGGATTGCCAAAAGTTCTTAAAATCAACATAAAATGTAAAATCATTTCAAACCAATGGTTTAAATTTAGGACAAAATGAATAGATAAAATAAGAACAAGATTTAGTTATAACATCTAGCTCTTGCTGCGGGATGAAATCCTCCTTGTGAGGCTTTAAGAACCTGTAGACCTTGTGCCTTATTCATTGGGTGATGGAGTCATTTACCAAATCTCTGCAACTTTCTCAAATGCTGAACACATACCTCTGAAATGACAAAATACTGCTACAAACCAGCATACTGAAAAGAATCTACATGCTCATATAGCGAGCTTATTCTGCTATTTACTCCTACTTCTAATCGGAGGAAACAACCCAATCATGTGTAATCATACTTTTAGTGAATTCAAGAAACCATTTGACTGAGAATCATGATTCCATGCTTGCTACTGTTTGAGAAAACCCACAAAAGATGTGATAAATGCAATAAAGAGTATGTAGGAAGCTAATACTTATGACTGGAAATAGGAAGTATGCCAAAAGCTAGAGCATTAGAAACCTTTGAAAAATAAAACTCCATCCAAGAATCCACGAGATCATGAAATTTATGATTTAAAACTTCAATGTATTAATTATATTCATTATAAAGTGAAGCATTCTCTTCCTCTCCATTGTTGTTCTTTTTAAACTTTGGCTCAAGAATGGAAACCAAGGGCTCTTCAAACTGCTTCTTGACCTTTAAATAAAACCCTTGATCAAAACTTGAACAAATAAAAATTTGAAGTGACCATAAGTCAAGAATGGAAGCTTATTTCTTATATCAATAGTAAGAGGTTGAAGAGCATCAACTTCTTCTTCATAACAAGACAATCTCATAGCAAGAACTAGGAAATTTATACTATAATCCACTGAAAGTATATTATCATTGAAAAAGTCAGCAAACTGATATGAAGAATCAACACAAACATCATTTATATCCTTGCTCATATGAAAATATGAAAATGATGAAGAAAACTATCTTAAATCTGAATGATACCTACGTTCTTCTTCCTGTTCATAAGATTGTATATCTTCAACATGAGCCTGATCTCGAAGCATTTTGCAAGCTCGTATTTTCTCCTCCACTCTTTTTGCATCCTCAAACAATTGTCTTAAAGATGATGATTTCCTTTCTAACAAGAAAAAGACAAGATCTGAATGTTGAGCCACAACATAATATACCATAGCAACTTTTTCCGAGGGTCTGATCTCCGTAGGAATACTGATATAAAAAATTTGAAACCTCCAATTAAATTTAGTAATTGGCTCATAATTCTCCCTTTTCAAACTATAAAATTCAGAAATAAATTGATCATAAGATTTATTCTTACCCCAATACTTCAAAAATACATCATGTAACTCTTCCCACGATCCAATTGAATCATGTAACCAGGAATATTTCATCTTCTGCGGACATAAGCCATTCCTCTGGTCTGAATGATTTAGATCCAGAAAAAATGAGTGAACGACAAAGGATGAAGACCCTCCTTAGATGTCGTAGACACATGTAATGCTACTTCGATAGTGAACCTATGTACCTGCAACTAGATCAAACACACAAACACATCAATGCTACCAGAACATCATCTACTTATCCATGTTAGTGACTAAGGAATCTAACAACATTTACATGCAAAATCAAAACAATAGTAATGTGGGACATAAATCATCTTTTCATTAAGATGAATGGCGAATTTTACAACCAATTAAGCCTTAGTGTCGACATGCATCTCCATGAGACCAACACTTCATCCCCATAAGCTCCAACTTTGCTCTCTATGCTCTCCAATGGCTTGGGCCAAGTGGTCAATCCAATAGCATAACAATACCTCTATAGTTCTCCCCCTCAACCATGGGCATGAGCTTGTATTTATAAGTCTCAATGGATAGGAATGGATGAGAGATTTGTGGATGAGGTGGCCTCTAAGATCCTATGATGGGGGATCTCGAGCTCAACTGACCCACAATGATAGGGATAAGGGAGGACACAAGGCTCATGATCTAGAAGCCTTGAGAAACTTCTCTTTTTCCCATTTTACCGAGGGTACTGCATTTCTCCTCTTATGACAAAGTGGTTTAGATGAGAAACGATTATGGACTAAAGGCCCCAGACAGTGGCATCGCTTATGGAAAATAGGATGAAGGTAGTGTGAGCAAGGTACTGCTCATGGTTCACAGGAAAACGGCGGTGCTGAGTATTTTCATGTAGAATTGACAAAGAAGCATGGGTTTCTGCTCTAAGTGTTGGTATTAAGGGAAAATATGTAAGTCAAAGGTCTTATCACATGGTGGTGATAGGATTTGGGTGTAACAGGATGCCCCCCAAAGCATGAGTCATAGAGGGATATGATAAACAAGAGATTTGAGAGAACAAGTTGTCGCTTCAAGGTGAAAATGTCAACTCAATCGGAGCATATTGTCAAGTAGGAATCTGTAGTACATCAATATTTTTGACTCATAGACACAAGTAACCAACTCATGGTTGCAAACCAATACAAGGAAGATCCATGGGAGGAATAAACAAGCATGGCTACTAGAATACAATGTAGATCCATGTGATAGAGGAATCAAACTTGGACATAGCTACCGGACATACAATGTAGATATATGTCATATAGACACAAATTTGAGCATATCCACAACCATACAAATGTGGATCCATGCTATATATACAAAAGTCCATCAAAAATTGGGGAAAGCAATGAGCGCTTAAAAAATACCCAAGGTCTTCATCTCGTCTTCCACAAAGTACGATTCTATCCATGTGATTACAATGATATGAATTCAAACATGGTAGGAACCACTTGATTACTAGCCAATGATGTGAACTATTAACAAGTGCGAGGGAGATCACCATTGATGTCAATGATTCCCAAGGTACCCTAGTACAATCTGTTGAGTGTGAATAGATGTCCTGATGTCGAACACCCAGTCAATTCTATCGATCAAAGTTCAATTATGTGAACCTATGTCTAGAACGATAGAATCTATCATTAAGGGATACAGATCTCAAGGTACTAAGTTTTGTTTCTAAGACTATTTCCCAGATGATGAGCTAATGTCGACAGGAATAGTCTTATTGAAGGAGGGTCGTGATGAGTCCCACATCGACGACACAAAACTCGGAACAAAGTTCTGGAATGATGTGAATGTAGTAACCATAGGACTGACTCAAAAGTACTGACATAGAGATTGTTTTGACTGCAGAGGAAAAACTTCTTAAACTTCACTTTGAACATCGGGCGGCACAACAAAATACTTGGCAGCATGACTGAATGGGACAAATACACAATGTGATAGTGGAAAATGCATTCTTTTGAAAGACTCAAAGGAGTGGCATGAATCATGAAAGTGGATCATCATGGAGATCAACTGAATACCCAATTGACTGAAATGATATGCAGATAAGTGCCATGTTCAAAGGAAATGACAAACTACTGCCATTTATTTTCAAAATGATTCCCTTCCCATTTTTCCCATCATGATCAATGAGTACCTAATTTTTTATTTTACGAGTTCAAAGAGGGTAACAAACACTTGTTATAGCTTGTCTAAAGACAAGTCCAAACTCATATGTTTTACGAAATTGAGAGAGGACGGGTTTGTTCCCAAAAATGGGTCTCTCAATGTTTAATTTAACGAGTCCAATGAAAGAAAAATCGGTATCATTCATGTTTAGGGAGTCTGAACGACCACGGAAGAAGACTCCAAAGGGTCCTTTTTCATATGATTTAGTCCCTAAGGCCTGAAAAAGTATAAAACCATACCTTATAGAACTCTTCCAGTCATGGTTGGCTGGAGTGTTCCTTTTTCGTAAGTAGTCCATCCGAACCGAAAAAGAGATAACCTACTGTCGAAAGGATGACTCTTCAAATTCTTTAACGAGCGTGAAGAAGAAAATATCGCTTGACAATATTTTCATGTTTAGGGAGCCTAAAAAGAGTTTAAAGAGGACTCCATGAGGTTTCTTTACACAATGTCAATTTTTACGTTCCTGAAAAGAATCAGAAATGCACCAGCGACGATCTTTTCGTGTTTAAGGAGCCTGAAAAGAGTTGAAAGAAAACTCCATGAGGTTTCTTTACACAATGTCATTTTTTTACGATCTTGGAAAGAATCGGAAACAGACTCAAACCTTTGATACTAGGTTTAAAGAGCATGACCAAAGTGTCGTAACAAACGCTCATCAAATTTTTTCGTTTTATGGTAGTGCGAGAAAGTTAAAAAAATGAACTCCCAAGACTTTACTGCTACTATTCTTATAACCTACAATGACTCAAAAAAGGTGTTAAATTCCTTGACAACTAACATTAAGGGATTGTGACAGATAAGCTTCGAATAATAAACGATTTTAAATCAACACTATAGCATGTCAAACCCAAAAATGTATATAAAAGTCATGTAAATAGTGAAAAATCAAATCATTTTACTATTTACCCATAGTGGAGAGCATTTGGAGCACTTTCCTAGCCAGATCTTCAGTTGTTGATATCGAGAGTTTCCACCATCAAATTCGAGCATCGTCAGTTCTAGGTAACAGTTCAAACCCTACTCTTCCTTTTCATAGTCTCAATTTTTATTTTACGTGGGGTTTTGGGCTTGTATGGCGAGCCCTAAAACCATGGGAACGGGCATCACGCTTATCCCTTCCGGGATACGTGGTACCTCACTAGAGTCGTACCGAAAACAAGCCTCACAGGTGGTGCCACCACATGTATTCAATGGTGCACAGGCAGTGCCGGCCGTGAATATTTAAAATTGATAACAAAAGAAAAAATAGATCGTTTATTTCGATTTAAATTATTCAGGATGATTCTAACATGTGTTATGATTGTTTTTGGTAGGCTTTTGCTGATCAAACATGGTGATATGGAAAGAAAGACAACATGACAATGATGATGCTTTCTCCAAAAGGAATGCGGGTTGCATAGCTGCATTACGAGACTGTGGGTTCCTAAAATTCTTTTGGACCCCTAGCATGGTATCACACGAGCGGCTGCTAGAGCACATACTCCGGATATGGAATCTGGAGTAGCAACACTTTGAGGTTGGGTCTCATATTCTGACAGTAGAGGTAGAGGACATCTTCTTCTTAAATGGACTCTCGAGACGGGGCACCTCCATCTCATTGACAGCTTCCAGAGGAGGGGATATTACCACGCAAGAGTTGTGTAAGTAGGAATATTTCAGCTTCTGCAAATAGAATTTGTTCCTCTGGTCTGAATGGTTCAGATCTAGAACAAATGAGTGAACAAAAAAGGATGAAGACCCTCCTTGGATGTCATAGACACCTGGAATGCTGCTTCGATAGTGAACCTGTGTACCTACAATCAGATCAAACACACAAACACATCAAAGCTACTAGAACATAATCTATTTATCTATGTCAATGACTAATGAATCCAACAACATTTACATGTGAAATCAAAACAACAGTAATGTGGGATGAAAATTAGCTTTGCATTAAGATGAATGGAGAATTTTACAACCAATTAAGCCTTAGTGTCAATATGCATCTCCATGAAACCAACACTTTCATCCCCATAAGCTCCCACTTTGCTATGTATGCTCTCAAATGGATTGGGCCAAGTGGTCAATCCAATAGCATAACAATACCTCTATAGTTCCCCCTCTCAACCATGGACATGAGCTTGTATTTATAAGGCTCAATGGATAGGGATGGTTGCGAGATTTATGGGTGAGGTGGCCTATAAGATCCTATGATGGGGGATCTCAAGCTCAACTGAACCACTATGAAAGGGATAAGGGAGGACACAAGACTCATGATCTAGAAGCCTTGAGAAACTTCTCTTTTTCCCATTTTACCCAGGGTACCGCTTTTCTCCTCTTAGGACAGAGTGGTTTAGGTTAGAACTACTTATGTACCAAAGGCCATATGTGATGGCACCACTTATGGCGTTCAATATACAGGCGGTGCGAGCAAGGTACCGCTCATAGTTAACGGGGAAAGCATGGTGCTGAGTATTTTCATGTAAGATTGACAAACAACATGGGTCTCCACTCCAAGTGCTGGGATTAAGAGAAAATATGTAAGTCAAGGGTCTTATCACATGGTGGTGATAGGATTTGGGTATAACAGGATGCCCCCCAAAGCATGAGTCTTAGAGGGATACGATAAATGAGAGCTTTGAGAGAACAAGTTGTCACTTCAAGGTGAAAATGTCAGCTCGATTGGAGCATGTAGTCAAGTAGGCATTTGTAGTACATAAATATATTTGACTCATGGACACAAGTAACCAGGGATAATTTTAGGGGCTAATTTTAGCCCAGTGGGCTATTTTTCCATGTTTTTCTCCCAAAAAAGATTCACCATTTTGCATTTTTTGAAGCCCTGTTTTGCCCAAATTTGATGGGGTAAAAATTTTTCACCCTAAAAATCGCCAAATTATTATATACATGATATGAAATCCTTGCAAATGAAAATATTTTTTGAAAAATATTGCCAATCATTTTATATTTAGGGTTTTAAGAATTTGAAATATTCTCCAACATTTATACACTTTTAAATAAGTACGGTTCCTTAAAATAATCCCTGCAAGTAACCAACTCATGGCTGCAGACCAATACAAGGTAGATCGATGGGAGGAATAAACAAGCATGGATACTAGAATACATCATAGATCCATGTGATAGAGGACTCAAACTTGGACATAGCTACTGGACATACAACATAGATCTATGTCATACAGATGCAAATTTGAGCATAGCCACGACATTACAAATGTGGATCCATGCTAGATATACAAAACTCCATCGCAACCTGGGGAAAGAAAAGAGTGCTAAATAAATACCTAGGGTCTTCATCTCGTCTTCCACAAAGTACGATTCTATCCATGTGATTACAATGATCTAAAATCGAACATGGTAGAAACCACTTGATTACCGGTCAATGATGTGAATCGTTAACAAGTGTGAGGGAGATCATCATTGATGTCAATGATTCCCAAGGTACCCTAGTACAATCTACTGAGTTTGAATAGATGTCCTGATGTCAAACACCAAATCGATTCTATTGATCAAAGGTCAATGATGTGAACCTATGTCGAGAGCAAGAGAATCTATCATTAAATAATATAGATATCAAGGTAATAAGTTTTTGTTTCTAAGACTAGTTCCCGGATGATGAGCTGATGTCGATGGGAATAGTCTCGTCAAAGGAGGGCCATGATGAGTCCCACATCGCCGAAACAAAATTATGAACATAGTTCTCGAATGATGTGAATGTAGTAACCATAATATTGACTCAAAATTAGTGACACAGAGACTGTTTTGACTGTAGAGGTAAACTTCTTTAACTTCCCTTTGAACATCAGGTGGCACGACAAAAGACTTGGCAGCATGACTAAACGGGACAAACTCATGATGCGACAATGGACAATACATTCTTTTGAAAAAATCAAAGGAGTGACATGAATCATGAAAGTGGATCGTCACATAGATTAGTTGAATACCTAATTGACTGAAATGATATGCAGACAAGTTCCATGTTCAAAGGTAATGACAAACTACTGCCATTTGTTTGAAAAAATTATTCGCTTCCCATTTCCCCCATCATGATTGATGAGTTCCTCTTTTCAGTTTTACGAGTTCAAAGAGGGTAACAAACACTCGGTATAGCTTGTTTGAATACAAGTCCAAACTCATATGTTTTACGAAATTAAGAGAGGAGGGGTCCATTCCCAAAAACGGGTCTCTCAATGTTTAATTTAACGAGTCCAATGAATGAAAACTCGGTATCGTTCATGTTTAGAGAGTCTCAATGATTACCATAGAAGACTCCAAAAGGGGTCCTTTTTCATATGATTTATTCCCTAAGGCCTGAAAAAGTGTAAAATCATACCTTAGAGAACTCTTCCAGTCATGATTGGCTGAAGTGTTCCTTTTTCGTAAATAGTCCATCCAAATTGAAAAAGAGATAACCTACTGTCGGAAAGACAAATCTTCGAATGCTTTAACGAGCGTGAAGAAGACAATATCGCTCAATAATATTTTCATATTTAGGGAGCCTAGAAATATTTTAAAGAGGACTCCATTAGATTTCTTTACACAATGTCAATTTTTACGAGCCTGGAAAGAATCGGAAATGGACTCGATGATTTTTTTCGTGTTTAAGGAGCCTGAAAAGAGGTGAAAAAAGACTCCAGAAGGTTTCTTTACACAATCTCAATTTTTACGAGCCTAGAAAGAATCGGAAATGGACTCAAACCTTTGATACTAGGTTTCAAGAGCATGACCAAAGTGTCGTAACAAATGCTCATCGACTTTTTCCGTTTTATGGAAGTATGAAAAAGTCATAAACAAACTCCCAAAACTTTACCATTGTGGTTCTTCTATCCTGCAATCAACTTAAAAACAAGTGTTAAATGCGCTCATAACTTAACATTAAGGGATTATGACTGATAAATTTTGAGCGAAAAGCAATTTTAAATCAAAACTATAGCATGTCAAACCCAAAAATGCATATATAATTAATGTAAATAGTAAAAAATCGAATCATTTTACTATTTACCCATAGTGGAGATCATTTGGAGCACTTTCCTAGTTAGATATCTAGCTCTTGATATCGGTAGTTTCCACCGTTGGATTTGAGCACCGTCAGTTCCAGGTAATAGTTAAAACCCTACTCTTTCTTTTCATAGTCTTAATTCTTTGATTTTGATGGGATTTTGGGCTTGTAAGGGAATCCCAAAAACCATGGGAATGGGCACCGTGCTTATCCCTTGCGGGATACGCGATACCTCACTAAAACCACGCCTAAAACAAGGCTCATAGGTAGTGCCACCACCTATCTCCAATAGCGCACAGGCGATGCTGGCCATGGAGATTTCAAAATGATAGCATAAGAAAAAATAAATCATTCTTTTGAATTTAAATGTGATAGGTATAAATCCTGATTCAATTCTATTCATGGCTAATGCATACATTTATATATTACATGTGGTGGTTGAGCTTCATCAACCTTTTCACCTTCCTATGTAATTGTTCAGCTTCCTACATAACTATTTATTTATTTATTTACAATATATAATCCCGGCGGATTATATTCTAACAATCCCCCTCTTAATCCGAAGGGGTGTTCGTAAGTCCAAGCATGTTTCTAAATCTTTCAAACTTTTCTCGTCCAAGCGCTTTGGTGAAGATGTCTACAACTTGATCATATGTGGAACAATGTCGAAGATGGACTGTCTTGGCCTCTACATGATGTCAAATCAAATGATACTTTGTGTTGATGTGTTTGGTTCGATCATGGAATCTAGGATTCTTAGCCAGCTTGATTGCAGAAGTATTGTCGACCAATAATGGAGTGGAATTTTCTTGTTTTTCTTGCAAATCTTCAAGTATCTTCCTGAGCCATATTATTTCTTTCGTTGCTTCAGCTGCAGCCACATATTATGCTTTTGTTGTTGAATCTACCAAAACTGACTATTTGCGTGATCTCCATGAGATAGCTGTTGATCCAAGACTCATAGTGTATCCAGAATTTGATACTCATGTCTCCTTATCACCATCAAAATATGAGTCTGAGTACCCAATAAGTTTGAAGTCATCCACTTTAGAGGACTTGAGTCCAACATCTTGAGTCCCCTTCAAGTATCTTAGAACTCTTTTTGCAGCTGACCAGTGTCCTTCACAAGGTTTATGCATGAACCTTGAAAGTATGCCAACAACATAAGAAATATCTGGTCTAGTTGTTGTAAGGTAGATAAGACTTCCTACAAGTTGTCGATACTTGGTCGCATCCTCAAATTCTTTTCCTTCGCTTGATGTGAGGTTCATTTTCTGTTCCATTGGAGTAGATATAGGGTTGCATTCTGTCATGCAAAATTTGTTTATTAGTTCTCCAACATATTTTTTCTGAGATAGGAATATGTACTTAGGATGTTGAGTGACTTCAATTCCTAAGTAATAGTGGAAATGTCCCATATCTGTCATTCCAAAGATCTTTTTCAAATATTTCTTTATGGATGCTATATAGCTCTCATTGTTCCCTGTCATCACAAGATCATCTACATACACCACAAGATACACAACATATGTTCCAACTTTCTTTATAAATAGTGTTGCATCATCAATATCAAAATGTTCAAAATTTAACTTCAAAAGATGCTCGGTTAACTTTTCATACCATGCGCGAGGCGCTTGTTTTAGGCCATACAAGGATTTGACAAGCTTGCATACCTTTTGGTCTTTTCCTTTCACAACAAAGCCTTCTGGCTGAGACATGAAGACATTATCTTTCAAGTCTCCATTCAAGAAAGCAGTCTTCACATCCATCTGATGAACTTTCCACTCTTTCTGAGCAGCTAAAGAGAGTAAGGTACGGATGGTAGCCCATTTTGTTGTAGGAGAGAACGTTTCTTCATAGTCAATTCCTTCCTTCTGTGCATAGCCTTTTGCTACGAGCCTTGCTTTGTGCTTGTCAAGTGAGCCATATGATCTGTATTTGTTCTTGTACACCCACTTGCAACCAATTGGTTTGGTTCCAACTGGAGGGTCAACTAGCTTCCAAGTTCCATTCTTCATGAGTGCATCATACTCATTCTGCATAGCTTCTTTCCACTCAACTCGAGTAGAAGCTTCTTCAAAGGAAGTTGGTTCAAAGTTAGCAGATAAATTAAATTCACAATCAAATGATACATCATCACCTAAATTATCTACTTCTCCTCCATCTTCATTTCTTTTTGAACTTCTCGTTCCCATATTTCCAACTTCATCTGGATGGACACTTTCAAGTGTCTTTGTGGCCCATTTAGGAATCTTCTGTGATGGTCCTGGTTGATCAGCTGGTGGTGCTTCATCATTGATTGAGAGTCTTTCAATTCTCTCAATCACATCATCCAGTTGAACCTCTTGTTCAAGTGAAGTAGAAGGAACTTCTTCATGCGGGGGAGTTGGTGCTTCATATGGAAATTCTAAAGGTTGATCCAGAATAGGAATCCCCCCTTCAAGGTTTGGAATTTCATATTCATTTTCAGAATATGTCTTTGGATGAGGATAACTTTCCAAATGATCAAGTTGTTTCTCAATGGAATGGTCATTTTTATTAGTCTCAAGAAAAATGACATCTCTGGAAATAACAAATTTCTTGTTTACCTCATCATACAGATGGTATGCCTTGGAGTATTCTTCGTACCCCAGGAAAATGCATTTTCTGCTTCGAGCACCAAGCTTATTTCTTTGCTCCTTTGGAATCAAGTCATAACAGGTGGAACCAAAAACTTTGAGATGCCTAACTGAAGGGAGATGGCTAAACCACATTTCATGTGGAGTCTTGTTATGAAGAGCATTTGAGGGACTTCTCTTTCTCAAATAGGCTGCACATTTTACTGCATCACCCCAAAACATTAGTTTTACATTCTTGAAAAACATCATTGAGCGAACCATATTCATTATGGTTCTGTTCATTCTTTCTGCTACACCATTTTGTTGAGGATTGTAGGGAACTGTATTCTGATGTGCAATTCCGTGTTGGCGAAGATAATTTTCAAAATCATTTGAAGTGTATTCTTTCCCATTATCAGTACGAAGTGTACCAATTTTTTATTGTGCTTGTTTTTCTATCAATGCATGAAAGTCTTTGAATGTTTGAAATGCTTCTAATTTTTTCTTTAAACAGTAAATCCAACACATTCTTGAGTAGTCATCAACAAATGTCATAAAATACTTATTCCCATTTGCAGAAGGAGTTGGCATTGGGCCACATAAATCAGAATGCACTAATTCTAATTTCCTACTTGCTCTGAAATTAGATTCATGGAATGGCAGCTTACTGTGTTTCCCTAATATACATGCATCACATTTGTTCTTCTCTTTGGGAATGGTGGGAAAACCAAATACACCATTCTTTCTCAACAAACGAAGAGTGTTATAATTTAGATGACCAAATCTTGCATGCCACAATGAACTAGATGACAAATTACCTTCTCCATGCTGAGAGAGGTAGGCATAGTTCTGAACTCTTCCAAATGAACCCTTTATCTTCAACAGCTTCCCATATTCGTATCCAGTCATGATGACTTGGTTGTCAGAGGACTTTCTTATTTCTATGATTCCATCAAACATGTGGATGGAAAGGCCTCGCTTTAGAATCTCCACCAAGGACAGCAGGCTTCTCTGTAACTCTGGAAGATAAAGAACATTCTTCAACAAGAAATCAGGGAATCCAGGCATCTTCAGTCGAATGGTGACCATTCCCTTTGGCTTAAGACTTGACTTATCTGCAAAGTAAAATATGCCATCTATTGTTTCATTAAGTTCTTCAAAACAGTCTTTTCTAAATGTCATGTGTGATGTTGCACCAGTATCAAGCAGCCAACAATCTTTGTAAGATGAAAGTGAAGTCATTTCATTAATTCCAAGATTACAATGTGCAACAATACAATGAGCAAAATCAGAATATTTACTAACATATTGATTTTTATTATCATCTTTCTTCTTGTTATGCTTGTCTTTGATGGAGTCCCATGAAGCCCAACACTGATCTGATGTGTGCCCAGTCTTTTCACAAGGCTTGCACTGCAAATCTGATCTTTTGATGAAGTTTCTTCTTCCTCTACCTCTCTTGCTACTTTCTCCTTTTGGATGGTCATTGGATTGGTCTTTGCCAGCAAGGGCAGCACCAATAATAGATGCCAAAGAGTGCATCTCTAATCTGGAAATTGTAACTTACATAATGCTTAGAAAAAGATATGGGATGCAGGTTTAGATTCTTGCTCCTTTACAATTTACAACATGATTCTGCAGCCTATACAAATAATTCTACATCCCTATCAAAACAATCTTGCAGTTGCTTTATATTTAATTTTGCAACTCTATATCATTTGCTTTTATAGTGCTATTACATGAACAACTCAAAACATCTTATGAAAAGACGCAGTATTAATACAATGTATTGTAGTAGAGTGGGTTCTCAACACTTTTACACTCTGCAAATCACATCATTCACAACTCATTATAAAGGTCATGGCTCACACTCATCCTTCGTAGGTTCATACATAAGAGATATGCTCAACACTTAATACTCTCGGGCTCATACAATATCCATATTAGGTAAATATTTGTAAACAAACTTTATGCATATAAGTTTGGACAGAAGTTAGGGTTTGTGCAACCCAATGGTCACAAAATATTTTATCAGCAATATTTTACCTCCACGCTCTTGAATCTTCACAGTGTCTTCAAGCTTCATGCAGTCCTTGATGGTATCATATATCCAACATTCACCTTCGGGCATTTGAGAGGATATAAGCAGCTTCTGTTCACAGCAATCTCCAACTTCATGATACTCCACAGGCTTACACCATCTTCACAGAATGGTCACAGTTATATCAGCATGAACAGTTCACACAGAAAATTAGGATTATTCTAATATGTGCTATGATTGTTTTTGGTAGGTCTTTCTTGATCAATCATGGTGATATGGAAAGAAAGACAACATGACAATGATGATGCTTTTGCTAAAAGGAATGTGGGCTGTATAGCCGCATTACGAGATTGTGGGCTCCTAAAATTCTTCCAGACCCCTAGCATGGTATCACATGAGCAGTTGCTAGAGCACATAATTCAGATGTGGAATCCAGAGCAGCAACACTTTGAGGTTGGGGCTCATCTTCTGAAAATAGAGGTAGAGGACATCTAATTTTTTACTGGACTCTCGAGACAGGGTGCCCCCCTTCTCACTGATAGGTTCCCGAGGAGGGGATATTACCACACGAGAGCTAATAGACTGTCACTGTATCCCAGGGACGAGGACATCGGGGAAGAAAATCCCCCTCAGGGCAGTGATGGACAGGCCTCTATGGACTATCCTATTTACTATGTAGAGAGTGATCGAGAGTTAGGTTGTGCACCAAGATTCTAGGGTGCACATGTTATATTCCATAGAGGCCATGGCACCTATAGTATTCAACTGGGTGGTAGCCCTGCTTCCGATATTCAAAGATCAACAGACTAAGTGTCGGCAGGGAGAACTAAAGCAGTTTGGATTTGGTTCCATTCTAGCTTGCTTCTTCTTTAAGCAATTACCATAGATGAGACCTCAGGTGGTCTTCATAGAGCTGAGATCACAGTCCCCCCATATGCTGAGGTGGGTCCAGATTATGGCTTGTACTAGAGCAGGCAGGGGGAAGGTTAAGTTCAGCGATCCGTTCTTCAGATGGATCTGAGATCAGATCCTCATGGTGGAGGATTATGCTTATGTGGGCATGGACTTCAGCAGAGAGCCTGACCTACCGCTCCCACCTGGCAGACAATGAGGTGACATCAGTAAGAAGAAAGAAACCCTAAAATGGATACAATGTTTTTATGTTTTTTGATGTTTTATATTTTTTATGTAAATTAACGAGACCTAAAAATCTTCATGCAGACGTTGAAGCAGCATGACTTGGGGGAGCTTCCCCATTGGGTAGAAGAGCTAGGGTACGCTTTGTACTGGAGGGTGATGATATCACCGGGGAGTTATAGGAAAACCTGGAGAGGTTGACCTTGGATATCCCTGACGCTTCCATTGATGACCTCCCTCTGAGGTATCAAAGACTTATAGCAGGAGTACCGGGGCAATTTAGTAGGCTGCTACATAGAGTAGCCTGGGTAGTGATGTGTTACCACGAGCATCACTAGGCATTATGTGCATGAGATATCTATTTAAAGATGATAGCTTCAGGATTTTGTATGGTGATTTTTTCCTAAAATCCTACGTGCTTTAGATGAGGTCTCGGGACCTATTTTTTGAAAACATGTTCATATATATATATATATATATATATATATATATACATACATACTTTTACCTGGTGTTTATACGTCTCAAATGGTGAATGCATTTTACATGAGTTTTATTTGTATTTAATTGTTTATTTACAATGAACCATATTTGATTTAATGTCATGAATGGGTAATAGGCTAATCTAGGATGTAATTAGCTAATCAGTCAACAACCACATTATGTTCCCTAGGGATATGCCTATAAGTGATGGTTTCAAATTACCTTTCTAGCAAGAATACTCTCTGGAACAGGTGGAGAAGCACAAGATTTCTAATGGTATAAACATGGTTTAGATGACAAACCACGAGTTGTGAGTCTATCAAGACTACCAGATTGTGAGCATCTTGGGAGGCAACTTTAGTCAGAAGATTGATGATTGCTTGATACTTAGCGATGTTATTGGTAGTGGGACCAATACAAACTGCTCCTGAACTGACCAAATCGTTAGCTAGGGAATAGAGGACCCAAGCAGCTGAGGCGAGATTCAAGGTGTGGTAGCAAGCACCATCAACAAAGCCATAGAAAGCCATCTGCTCTGCATGACCAAAACATGGTATAAACAGATGCAGACACTGAACTAAAAACAATATTGAAAATACTAAAAGCACACAGAAATTCAAGCAATATACATATATACAAGATACTATCCAAGAAATACCTAGGCATAGTACCTCTTCAGGTACAACCCATTGCGAGGTTTCCCTAAAGGGATTCCATCGTAGTCAACAAGCTTGTAGGCCCCTTTATCTAAAACTTTAGAAATGACAAAAGGACCATACCACATGGACTCGAACTTTCCTTTCCCTAGTTTGTCATATCTCTGGTCGTAAGTCAAAACTAGGTCACCCTTGTTAAAGGCACGAGGTTGGATGGATTTATCATACTACGCCTTAACGTGTTTCTTATGTGCCTCATTAGCCAAGGCAGCATCTCTCCGAGTCTCGTCAAGGTTATTCAAGTACGAAAATATTTCTTCCTCTATGGAAGTGTCTAGGAGAAGTTCGACAGCAAGTTGTAAAGATGAAATATGACATTGAATCGGTAAGACAACTTTGAGTCCGTAGACAAGCTGGAATGGCATGAAACCAGCAGCTATTTTCACCGAAGTCTTATAAGCCCATAGAGTAGAGAAAATAATGTGGTGCTAGTTGGATTTATGATCTCCAACCATCTGATGAAGCATAGTTTTCAAAACTTTGTTAATGGCCTCTACCTAACCATTAGCTTGTGGATAATATGGTGTAGATTTTTCATGGTGAAAGCATAGATTGGCACTCAGTTCCTCCATCATTTGATTATGTAAATGTGATTCATGATCAGTAACGATGGACTACGGGACTCCAAATCTAGCTATAATATGATTGAACAAGAAAAGAGCGGTAGTCTTACCATCTTCTGCATATGTAGGCATGGCCTCAGCCCACTTTGTAAAATAGTGCACGACTACGATGATGTAACCATGCCCCCCCACTGAGGTAGGAATGCAATGCATGAATTCAATCCCCCACTTGGAAAATGGGACAATGGTAATGACAGGGTGTAGAGGAGAAGGATCTGTGTGCCTTTTGGGATAAAAATGTTGACAAGTTGGGCATTTCTTAACAGCCTCATGACAGTCTTTGAAAATGAAAGGCCAAAAATAGCCAATGCGAAGGATTTTCTGGGCTATTTCCATCTCAGAAAAATGACCGCCACATGCTCTAGAGTGGCAATCATTCAACACATGTTCATCCTCTTCATGGGTGAGGCATCGCTGAAAAATAAAATCAATCCCACGTCTATACAAGGTATCATTTAGGATGAGGTAGTATTTTCAATGGTGGTGGATACGGCAGTGATCGTCACGAGATAAATGCGGATGAAATAGTTGTGTTTGTAGATAAATAAGCAAATATCCATACCATAGATATGTAGTGCTAATCAAGAATAGAAATGCATCAGGAAATGAATCAATGGGCTCAGATTCCGTTGCAGCACAGGGAAGATCACACATGAACTCAGCAAAGAACAAGGATTTCTTTAATGTGGCTTTTGTGAATTTTAAATCAAACTCCTGTAGTATGACTATCCATTGGGAGTACTTGCCCCCAAGCACCTGACGAGTCAATATGTAATACATAGGGTTCTGGCCTACCAACACAGTGGTTGTGCAGAGAAAAATGTAGTGATGAAATGTTTGTACACCAATGATTATAGACAATGCTAACTTCTCCATTCATGAATATCAGGTTTCAGAATCCATAAGATTCTTACTAGAATAGTAAATCACGTGCTCCTGACTGTTGGGATTTTCTTGCACCAAAACCATAGCGATGGTAGTAGTGGAGGAAGTAATATAGAAGAGGAAGTCCTTTGAATAATCTGGGGGATGTATCACGGGTGAATGAGTCAGTGCGTGTTTGAGATTATCAAAGGAACGTTGGGCTTGGTCATCCCAAAAGAATGGAGTGTTCTTTTTAAGGAGACGCATATAACCGTGTGTTTTCTCTGCAAAATTGCACACAAAATAGTAGATAAAGTTTTCCTTCCCTTGCAAACTTTAAAGTTCAAGGAGATTAGTTGGGACTGGTAGAGCTAAAATGGAGGCAATTTTCAATGGGTCTATCCATATGTCATCTTTGGAGACCACAAAACCTAGCAGGCATCCCGTATCAACGCAAAAAACAAATTTATGCGGATTGAGCCATATATTATAATGACAACATCTTAGGAAAATGTCTCTAAGATGACTAGGGTGGTCCTCCCATCACTGTGAATGAGCAGGGATTTCGTCAAGGTACGGTTCAACAATATGTTTAATATCGTGAAACGCATAGGACATCGCACACTGGAATGTGGCTCCATCATTTTTCAAGCCAAAAGGTAACTTCTTATATGCAAAGGTTCCCCATGGGAAAATGAATGTCATATTGTGCTGATTGGTGGGTAATATCTCAATCTGATTATAGCCAGAGAAACCATCTATAAATGAGAAGATGACACTTCCAGCATAGTTGTCGATAATCTGATCGATGTGCGGAGTAGGAAATTTGTCCTTGGGATAAGATTTATTCAAATGCCTAAATTCGATACAGACTCTAATGGTGCCTTGATTTTTATTGACAGGGACAATGTTTGATACCCATTCCATCGGGGGTACTGGATAAATAAACCCAGCTTTGAGAAGTTTCTCAATTTCAGTTTTAATAGCTGCGGCCTTCCATGGATGGAATTTCCTTATTTTTTGCCTAACAGGCTTGGCCGTGGGATAGGTTTTAATCTCATGTACCACAATGGACGGGTCAATCCCCGGCATTGCTTCATAGGACCGGGAAAAAATATCACAAAATTCTTTGAAAAGTGCCCGGTATGCTTCAGATTGATCTGCCGAGCAGTTCTACCCAACATGCACATGCTCGATGGTACCAGTCTTGGCTGATATGTCAATTGGATTTGTCTGAGTAATTTTGCAAAGGTTTCCTTCAGAATCTGTGTCTTGCAACAATATGGAAATTTGTGGTACGTTGACAATATCAGTAGGAAATAGGGATGCGTAATCATGGTTAACCAAACTGGTGTTGGGGAGGAACATTGATGTATGATGGTGATCCTCCCAAATGGACTCATCCGTACTCATGATATTTATAATGGACTCATTGGAAGGAAAATCCTCAAAGAGATAATCTAGAACAGGAAGAGAAGGTTCTAACCAGTAAGGTAAATGGTAAGCATCTGAAGCCACTAGAGGAAGGTCATCAGTGTGATCATCGAAAAGGATTTGAATGGTGTCATACATTGCTTCATGCGAACTCAACGAGGTGGAATCAACAACTTGTTTTCCCTTAGGCTCACAATCAAATGAGGAAATCATATGGACTATCGTCGAGTCCATGTTAGGAGGAGTGGATGGAAAAATCCCCATAAGGGATGAATCCTTCAACATGCCTACCCCAATCGACTAGTAAGGAGGAGGGGACTGGCCTAACATGGGGATGTTATTAGCTATAGAGGTAGTAACATCTGGCGTATAGAAATCAAGTTGGTAAATAGTAACAATTCTCCCTAGATGTGGAAATCAGACTATTCAAAATATTGTTGAAGTGACAATAGTCATGGCATAGAACCAATTTCTTCCTAGAAGGAGGTTGTAATCTAACGGGGCATCTACTACTTCTACTTGAATAGAAATGGTTTTCCCCCAATCTCGACTGTGAAATATGATATGAGACCATAGGGATGGAAACCTCATCCATCAAAGGCCTTCAGAGTCGTAGGTGATGTTACAAGATCGGGAGAGTTGAGAGCTTTCCAACAAGACAGAGACAAAACCGAGGTCAAAGATCCTTCATCTAGTACCGTTCTAAAAACCTTCTTTCCCACTACTTTTGTAATGATCTGAAAAACAAGTTTATGAGGTATCCTAGACTTATAGTTCTCAATATTGAAGTGAATCAAATTAGTATTATCTAGGTCTAAAGCTCCTAATGGCGTTGACAATTTTTTGCGCTGTGTAGGACAACTTTGGAGTACTTCTAAGGTAGACATCGCACAAGGTGCCTGAGCGAGATATTCAACTACATTATAAAATTGAGCAGCTCAAGCATTAGGGTTAAATACATCCTTCCAAAGAGTACTGTTGGTTGGACACAAAATCATGTCGAGAGTATACTTCTTGATGGTTAGGGGAGCAGTAGAGGAGGATTCAGGAGAACCAGTAGAGGGAGCTTTCCCTAAACAATAATGATCTTCTTTCTTCTCTATGGGTTTGTCATAATTATGAATTCGATTTTGTAGATTAATGGTATCCGATGACATCATATGAATTTCCTCTGATGAACTAGAATTTCCTTTATTAGACATGTGGTCTATCAATTGTTGTTGAGAGGGAAAAGGATCCATGAGTAGTCCAGGTGTGGGATTTGATTTCAGAAATTAGGAGATTTCATCTCGACGGTGATACTCTTTTGTGAAATGGTCATCTCCACATAGTAGACATGGATATTTTTCCTTTCTATTCCCTTTATTGTTATCATTGTTGGTTGGTCTTAGATTCTCCTATTGGTTTTTGGGTTTTTAATTCTTAATTTTACCCTTCTTTTTATTATTACCCGAGGTTTGAGTACTTTGAATAGAATTGACCTCGGTGGAAACCTTAGGAGTCAAAGGATTAGGCGTGGTAGTTTGGGCTTGCTTGGCAGGTTTCCCTGCTGACAGGGACTGGATTGAACCAACAATCCCATCAACAGGTACTTCTGTTGTGGCTTGGTGGGATCGGTGCTTAGGCAAGGAGCTTGAGGAATCAAGTCATAAAGAGTTCTAGACTAGGAATAGAGTAAGTCTAGATACTGGGCTCAACTAATAGCCTACTCTTCAGCAACGGCACCAACCATAGCCACATCTTGGGCAATAGGAGGAAACAAGGATTGAGTAAACCAATCAGCTAATAACTGATCCAGAATAGGGTCCTTAATAATCCTTCTCTGCCTTCTCCACTCATGGATATGATCGGATATGTGGGTGGATGTGTTTTGTCATGGAGAAGTTAAGAGATCAGTACCTGTTTCATAACAGATAGGGAGTTGAAAGTGTGTAAGAAACACAGTTGCCAAAGAGCCAAAATTCACAAACGAATGTTGTGGAAGTTCAATGTACCACTTCATGGCTGTACCAGTCAAAGTTCACTGGAAAAGTCGTAATCAAACTGAATCATCCATGAGGGAGTTTTAAGAACACCAGAGATGGAATGTCATAAGATGGCTTTTCTGATCGTCTCCCCTCTTCCCATCGAACTTTGGGATGTCCAATGGTAATTTTACCGGAATGGGAGGCCATAGGGGATTGTGTCGAATGGGGTCATTAATCAACTTAGATAAGTCAGGAAAGTCCAAATTTGCTAGGAAAGGTAACTAATGGTTAGGTTTCACATACTAGTAATATTGATATGGCATATAATTACCAGTAGGACTGTAAGTATACTAATAGATAGGTTTTTGTGATGAACAATTTCTGGAGAATCCACCCGTAGGGGGTTGATTCCTAGGATCAGGACTGTTAGGACCACTAGGGCCTCTGGGAGGAGGACCACCAGGACCATTGGGACCACCAGGACCACCGGGACCATTAGGAGGTGGACCACCAGACCCTCTAGGGCCATTGGGGGGTAAACCTCCAAAGCCTTGGGAACCACTAGGAGGAGGGCAACCAAACCCTCCAGGGCCATTAGGGGGAAAGCCATTAGTCCCTCTAGGATCACCAAGACCATTAGGACCATAAGGAGGAAAGCCACCAGGCCCTCTAGACCCATTAGGCCCCCCAGGGGGAGGACCCCCATAAGGCAGTCCTCCAGCACCTCCCGCAGTATGTATGGGTATCCCCCCTGTAGCTGGCATGTAAGACCAGTTAGGCTACCCCCATGGCGTAAAAGTATTACTAGGGTATGAAATTCTGGCATAAGGTATTCCTATAGGATTGGGTGGATAATTTACATTCCCTACAGGTATTTGATAACCAAAACCTCCAAAAGGTTGGATGGTTATAGGTTGTTCCCCCAAGGGCTGACCTAAACTAGATGGGGGATTAGTCATATTAGTATGGGTGGGAGGGACATAAACTGTAGATTGTTCTATATTAGAGGTTTGTCCTTCACTAGGGGTAATTTCAGTGACAAATAACATAGGTCGTGTTGGGGGTTTCCCCCCAGTACTAGAAGGTGATGATGAAAAGGGAATTGAAGGTTGAGCCCCAGGTGAAGAAGACCTAGGAGGATTGTGAACATACATAACATAGGAGGTGGTGGGGTTCGAAATTTATCTTAGTTTGTGTGGTGTTACTGTGCGATCTATAATCATTTCAATTGGTCTCATAGAATCGAAAAGTGAATGATATCCCACAAGAACAACTATGGAACATGATGGTGGTGTGCTCAATATGTCATCTATTTTTCTTTCAATCTCATGTGTATGGAGAATAGCTATGTGGTATTGTCTAAGTTCTTCTTCATCTCGAGAAAATTCTTCAGAAGAGTTTAAATGGGTGCCAAATGAGGCAATGGACTGTCCTATAGAGGTATCCCAAAATGGAGCATTGGGACCATAATCCGGACGGGCAGTATCATCAACATGACCTTCTATGGGAGAATGGAACGAGGTGGTTTCTTGTGAAGGTTGTTGGACCAAGGGAGGTGAGTGTGAATAATATGGTCCTCCACTTTCTACAACCACATTATCTCCCACTTGGGAGGTGGTAGTAGCTCCTTGGTCGATAGCTTCCATTGGATTTTCTCTTGAACCAGGAATAAAATTGGGTGGCAAGCCCCGTACTTTTCTGGACTGTCTTAGTTCAACCAGTTTTTACAGTTCCTATCTAACCTAGGTTCTAAAAAACTAGAAAACACACCAAAAAATTTCCCTACACAAGCTATAGGTCAAACAAGCACACTTAAAATGACAGGAGGAGTTCAAATAGTCAGGTCTCTCACTAGGACTGTCAAGAAGGTGCCACTCACGATATGCCTCTAGGGTACATGCGTAGTAATCTCCTTGAATGTTGTTTTCGATGTATGGCTCCAAGAAAGATGGCCAAAGGGATTTTATCATATGGATAATGTATCCTAGTGGGGTCTCCCAATATACTCAAGGTACATGGGAGCTCGAATCAGTAGTAGTGCTATCTAATGCATAACCGTACACAAGGGGCCTTTTGATATACAATCGAGTACGTGAAGTGCCTTTCTATATACCTCAAGGGTACATGAAAGGCCATTCTATATACCGATGATACGTGGAAGAACTGTGGGAGTCTTAGGATGTAATGCAGACAAATAATGACAACTTCTACGCTTAACGATGCCCAAACACATCTCTAGCCTATCACTCAAATTGCTATGTAAATTTTAACCTATAACTATTGTTAATTTTAAAGTGGACAGTTAGGTGAATGCATGGTGTTTTGACAGAAAAAGTAAAACCATGCAAAATGCGTATGCAAATATTTCACTTTACCATTCAGTATGCCTACCTACGGGAGGGAAAGAGAGTATTTTATTTTGTTTCAAAACCAAAAATATTTCCAAACAACAATATTGAACACAAAATCAAAGACAAGCAACACTTTCCAAATTGATTTCTCTTTTCTGAAAGCAATAAGAAGGGGAAGAATCTCTTTTCCTAAAAGAAAAACAAGAAGCACTCTACATGCATATGCACTCTAATTTTTATTTTTTCTTAAAACATAGATAAATATAACTTAAAAATACCACAATTTTATTTTGATGAGATAGTACTAAATGCATAAGAGACAAAAGAACATAAAGAGCCTAAAAGCTTGTAAGGCCAATCAGAGATCTAGTGTTTAATGCTCAATGATGATACCCTAATCTCTGTCAAAGATTTTCTTTTTTTAGAGGAGGAAAAATAAGTTCTCTATGAAAACAAAAAATGAAACTAAGATGCTAATCAAATGTTTTTCTTTCAGTCTATGTAACATAAATGAAAAGAGATCTTACTAACACCGTAAGCTTTTCAAAAAAAAAGTAGTCCTTTCACAATCAAAACCAACTAGCACAGAAGTGAATGAATAATCAATAATCCTAACCTAGCTTTTGAATTTTCCAATCAAACCAATCTTTAATGATAAAATTTAAAACCAGAAGCATCAAATTCTAATACACAAGCCTAACAGTGTAGGGCTGAAAGAAAATCAACTCAATTTTTTTGCAAAAAAATGAGAAAAAAGAGGTCTTGGAATGATGCCTACCTAGCACCGCGCTACAGAAGTCTCCACAGAGCGGTTCTGGACCAGCACCACTTCTCACCGACAGGACTTAGGTGGTGCCACCATGTGCTGCTAACTAGGTTCAGGCGGTGTCATCGCTTCTCGCCAACTGCATAAGCGCGGTTCCTTGTATAAATCCAAAACACAAAGGAGAACAACAGATCAAGTCAGAAAAAGACCAAATAAAGGTAAAAACTGATAGATTGAGAATAAAAGAGAGCATAAAAGGTTGAAATAATTTAGATCTAGACAGATGTGGAAGTTTCAAACCAAAATCCATTGAGTAAGATAGCATATCTGACTGAAGAGAGTTGAATATTTATGCCATGTGACCCAGGTGTGTGTAAGGCGGCAACATCTTTTGGTGCTGTTGTCGAGGATAAATCTTTTTATTCCCGAGTATGACTTAGCTTAATGTTTCTCTAAACAACTAAAAAGATAAAAACTTTTGATTGATCTAGTCTTTAAAAAACATAAAAATTAAAACTCGATACATCTGGCGACTCCACTGTCTAACATCCCTTCAATATTTTATACCCGAAGAAACTGCCGAAAATTATTCAATCCTCTCCCTGATCCCGAAGGGTTTATTAGGGAAAGATTGAATATGCAGACTTCTCATAGAAACCTTGAATATTTAGGAGACCAATCCCTCTAAGATATCCATCACATATTTGTAGAGAGTCACGTTCACGAATCTCAAGAAATGACAGAATTTTTCAAATTCCTTGAATTTTCTCAGATAGCAGGTAGTCCTCATGAAATTCTGAATGATGCTATCAAGAAGCTCCCCATATTTCAGGGCAATAATGTCATCACTGCCAAGTCTCACCTTCGAAAGTTTGAAAAGCACCTGGTCAGTTATTTCAATGATGCTTCCCATGACCATGATGATGTCAAAATGACGCTCTTTGCTTTATCCTTGGAAGATGATGCTGAAGAATGGTACTTCGACCTAGATGATGATTCATATAAAACTCTTAGTGAATTCCTAGAGTGTTTTAAGAAAAAATGGGGGGAAAAGAAAGAACCAAGACATCTGTTTGCTGCCCTCCATAACATAAAGAAGATGGAGAATGAAACCATTGATGAATTTAATACTAAGTTCAGGCATGTGGTTGTGAACCTCCCTAGAGAAATCAAGCCAAGGGATGCCTCCATCCTCATATCTTACATTGAAGCTTTCACTGGTGATTTGAGGTACCAGTTAAAGGTCAAAGAGCTGACCGATCTAAAAAATGCTCAGGAATTGACTGAGAAAATAGAAAAGAATATGCAGTCTTTAGGCAAATCCAACATGCCAGGTTACACTAGGGGAAACACTTCATACAACGAAGAAAAGGGAAAAGCCTTTGAATCAAAAGAAAAGGGAGCCTCTAAAGATCCCATGGAAAAGGTAACAGATATGATAAAAGACTTGGTTACTAGTCAAAACCAACTTATGATAGATCAGTTTGCACAATTGAATCATATGCACAATAAAATAATCACAATGGAAAGAAATAATGGACCTAGCAACTTTCAACCTAGGCAGAATCAGATGTATCAAAAGAAGTTTCGTCAACAAGAGATTAGGATTCCAAACATGTTAGACTCAGCTAACATGGTAGAAGAAGTAATTCCATGGTGTAAACCCTGTGAACAATTCCACCAAGAAAGCACTTGTGATGTTGCAAATCAAGTCATGGAACATGGACTTCCCGAGGTCAGTAATCAGGAAACAAATTCAAGCAAGCCTGATCATATATACATGGTAGGCTAGGCCTACCCTTTGTTACCATGTAAATAGTACAAGCCTAAGGATGAAGCCATTGCAGAATCTTATAGTGAAACTTATGATGAAAACTGTAATATACATGATGGGACTCCTATGTGTTCTCAATATAATGATGATAGTCTGGAAGGTTTACTACCTTGTGACCTTTTCTCTGAAGAAGATGAGTATGAAAATGAGGAACAGTATAGCTTGGAGCATGATACACGTGACGAAGACTCCCTTATCTCGGATAAATTTGTTGATGAGGAGTCTTGGACATTCATGGAAAATCCAGTCTGTGACATGAATAAAGAGGAAAATAATGAACCAGAAACTTTTGATGGTTTTGTTGATTTTTCTGTCTATGGCATATCTGAAGGAGAGAGCATGGACCATGTGGCCTTGGGAAACTTTGATATGAAAAAGGAGCATGCATTTTATCCATATAATCATTCAGAGTCATATCATGTAGAGCCACACAAAGGTATCAATAATGAAGACATGGAGAAGCAGTGTTGTGAAAAGACAGATGTGATGCAATTATTAGAATATCAGTCTCAACTATCCTCTTCACATATAGAGTTTCCTCATGACTTGGAGCTGCTTGAGGCTTATACAGCGAATTATCATCCAGTAAGCCTTGATGATCAGTATGATGGTGTAGTCAATCTGCCTCATCATTCCAATTTGTACATCAACCCCGTCCAATCATGGATAGAAGCAGCATGCGCAAGCACTTACTAGTTTGGGAGGAAGTTTGACGACATTGTTCATGCCTATGATTTCCCATCCATCCCGCCCCTTCCAGATCATCACGCAGGTTTGCATTTTCTGAATAAAGTATCCTTACTTTGGCTGGTAACCAAAGACAAGGAATTTTTTTTCTATGTTAATAAAATTCTTAGGTGATTACATTGGATTTCTGATTACACTTAACCATTTTTATATCATGCTTAGAGTAGGAAAATAAGCTCCTTGAGAAAGAGCACTTACTTTCCGCATTTTTTGTTTTTTACTTAGCTATAATCAAACATTTTTGTTTTCATTAGTTAGTTACATTTATTTTGTTTAAATAAATCAGCTTAATGGTTCATTTGGTTTTTGATGTAAATCTTGTTCTACTAAGGTTTTTTTTTGTCAAGTTGAGATGTTTTTACAGGGTATATAAACCAGAGATTTTGGTGTTCTCATATCCTCTCCTTGCCTTAAAGACCAGATCAAGCACACATCCCACAGTTGGAGCCAGAATGTTACCACCTAAGTTGTACTTAGTGGTTTTTTTTCATCAAGTGAGCCTGGTGAACCGGACAAGGATAACTTGTACGGACTTCAAAAGACCTTTGGAAGTACTTCTGGGAAGTTCTTGTTGTACTACATCACATGTTCATACCCCATGGGGGAATTGTAATAAATGTTCGAGCATGATAGTGTCTGTAAAAGACTCATTCTCTTATACTTTATTTTTCAATCCGATCAGCCCAGGGTGTTTTTTCCCTTGGTTATTATTGGTTGTTGAATAAACGACTGATAATTTCTAAGTTTTTCACTCCACACCTCCAAAGTTGGCGTGGTCGGCTTGGCATTTAGGCCTATTGAGGTTATTAGAGTCTATGTGTCAATGTATAAACATGCTAGACATCATGGTCGAGTCATATGAACATGTCTAAGTCCCCCTAGGTTTTTTTCAATTATTCAATTTTTTAATTTTTTCAGTGTTTTTTTATTAAAATTTAATTTTTCCAAAACTTAGGCTATTTTTTAATAGTTTAATTGGAAAAAATTATTTTGTAATAAAAGTGAGCCAAATAATCAGTTTCAGTCATGTAGGTGCTCATTTTCAAGCTAAAAGCACCATGTAAACCCATGGACCCACTATTTCCTAGTTTTGAGTGATTTTCCATCACTCAGGTCAAAAAGCCCCAAAAATCAATTATTGATTATTTTAATTAATAAATTGATGAATAATGGAGCAAATCCAAGATCATAAATCAGTGGATTCTCAGCCGATTTGATTGAAATCAGTCAGATATGAAGCAGATTGACTGGATCTGACAAATCCTTGACTTAAGGAGGTGATCAAATCAGATCCAGAGTTGATCTTCAGCTGTCTTCATGGGGAATTGCACCCTCTCTCTCTCCTCCACACGTCTGGACTCTCCTGGATGCTCTGTGGACTGATGTGTCGGTGTATGAGTTGATGTGTCAGCTAAATCAAGCCCCCAGTTGACAAGTAGGCTCAGTTTAGCTTCAGATCTGCAGTGATTGACTCTCCATTAGCTGATTTCATCTAATTCCATGAGGAATTGCACCCCCCCTAGGATGGATGTCTTGTGTTTTGTATATATCCTGGCTGAGGCTCCCTCTTCCAAGCTAGTTAGAGCTGGATTGAAGGGCTTTCCATTATAATTGTGTATTGATCATCATTTGTGAAAAAACAAGCTTTGGAGGCTATACTGTGTAGTGCATGTGTTTGTGTGGATTCTCAGTGTTATGCTGCTGATGTGGTAACTGCAATTTCTTTCCAAATTATGTGCTACTTCTGTGTTCTTGCTTCAAGGATTCGGTTGAATCCAGTAAGGGTGTAAACTAGGAAATTTAGATTGCTTGATATTGTTTATCCATATGATGTATGCTCAAAAATTTCAGTTATATGCTTAATTAATATTATTTTTGCATGATCTTTCATTTTTGTTGCTTTATACATCTATATCCAGATCTCACGAGGTGTGTGCAGGCTTGTGTTATCTAGTTGCAGGTTCCTGATTGGATGAACATGTGGATCAATATTGACACCATTATTTATAGAATAATCTCAAGAATTTTTCCCTCAGCACTCCACAAAAGGGCCTCCTTTCAGCTTGCTCCATTCAAGCAACGAGCCGACCTTCTTTCCTCTTCTTCTCATTTCTTAAAAAAATCAACTCTTTTACCTGGTTACTTTGTTCATAGATTTGATTTTGTTTAGATCTATCATATTAAAAGTAATTTCAACATACATCTATCCTCTCAAATCCCATAGTCTAGATATTTCTCTTAAAAGGTTTCATAAGCATTCTAGATCTACCTTTAGAGAAATCGTCCTTTTTTTGCATGTATTTTTAAAGAAAATTTGTAGCTTGCATGCATTTGATTTATGTTTGATGTAAATTAGAATTTCATATTATGCAATAAAATTTCACATCTTATTTGCTTCCCAAAATTCAAGCCAAGATCCCAAGGAAAGCCTGCTTTCCTTGGTTCCTTTTTACCTTTTTTAACTAGTCTTAACTTAGTTTTTTTTGGTTAAAAGTAAGCTGACCCAAAGGTACTTTCAGAGTGATTTTGGGAATATTTTAGTCTAATATTCTTGCTATTGTTTATCAGGTTTGACAGAAAGGAAAGGAATCTGTTGTTCGAAAGTGGCCTTAGGAGCGTTCAAATCCCCCCAGGGGTCTCCCATTTGACTAAAACCTTTAATTTTCGCACTTTGTAAGCTCTTGATTTCACTCTGTATAAGGATATATAGGAACTATATCAGTTATATGATATTGTAACTACTATTAATAAAATTAATTTTTTGAATACGCTCTATCGAGCCCATTCCCCATCCCCCTTGGGGGGATTTGCGTCCATGTCTTTTTTTTTGCTTTTCGTTCATCTTTTGTAATCTAGAGTAGCATTAATCTGTAGGGTAGTATAATTTGACATAAAATAAATTCAATATTCCATTTATGTTGTTTTCAAAGTAACTTTAATACTTACCCCACGAGCCTCCTTTGAGCTGAAAGGTGAAGAAAGGTTCGTGGTAGTCTAATTAGAAAATTTTGGTTTGCTCATATTTTATGTTTCGTTTTCTATCATCTTTTGTTTCAATAAGAATTATAAAATTAACCCCTCCTTGATTCCTCGATTGAGATCCACTTGGATCGAAAGAGGTTCCTGGAGGGTTTTCTTTTAATAAGAACACCCATTGTAAAATTTACTAAAATTGACAAGACTCCGGTGTGTATGCTCTGCACTTGTCTGCGGTTCGTCTGATCAGTCAAGCTATATCAAAAGCACTTGAGTGACTAGTATAATTAGGACTCACTCTCCCAAATTGACAAACCATCAGGTGAAAATCCAACACCTAGATCAAACCATCATGGTGGAAAAATACCCAAAGGAAGCGGGAACTTCTGAAAAGTCACCTCTGGGCACCGATCTCTATCACACCCTAACGGGTGCATTATCAACAAAATCCCTAGATACTCCATTCAGCCCACATATTCCTTGCAGGTAGCCATGAAGGTTTAGTTTTGGACATACTCCAAGTACTCTCGGGTATATCTGGAGTCCACCCCTTCGCCTAATTTTAATCAACTCACACCTCAAATTTAACTTAAAACGTACCAAGATGCAATTGCAAAACATTCACTCCAAGCACATGCAAGTACATTGTTTCTATTTTTTGACTCCATTCTAAGGCACTGGTTATTTTCTTGCTTTATATATATATATTGTGTTTCAGCATTGTGCTTTCGTGTGTTCATCTTTGTAGCTTGTCATCTTTGATTATCTATAGTTAAATTTCAAACTCCTAAGTAACTCATTCAGTTTAACATCATAACACTAAGTAATTATCCTTAGTAACTTAATAGGTTCTACCCCCCTTGGCTTCATTAGGAGTTGATCCTAAACGAAGGAGTCAAGAACAAGGTGACATCCTTGACTCGAGACTTGCCCCTAAGGACACACCGAGTGGCTTGAAGATTTATGCCATGTGACCCAGGTGTGTATAAGGCGGCAACATCTTTTGGCACTGTTTCCAGGGATAAATATTTTTATTCCTGAGTACGACTGAGCTTAACTTTTTTCTAAACAACTAAAAAGATAAAAACTTTTGATTGATCTAGTCTTTAAAAAACATAAAAATTAAAACTTGATCCATCTGGCGACTCCACTGTCTAACATCCCTTCAAGATTTTCTACCCAAAGAAACTGCTGACAATTATTCAATCCTCTCCCTGATCCCGAAGAGGTTATTAGGGAAAGATTGAATAGTAATACTTCTCATAGAAACCTTGAAGATTTAGGAGACCAATCCCTCTCATATATCCATCACATATTTGTAGAGAGTCATGTTCACGAATCTCAAGAAATGACGGAATTTTTCAAACCCCTTGACTTTTCTCAGATAGCAGGTAGTCCTTATGAAATTTTGAATGATGCTATCAAGAAGCTCCCCATATTTCAGGGCAATAATTCCATCACTGCCAAGTCTCACCTTCAAAAGTTTGAAAAGCACCTGGTCAGTTATTGCAATGATGCTGCCCATGACCATGATGATGTCAAAATGACGCTCTCTGCTTTATCCTTGGAAGATGATGCTGAAGAATGGTACTTAGACCTAGATGATGATTCATATAAAACTATTAGTGAATTCCTAGAGGGTTTTAAGAAGAAATGGGGGGAAAAGAAAGAACCAAGACATCTGCTTCCTGCCCACCATAACATAAAGAAGATGGAGAATGAAACCATTGATGATATTAATACTAAGTTCAGGCATGTGGTTGCCGACCTCCCTAGAGAAATCAAGCCAAGGGATGCCTCCATCCTCATATCTTACATTGAAGCTTTCATTGGTGATTTGAGGTACCAGTTAAAGGACAAAGAGTCGGTTGTTACAAAGAGAAATTCCTATGGCTTGGGGTACCACAACAGACAGCTTGACTCCAGAAATAAATCCTTTCCAACATGCAATAAAAATTAAATGTCTAACACTAAAAGATTAGACCTCGTACCTTATTTTGGATGGTTGAAGTAGATCCCCATTGAGCTTTCCAATCTTCAGCTTGAATTGATCTGTTACTTCCTCAACAACAAGTAAACAATACAAGCATTCTATATATCATGGTGTTAGATCTATTCTAGCATATATACTCAATAATGTAAAATCATTTGACATGATCCCATGGATAAAATATTCATTCAAACACACATTATTTGACAGGAAAATATATTTCTATTAATATAAATCAGAGATTACAAGATACAACCTCTGACGGCACGTATGATAACCAGAGAAACTGAATCCCCCACTTGGGCCTCCACCACTTCAATCCTCCATTTCTCGATAGCAAGCTCACAAGCAAAAGGCAAGCTTGGAAAGAACACAAAAGTGCTCCAAGGGACAAAGGGATGCAGACTCAAGCATAAGTTTTGGCAACAATGGACTATAGTTTCTTTGCTCTCAATTCTCTCTTATGCCCTCAATGTACCAAGGGGTTCCTTATATAGCTTTTCAAAGGGGTAATGAAAGGTTGAATCTTAGCGATCTCAAGGCATATGGAAGGCCAGGATTCAGATGAGTCGAATCCATGTTAGGGAAAACTCCAAAAGGATTTGGATTATGCACACATCCCGATGTACGCAGTTATATGGGTCAAACCCACGTATGTACGCGCTTAGAGGGTTAAAAGTCACGTATAGAATTTTTCATGTGTTTTTAGGGATGATCAAGGAAACATCAAACGACAAAAAGTGGTCCATAGGGGTTAAGGAGTCTGCAGTGGGATAGGGGAAGGCCATACAAAGTGTGATTCACATGGAGTGGTGAAATTCACTATAACACCAGCCGATCTAAAAACTGCTCAGGAATTGACTGAGAAAATACAAAAGAATATGGAGTCTTCAAGAAAATCCAACATTCCCGGTTACACTAGGGGAAACACTTCATACAACGAAGAAAAAGGATCCTCTAAAGATCCCGTGGAAAAGGTAACAGACATGATAAAATACTTGGTTACTAGTCAAAACCAACTTATGATAGATCAGTCTGCACAATTGAATCCTATGCACAATAGAATAATCATAATGGAAAGAAATAATGGACCTAGGAACTTTCAGC
The DNA here is from genome assembly GCA_001517045.1 of Pseudotsuga menziesii. NCBI lineage: Eukaryota > Viridiplantae > Streptophyta > Pinopsida > Pinales > Pinaceae > Pseudotsuga > Pseudotsuga menziesii. Next base: position 71,508 of record LPNX010059913.1, read on the forward strand.
CTAGGAAGAATCAGATGTATCAAAAGAATTTTCCTCAACAAGAGCTTAGGATTCCAAACATGTTAGACTCAGCTAACATGGTAGAAGAAGTAATTCCATGGTGTAAACCCTGTGAACAATTCCACCAAGAAAGCACTTGTGATGTTGCAAATCAAGTCATGGAACATGGACTTCCTGAGGTCAATAATCAGGAAAAAAATTCAAGCGAGCCTGATCATATATACATGGTAGGCTAGGCCTACCCTTTGTTACCATATAAATAGTACAAGCCTGAGGATGAAGCCATTGCAGAATCTTATTGTGAAACTTATGATGAAAACTGTAATATACATGATGGGACTCCTATGTGTTCTCCATATAATGATGATAGTATGGAATATTTACTACCTTGTGACCTTTTCTCTGAAGAATATGAGTATGAAAATGAGGACACGTATAGCATGGAGCATGATACAAGTGACGAAGACTCCCTTATCCCCGATAAATATGTTGATGAGGAGTCCTGGACATTCATGGAAAATCCAGTCTGCGACATGAATAAAGAGGAAAATGATGAACCAGAAACTTTTGATGGTTTTGTTGATTTTTCTTTCTATGGCATATCTAAAGGAGAGAGCATGGACCATGTGGCCTTGGGAAACTTTGACATGAAAAAGGAGCATGTAGTTTATCCATATGATCATTCAGATTCATATCATGTAGAGACACACAAAGGTATCAATAATGAAGACATGGAGAAGTAGTGTTGTGAAAAGACAGATGTGATGTAGTTATTAGAATATCAATCTCACCTATCCTCTTCACATATAGAGTTTCCTCATGACTTGGAGCTTCTTGGGGCTTATACAGTGAATTATTATCCGGTAAGCCTTGATGATTAGTATGATGGTGTAGTCAATCTGCCTCATCACTCCGATTTGTACATCAACCCTGTCCAATCATGGATAGAATCAGCCTACGCAAGCACTTACCAGTTTGGGAGGAAGTTTGATGACATCATGCATGCCTATAATTTCCCATCCATCCTGCCCCTTCCGGATCATCAAGCAGGTTTGCATTTTCTGAATAAAGTATCCTTACTTTGGCTGGTAACCAAAGACAAGGAAAAAATTTTCTATGTTAATAAAATTCTTAGGTGGCTACATTGGATTTCTGATTACACTTAACCATTTTTATATCATGCTTAGAGTAGGAAAATAAGCTCCTTGAAAAAGAGCACTTACTTTCCGCATTTTTTTTTTTTTACTTAGCTATAATCAAACGTTTTTGTTTTCACTAGTTAGTTACATTTATTTTGTTTAAATAAATCAGCTTAATGGTTCATTTGGTTTTTTATGTAAAGCTTGTGCTACTAAGGTTTTTTTTTGTCAAGTTGAGATGTTTTTACAGGGTATATAAACCAGAGATTCTGGTGTTCTCGTATCCTCTCCTTGCCTTAAAGACCAGATCGAGCACACATCCCATAGTTGGAGCCAAAATGTTACCACCTAAGTTGTACTTAGTGGTTTTTTTTCATTAAGTGAGCCTGGTGAACCGGACAAGGATAACTTGTTCAGACTTCAGAAGACCTTCGTAAGTACTTCTGGGAAGTGCTTGTTGTACTATATCACATGTTCATACCCCATGGGGGAATTGTAATAAATGTTCTAGAATGATAGTGTCTATAAAAGACTCGGTCTCTTAGAATTTATTTGTCAATCCGATCAGCCCAGGGTGTTTTTTCCCTTGGTTATTATTGGTTGTTGAATAAATGACTGATAATTTCTGGGTTTTTCACTCCATACCTCGAAAGTTGGGGTGGCTGGCTTGGAATTTAGGCCTATTGATGTTATTAGAGTCTAAGTGTAAATGTATAAACATGCTAGACATCATGGTCGAGTCATATTAACATGTCTAAGTCCCCTTAGATTTTTTTCAATTTTTCAATTTTTTAATTTTTTCAGTGTTTTTTTATTAAAATTTATTTTTTCCAAACCTTAGGCTATTTTTTAATAGTTTAATTGGAAAATTTGATTTTGTAATAAAAGTGAGCCAAATAATCAGTTTCAGTCATGTAGCTGCTCATTTTCAAGCTAAGAGCACCATGTAAACCCATGGACCCACTATTTCCTAGTTTTGAGTGATTTTCCATCACTCAGGTCAGAAAGCCCCAAAAATCAATTATTGATTATTTTAATTAATAAATTGATGAATAATGGAGCAAATCCAAGATCATAAATCAGTGGATTCTTAGCCGATTTGATTGAAATCAGTCAGATCTGAAGCAGATTGACTAGATCTAACAAATCCTTGACTGAAGGAGGTGATCAAATCAGATCTAGAGTTGATCTTCAGCTGTCTTCATGGGGAATTGTGACCTCTCTCTCTCCTCCACACATGTGGACTCTCCTGGATTCTCTGTGGAATGATGTGTCGGTGTATGGGTTGATGTGTTAGCTAAATCAAGCCCCAATTGAAAATTAGTCTCAGTTCAACTTCAGATCTGCATTGATTGACTCTCCATCAGCTGATTTCATCTGATTCCATGAGGAATTGTGCCCCCCTGGGCTGGATGTCCTTTGTTTTGTATATATCCTTGCTGAGGCTCCCTCTTCCAAGCTAGTTAGAGTTGGATTGAAGGGATTGCCATTGTAATTGTGTATTTATCATCATTTGTGAATAAAGAAGCTTTGGAGGCTATACTATGTAGTGCATGTGCGTGTTTGGATTCTCAGTGTTATGCTGCTGATGTGGTAACTGCAATTTCTTTCCAAACTCTATGTTGCTTCTGTGTTCTGGATTCAAGGACTCGGTTGAATCAAGTAAGGGTGTAAACTAGGCAAGTTAGATTTCTTGATCTTGTTTATCCATATGATGTATGCTCAAAAATTTCAGTTATATGCTTAAATAATATTATTTTTGCAGGATCTTTCATTTTTTTTGCTTTATACATCTATATCCAGATATCACGAGGTGTGTGCAGGCTTGTGTTATCTAGTTGCATGTTCCTGATTGGATGAAGGTGTGGATCAATATTGATGCCATTCCTAATCCAATAATCTCAAGACTCTGTCCCTCAGCACTCCAAAAAAGGGCCTCCTTTCAGCTTGCTACATTCAAGCAATGAGCCGACCTTCTTTCCTCTTCTTCTCATTTCTTAAAAAAATCAACTCTTTTACCCGGTTACTTTGTTCATAGCTTTGATTTTGTTTAGATATATCATATTAAAATTAATTTCAATATAGAACTATACTCTCAAATCCCATAGTCTATATCTTTCTCTTAAAAGGTTTCATAAGCATTCTAGATCTAGCTTTAGGGAAATCGTCCTTTTTTTGCATGTAAGTTTAAAGAAAAAATGTATCTTGCATGCATTTGATTTCTGTTTTCTGTATGTTAAAATTTCATATTCTACAATAAAATCACACATCTTATTGGCTTCCCAAAAGGCAATCCAAGATCCCAATGAAATCTTTCTTTCCTTGGTTCCTTTTTACCTTTTTTAACTAGTCTTAACTTAGTTTTTTTTTGTTAAAAGTAAGCTGACCCAAAGGTACTTTCAGAGTGATTTTGGGAATATTTTAGTCTAATATTCTTTCTTTTTTTTAGTATTTTTTACATAAAGGAAAGGAAGTTTCTGTTCGAAAGTGACCTTAGGAGCGTTCAAATCCCCCCAGGGGTCTCGCATTTGACTAAAACCTTTAATTTTCGCACTTTGTAAGCTCTTGATTTCATTCTATATAAGGATGCATAGGAATTATATCATTTCTATGATATTGTAACCACTGTTAATAAAATTAATTTTTTGAATAGGCTCTTTCGATCCCATTCCCCATCCCCCCTGGGGGGATTTGCGTCCGCGTCTTTTTTTATTATTTTCGTTCATCATTTGTAATCTAAAGTAGCATTAATATGTAGGGTAGTATAATTTGACATAAAATCAATTCAATATTCCATTTCTATTGTTTTCAAATTAACTTTAATACTTACCCCATGAGCCTCCTTTGAGCCGAAAGGTGAAGAAAGGTTCGTGGTAGTCTAATTAGAAAATTGTGGTTTGGTTATCTTTTATGTTTCATTTTCTATCATCTTTTTTTTCAATATGAATTATAAAATTAACCCTTCCTTGATTCCCCGATTGAGATCCACTTGGATCGAAAGAGGTTCCTGGAGGGTTTTCTTTTAATAAGAACACCCATTGTAAAATTTACTAAAATTGACATGATTCCGGTGTGTATGCTCTGCACTTGGCTGCGGTTCATCCGATCAGTCAAGCTATGTCAAAAGAACTTGAGTGACTAGTATAATTAGGACTCACTCTCCCAAATTGACAAACCATCAGGTGAAAATCCAACACCTAGATCAAACCATCACGGTGGAAAAATACCCAAAGGAAGCGGGAACTTCTGAAAAGTGACCTTGGGGCACCGATCTCTGTCACACCCTAATGGGTACGTTATGAAAAAAATCCCAAGAGACTCCATTCAGCCCACATATTCCTTGTAGGTAGCCGTGAAGGTTTAGTTTTGGACATACTCCAAGTACTCTCGGGTATATCTGGAGTCCACCCCTTCGCCTAATTTTAATTAACTCACACCTCAAATTTAACTTAAAATGTACCAAGAGGAAATTGCAAAACATTCACTCCAAGAACATGCAAGTAAATTATTTCTATTTTTTGACTCCATTCTAAGGCACTGGTTATTTTCTTGCTTTATATATATATATTGTGTCTCAGCATTGTGATTTCGTGTGTTCATCTTTGTATCTTGTCATCTTTGATTATCTATAGTTAAATTTCAAACTCCTAAGTAACTCATTCAGTTTAACATCACAACACTAAGTAATTATCCTTAGTAACTTAATAGGGTCTACCCCCCTTGGCTTTGTTAGGAGTTGAGCCTAAACAGAGGAGTCAAGAAAAAGGTGATAGCCTTGACTCAAGACTTGCCCCCAAGGACACACCGAGTGGCTTGAAGATTTCTGCCACGTGACCCAGGTGTGTGTGAAGCAAAAACAGGGGGTGAGTCATGAGAGTAGGTTGCAGAAGTGACAAAATAATGATGGTTGAGCATAATGAGACAAATGCACCTTGAATCTCATATTCCTTGAAGAGCATGTAGAACAGATGAAGGTCGTGGAGAAAAATCAGTAGTTTGTAATCAGAATTTTGAAACAGGGAAAAAAATTAGGGCTTCGAGGAGCGGTCGTTTGGAGTTATTGAAGTGGTAAGAGAATATTAGGGAATGCAATTGGATAGCTGACAGTCAAGAAAACATGATTCCAACACCTGGATTAATCACTTTGATAGGTAGGGTGAGAATCATTACCAAAGTTCATAAATTTGGGGCTTTTCAAAACAAAGGACTAATGATAAAATTGATTGAAGATTTTTAGTTTATAAACCTAATTCTTACTGAATGATGAATTCTCTATCAAGGGAATTAAATTAGTTATTCGTTTAAGCAAGAGAGTTCAATATAGGGTTTTTAGATTTCCCAATTCAGCATTGTGTGTCATATTGTGAAGACTTGAAAAGATTCAGAGTTTGTTCTATTGATAGCAGCTATTTGACAATTATTCAAGATTAAAAGAAGTGGTAAGACTAATAGATCATAACCTTTGGATATGAGTTGGGCTCAAACTTTTCCAGATTGTGCAAAACTGTTTGCAGAAGCAGGGTGGTTACTGTTTTTTGAAAATATTGAAGGTTATCACTCAAAAGTTTCTTATAAATTCGCTCAATGTTTAGATAAGGATATCATGTCTTTTGATACTCTAAAGTTTAAACTGACCAGGGAACTGTTAGCAGAAGCAATAGGAATTTCAGATGAGGGTGAATTCTGGTTCAAAAAAGTGCCTTTCACTTTTGATGCTCAGAGATATCTACTTCCAGATGTAGTAGTAGATTGGGGAAAGGGAGAACCTATTCAAAAGTTTAAGCCAGAATTGATAGAGCCTATCAAAATCCTACAAATCTATATCACTTGTGAAGGGAGATTTACTTTTTTGTTTAAGTACCATTTTAGATTACTTCAACATCTCAGTCATGAATCCAAAATGAATCTCCCATTCTTCTTTTTGAAGAGTTTACAGAAGATATCAATTAGGGTGAAATAATATTAGGATCACACCAAACAATCAGTATTTCATCATGGGATAATTAAACTAGTTATAAGTACTATACTTCAAAAAAAAGAGAAGACATGGGAATATTTTCTGTTTTGGTCTGGTTTCCAAATAGATAAGGAAGAGCAGTATCAGAAGAGACAGTTAGAGAAGGGTCAAAACTTGATCAAGAAACTTAAAAAGAAAGTCACAGTCAAAGATGAAGAGGATGGTGAACCAGGAAAATCTTCGAACCAAGAAGATGAAAACATTGAGATTGAACAGCAAATTAATGCTGAAGAAAATAAAGTTTTAAGGTCAGAGGTGAAAGAACTTGATCCTGTAGAAGATAATTCTCCTAAAGAACTGAACCAAATTGTAAATCAAGAGATAAAGAAACATGAACAAACCCCTATTACAATACTCTTTGAATAAGAGGAAATTTTTTTATCTAATGAAGCTAGGGTTCATACCACTGATAAAGACAGGGTTCATTCTAAACTGGAGATACATGCCCATTCTGAAGAGGAGATAGTGTCCCGAAGGAATAAAATGAAAGTGGTTGAATTAGCTTCAATTACACATCAAGGGAAAGCTTTGAAAAATCTAGGAGAGGTTGGAGCGATTTGGAGGCCCAAGACAAGGCCAAAGAAAAATCTTAGGTTAAATATGAAGAAGCTATTAAATCCCAAACTGGCTGAGAAAAAGGTTACAGTAATAGAAGATTCATCATATCAGGAGAAATTGGAAGATAGTGAGGATGAAAACAAAGAATTTAAGAAGGGTAAAAAACCAATAGTTCCAAAAGATAAACCATTCTTTACTGATACTAATATCTTAGACATATTCATGGAGGTTCGAAATAAGATGATTCAAGAACAACAACAAAATGATATAAATAGTTCCTGTATGGAGAAAAGAGAGGCAATTGAAGATGCATTTCAGTGCAGTATTGAAGCTGGAGAACATTCAGAAATTCCTGTGACCTTGATAGAGCATATGAAGGAGGATGAAGAAATATTCAAGAAGCTGAAAATCCCATGGGTACCAGAAGGGATGCAGCCAATTGTAGAAGGTAGATGCATTGATTCTAAGAAGGAAAATCTGCAAAGGAGTATTAAACAATACAAGCATCAAATGAGTACCTGCATGAAAGCAATGAAGGATTAGTGACTGCAAATAAAAGACTAAGAGAAGATCTGGAAGAAGTTAATAGTCACTATCAGGAACTAATTTCAGTTTCTAAAGAGGCTCTTAAAAGAAAAATATAGACAGATAATCATTTTACAGAACTAAATCAAACTATTTAGGAGCTGACACAGCAGAATCAAGAGTTGACAAGAAGCATTGCAGATTTGGAAGCAGACCATCAGAAATCTATAAGGAAAGCCCATGCATTATAGGGGATTGCTATTTTAGAAGAGGCAACAAATGATTTGTAGAAGTACTTTAAGAAGAGCAGTTATTAGTTAGTTTGAAAAGTTATTTCATTTTTGTATAATGATAATTTTATATTTAACAGTTAGATAGATAACCTAAAAAGTAGTTAGGGTTTATTTATGCAATTGTTTTTGAAGGAACAGGATAAATGTAAGTCTGAAAAAGGACCAAGGGTTCAATTTTTGTTGCAAGGGGAGGCTATCAAGCCCTGGTTTATGAAGCTAATTGTAAAGACTCTTATTTTTTTTTTATGGCTGAATTATGAAATATATGCAACTATATTCCCTTTTAGACTTTTGACTGGTTTCATTTCTAATTTGTTTTAATTACTCGGTATATTCATTTCTTGTTTAAGGTTTTTATGCTTGAAGTGCTTGCTAACTATGGGTGGAACTCAGTACTGTGATTATTATGTTTGGTTTATGGTTTATATGTTATGCATCTCAATCTTTCAAATGCTCATGATTTAGTTTTTTCTTTGGTTTCATGAAGTTTCTGCCCTCTTGTCTACAAACTGTACAACCAAAACCCTAAAAAAACCTATTTTACTTTATTGTGTTTATTGAGATTGTGTTGGCTTGTTCTCTCGTAGTCTGGGAACAATTTCTAGCACTAACATCTTTGGCGCCATTGCTGGGGATGAAGTTGAAAACCTATTTTCCCTGGGCTACTCATTATTTCACTGGTTTTGAGAGGTGAAATTAAACCAACAAATTTTAAAGACTACTTTTCACCAATATTTCACAGTGGCTACTAAGGGAGTTGGAACAAGAAATAGACCTAGTTCACCTTTACAGCTGGGTGTCTCAGACCCAGAACAGATATTGAAAACAACTAGGAAGATTAGAAGGTCTCAATCATCACCATCCTTATGTAACCCTAATCAGTTAGAAATTTCATCACCTTTTTCTATTTTGAAGGGAGAAGAACAAGATTCATCTTGGTTGAAGCCTACAATCCTGGTTAGTAATTTTCAAGTTTTCACTGATCCTCAATCTTTCAAGAAAGAAAAGACAATATCTCCTGAAAAAAATTCCTTTATTTCATCTCAAAGTTGGTAAAACTCCATTTCAACCAAGTTCTAGTCAAAAGTCTTTCCATCACATAAACCAGTTAACTCAAAGATGGCAGCCCAAAATCAGCCATTAGACATGATGGACCGAATGGTGGAAAATAGGTATGCACCTTTAGTTTTTCCTCAGCCTTTGAATGCACTTCCTAGGGGTGATTACCAAAAATAATTGCCTAGGTTTAATGGACAAGGCAAGACCACATCTAAGGAGCATTAGGATGCATTTCTCAGCTATGCTGATAATCAGAATACTAAGGCCAAGGGTGTGTGGATGAGGATGTTTGTACAGAGTCTTGATGGAGAGGTCAGAAAATGGTTCAGAGAGTTACCTACAAATTATATTACTATCATAGAAGAGCTTCAGGATCTTTTCATGAGACAAAGGCATGATATCAATGATCACACATATTACATTATTGATTTTGGATCCCTTAGAAGAAAGAAGAATGAAACCATAGCTGATTTTTCAAAGAGGTTCAATAAAATGTATGGCAGAATCCCTGCAGAGATTAAACCTTCAGAAACTTATACAAAACTCACTTATGCCAATGCTTTCGATCATGAGTTTTCCCTAGTATTGAGAGAAAGAAGACCTGTTACTTTACTAAACACGCAGGAGTCAGCATTAGAAGTGGAGTCTAATATATTAGCTTATAATATATTGAAGGGAAATACCGCTCAACAGATATATGACACGAAGGGTAAGAAAGAGGCAGCACCAGGGGCTTCAGCATCCCACTCTGCAAAAGGTAAAATTGATGAGATGGCCAAGCTAGTAAAAATCTTGACAACAAAACTAAACAAGTTGGAATAAGAGAAGAATTCAAATAAACCTGTTCAAGAGGGAGACAAAAACCCTAATAATCCTAACCAATTCAGAAGACAGTTTGTACCCCATTTCATCCTAGAGAGAGAAGAAACAATGATATAGAATGAGAAAGGAGAGAAACTGAGGATCAAAAAGTGCCACCACCACTTCAGAATAATGTAGTTGATGAAGAAGAAATTGAAGAGGAAGTATATTTTGAAGATATAGATTAGGATATGAATTATTTTGGAGAATAGTTGCCTGAGGGTTTTGTGACTGAAGAAGATCTTTTAAACTCATAATACTATGATGCAGATGTGTTTGAAACATAAAATGATTTGAATCTTGAAGTGACTACTATAACTACTGATACATATAAGACTGAGCCAAAGAAAACTTTAAATTTAAGATCAGATCCAAAGCAAGTAGTTCAGAATCCTGAGAAAAAGGTAGTTTTTCCTCCTAAACAACAGTCTGATCTTGTGTTAGAGAAAAAAAAAATCAGGATAAACAAAAGAAGAATGTTGAAGTAGAAGAAGTAAATAAAAGTATGCAAAATTTCAATATGGAAAATGAATTAGGAAAAATCAAGATCCCTATGCCTTTTACTGAGTTGATGAAGAATCCTTCTTACAAAAATTCAGTTCTGAAAATGATTGGTTCAGCAAATAATCAACTTCTCTCTGACACAATGAATTTACAAGAAGAAAGTACTAAAATATTTATTGGATCAGCTCTGGCAGAAAAAACTAAAAATGAGGCAAGTGCATCACCTCATTTTTACATCACACTAACTATTCATGAGCAGATGATACAGAATTTCCTTTTGGATTCATGTGCATCTCATAACCTAATGCCAAAAGCTATTATGGAAGCTTTAGGTTTGAGCATAACAAAACCTTATCATGACTTGTATGCTTTTGATTCACGAGCTGTAAAATGTTTAGGGGTGATAAAAGATATGGTGGTTAGTTTAGCTCAGCTACCAATGAAGAGTGTGATTATGGATGTGGTAGTGACAGACATTACACTCAATTTTGGACTGCTCCTCTCTAGAAATTCGGCAAAGAAGGTTGGTGGAACTCTACAAATGGACTTAACATATGCCACCATTCCTGTATTTGGAGGAGAAAACATAAGTTTATTAGAGAGATACAACTTGCCTATATTGTGACTGATGACAAGAACCCTACAAATCATCCCTTGTATGATGTTGACAAAGGTTTGGGTACTTGTATGTTTATTTTTAGTGATGATGATAATACTGTTGGTTTATTACAGGTTGAAAAGGAAAAACCAGTGAAACACACTAGGGAACAAGAAGATGAACTTTGGAAAATGTATTTTGACAAATCATCATGCAAACAAGGTGTTGGAGCAGGGGTTCTTCTAATATTTCCTAGTGGTGAGGAAGTAAGGTTAATGTATAAATTGGAATTTGTTACCACCAATAATACTATAGAATATGAAGCTTTGTTGTTGGGTTTGAAAGCTACAAAATATTTAGGTATTTAGCAGATTTTTGTATATGGCGACTCCGAGTTGGTTGTTCAACAAGTAAGGAACAACTATCAAGTAAGACAATATCTAATGAAAGTGTACCGTAATGAGGTATGGGATATGATAGAAAATTACTTCTTGGCTTTTAATATCACTTATATTCCAACCATCCAACGAAGAATTGTTTTCAAAACTTTGTTAATGGACTCTACCTGACCATTAGCTTGTGGATAATATGGCGTAGAGTTTTCATGGCGAAAACCTAGCTTGGCTCTCAGTTCCTCCATCATTTGATTACAAAAATGTGATTCATGATTAGTAACAATGGAGTATGGGACTCTGAATCTAGATATGATATTATTGAACAGGAAGAGAGTGACAGTCTTACCATTTTTTGCATATGTAGGCATGACCTCAGCCCATTTTGTAAAATAGTTAACGGCTACTATGATGTAACCATGCCCCCTAGGTGAGGTAGGATTACAATGCATAAATTCAATCCCCCACTTGGAAAATGGGCCAAAGACAATGACGGGGTGTAGGGGGATAAGATGGGTGCGCTTTTTGGGATAAAAATGTTGACAAGGTGGGAATTTCTTAACAGCCTCATGACCGTCTTTGAAGGGTGAAGGCCAGAAATAGCTAGCGTGAAGGATTTTCTGGACTGTAGCCATCCCTGATAAATGACCGCCACATGCTCCAGAGTGGAAATCATTCAACCCATGTTAAGCCTCCTCATGGGTGAGGCATCACTGGAGAATAGAATCAATCCCACGTCTATACAATGTATCATTCAGGATGAGGTAGTATTTCATGTGGTGATGGATACGGCGGCGATCGTCACGTGATAGATTTGGCTGAAATATTTGTGTTTGGAGATAAGTAAGAAAATATCCATACCATGGATCGGTAGTGCTGATCAGGAACAAAAATTCATTGGGAAATGAATCTTTGGGCTCAGATTCCATTGCAGCATAGGGAAGATCACACATGAGCTCAGCAAAAACCAAGGATTTCTTTGATGTGGCATTGGAAAATTCTAGATCAAACTCTTATAGTATGAATATCCATTGGGAGTACTTTCCCCTGAGCACCGAATGAGTCAGGATGTAGTACATAGGGTTCTGGTCTGCCAATACGGTGGTTGTGCGGAGCAAAATGTAGTGACAAAATTTTTGTAGAGCAATGACTGTGGCCAATGCTAACTTCTCCACATGTGAATATTGGGTTTCAGAATCCATAAGATTCTTACTAGCATGGTAAATTACGTGCTCCTGACCATTGCTATTTTCCTGCACCAAAACCATAGCGATGGTAGTAGTGGAGGTAGCAAGATACAAGAGAAAGTATTTTGAATATTCTGGGGGGTGTATCATGAGTGAATGAGTCAGAGCATGTTTGAGATTATCAAAGGCGCATTGGGCTTGGTCATACCAGAAGAATGAAGTGTCCTTCTTGAGGAGACACATATAATCATGCATTTTCTCTACAAAATTGCACACGAAACAGTGGAGAAAGTTTTCCTTCCCTTGCAAACTTTGGAGTTCAAGGAGATTAGTTAGGGCTGGTAGAGATAAAATGGTGGCAATTTTCAAAGGGTCTATCCGGATTCCATCTTTGGAGACCACAAAACCTAGCAAATGTCCCGTCTCAACACAAAAAACACATTTATGTAGATTGAGCCATATATTATAATGACGACATCTCAGGAAAATATCTCTAAGATGACAAGCGTGCTCCTCCTGTCATTTTCAATGAGCATGTAGTTCATCAAGGTACAGTTCAACAATATGTTTAATATCATGAAACAAATAGGACATCGCACACTGGAAAGTGGCTACAACATTTTTCAAGCCAAAAGGTAACTTCTTATACGCAAAGGTTCCCCATGGGCAGATGAATGTCGTCTTGTGCTGATCAATGGGTAATATCTTAATATGATTTTATCCAAAAAAACCATCCATCAGTGAGAAGATGACACTTCTAGCATAGTTGTCGATAATATGATCGATGTACGGAGTAGGAAAGTTGTCCTTGGGACAAGCTTTCTTCAAATCCCTAAAATTGGTATAGACTCTAATGATGCCCTGCTTTTTGTTGACAGGGACAACGTTTGATGCCCATTCCGTCAGGGGTACAGGATAAATAAACCTAGCTTTGAGAATTTTCTCTATCTCAGCGTTAATAGCTGTGGCCTTCCATGGATGGACCTATATTAGTTTTTGCATGTCAAGTTTTGTAAATTTGAGCATATATATATGTAGACAAATACACAACTCACAAAGAAGATCTCACAATTTACTCAGCAATTGAAGAATGAAACAGTGCAAAAGGCTTGTAGTTGTGAATGCTTTCATTAATCAAAAAAATTAATCCAATGATAATTACAATGAAGTAAAATGGCTTTAATAGCCACAAGAAATTCAAATCCACATGAGGAAGTTTGAATTGATTAGACTCTACTTGACTGTAGGTAACCAAGACCTTGTCTAAATCACTATCAGAGGACCCAGTAGTTAACTGTCCTTGTCTAAACCATAACCGGAGTTCATCGGAGCTCTAAAACACAACTCAAGTGTTACATTTAGTGTTGACTAATGGTTAACTGACTGTGGTAGGTGAGAAATGCACCCCACATGTGTGCAGCCAAGTAAACCTAGCGCTAACTGAATGTAGAGGACTAGAACTGAATGTAACTGACTCCTAACTTAGCTTGACTAGTCATTAACTGAAGTGAACTGACCTTGGTTGGTTTCGGCACTCCCAGTGGCTTCCTAAATTGTAGGGATTGATATAGGAGGATCCTAAACTTATGCAATCAAGTGAAATAAGTGGTAGTGAGCCTCAATTAGTGTTCCCCACACTTTAGTAACTAAGACATGTGCCCCAATTAGGTCAAGTTTACCCAATGGTGCTAATGACTATAAATAGACTGGATGGACTACCAATTTAGACATGACTCCCAATTTAGACATATGGCCAAATTTGGACAAGGGAGGATTAATAATCCTAACAGATTTATTCATGGGATAGGTTTTAATATTGTGGACCATAATCGATGGGTCAATCCCCAGCATCTCTTCATAGGAATAGGAAAAAATATCACATAATTCTTTGAAAAGTTCCTTATATGATTTAGATTCATCTGCCAAGTAGTTCTACCCAACATGAACATGCTCGATGGTACTAGGCTTGGCTGATATGTCAATTGGATTCGTCTGAGTAATGTTGCAAAGGTTTCCTTCATAATTTGTGTCTTGCAACAATATGGGACTTTGGGGTTCTTTGACAATATCAGTGGAAAACAAGGATGCAAAATCATGGTTAACCAAACTGGTGTTGGGGAGGAACATGGATATATGATGGTGATCCTCCCAAATGGACTCATTCGTGTTCACAATCTCCATAATAGACTCGTCGGAAGGAAAATTCTAAGAGAGATAATCTAGAACAGGAAGAGATAGTTCTAACCAGTAAGGTAAGTGGTAAGGATCTGAAGCCACTAGATGAAGGTAATCGATGTGATCATCGGAAAGGGTTGGAATGGTGTTGTACATTTATTCATGTGGAATCAAAAATTTGCTTTCCCTTAGGCTCACAATCAAATTATGCAATCATATGGAATGTCGCAGTATCCACGTTAGGAGGAGTGGATGGAAAAATCCCCATAAGGGATGAGTCCTTCAACATGCCTACCCCAATCAACTGGTAAGGAGGAGGGGACTTGCCTAACATGGGGATGTTATTATTCATAGAGGCAGTAACATCCAGCTTATAGAAATCAAGCGGGTCAATGGTAACAATTCTCCCTAGATGCAGAAATTGGACTATTGAAAATACTATCGAAGAGACAGCAATCATGGCATAAAACCAATTTCTTCCTAGAAGGAGGTTGTAATCTAATGGGGCATCTAGCACTTCTACTTGAATGGAAACATTTTTTCCCCCAAGCTTGACTATGAGGGCTGATATGAGACCATGGGGTTGGAAACCTCATCCATCAAAGGCTTTCAGAGTTGTAGGTGATGTTACAAGCTCAGGAGAGCCGAGAGCTTTCCAACAAGACAAAGACAAAACTGAGGTTGAAGCTCCTTCATATAGTACCATTCTAAAACCTTCTTTCCAACTACTTTCATAATAATTTGAAAATAAAGTTTATGAGGAATCCTATACTCATAGTTCTCAATATTAAAATGAATCAAATTAGTATTATCCGGGTCTAAAGCTCCTAATTTCGTTAACATATTTTTTCATTGTATAGGACAACTTTGGAGTACTTCTAAGGTAGACATTGCACAAGGTAACTAAGAGGGATCTTCAACTACATTATAAAATTGATCAGCTCAAGATTTAGGGTTAAAAACAGCCTTCCTAAGAGTACTCTTGTGTGGACGCAAAATCATATCGAGAGTAGGCTTCTTAATGGTTAGGGGGACAGTAGACGGGGATTCAGGAGAACTAGTAGAGGGAGCTTTCCCCGAAGAAGAATGATCTTCTTTCTTGTTTACAGTTTTGTCATAAATATGACTTTGAGTTTCCATACTAATGGTATCTCAGGACAGCATACGAATTTACTCTGATGAACTAGAATTTCCCTGATTAGACATGTGGTCTATCAGTTGTTGTTGAGAGGGAAAAGGATCCATTAGAACTGTGGGTGCAGGATTTAATTTAAAAAAATGGTAGATTTCGTCACGATGGGGACACTCTTTTGTGAAATGGTCACCTCCACATAGTAGACATGGATATTTTTCCTTTCTTTTCCCTTTATCGTTATCGTTGTTGGTTGGTCTTGGATTCTCCTGTTGGTTTCCAGGTTTTTTATTCTTATTTTTACCCTTTTTTTATTATTACCTGAGGTTTGAGTACTCTGAATAGAATTGACCTCGATGGAAACCTTAGGATTCAAAGGAGTAGGGGTGGTATTCTAGGGTTGCTTGGTAGGTTTCCCTACTGAAGGGGACTGGATTGAACCAACAATTACATCAACAGGTAATTCTGTTGGTGGCTTTGCGGGGTCGGTGCTTGGGCGAGGAGCCTGAGGAATTGATTCATAAAGAGTTCCAGACTGGTAATATGCCAAGTCGAGATATTGGGCTCAACTAATAGCTTGCTCTTCAGTAACGGCATCGCCCATAGCCACATCTCGAGCAATTGGAGGCAACAAATATTTGGTAAACCAATTAGCTAATAACTGATCTAGAATAGGGGCCTTAATAAGCCTTCTCCGCATTTTCCACTCATGGATATGATCGGATATGTGGGTGGAGGTGTTCTGTCGTATAGAATTTAAGAGATCAGTACCTATTTCATAATAGATAGGGAGCTGAAAGTGTGTAAGAAACACGGTTGCCAAGGAGCCAAAATCCACAAATGAATGTTGTGGAAGTTCAATGTACCACTTTGTGGCCGTACTGGTCAAAGTTCGCTGAAAGATTCTTAAACAAACTAAATCATCCATGAGGGAGTTTGAAGAACACCACAGATGGAATGTCATGACATGTTTTTTCGCATCATCTCCTTGATTCCCATCAAACTTTGGAATGTCTGATGGTAACTTTACTGGAATGGGAGGCCATGAGGGATTGTGTCGAATGGGGTCATTAATCAACTAGGACAGGTCAGGAAAGTCCAAAGTTGCTAGGAAAGGTAACTGACATTTAGGTTCCACATACTGGTAATATTGATATGGCATATAATTACGAGTAGTACGATAAGTAAAGTAATAGACAGGTTATTGTGACGAAGAAATACCAAAAAATTCACCCGCAGGGGATTGATTTTCGGGATCAATACTGTTAGGACCACCAGGGCCTACGGGACCACCAAGACCATTGGGACCACTAGAGGCACCAGGACAAACAAGAGGCAGACCACCAGACCCTCTAGGGCCGCCAGGAGGTAAACCTCTAGATCCTCCGAAACCACCAGGAGGAGGGCCATCAGATCCTCTATGGTCATTACGGGGAAATCCACCAAACCCCCCAGGACCACCAGGACCATAAGGATGGAATCCACCAGGACCTCTAGGACCATTAGGCCCCCCAGGGGGAGGACCTCCATGAGGAATTCCTTCAGCACCTCCCACGGTATGTATGGGTATTCCCCCCATAGCTGGCATGTAGGACTAGTTAGGTTTCCCCCATGGCGTGAAAGTATTACCAGGGTATGGAATTCTGACATAAGGAATTCCTATAGGATTGGTTGGATAATTAATGTTTCCTACAGGTATTTGATAACCATAACCCCAAGAGGTTTTACTGGTTACAGGTTGTGCCTCCGAGGGATGACCTGAACTAGATAAGGGAGTAACCACATTAGTATGGGTGGGAGGGACATAAACTATATATTGTTCTATACCAGAGGCTTGTCCTTGACTAGATACAATTTCAACGCCAGATAATGTAGGTCGTGCTGGGGGTTTACCCCCGACAGTAGAAGGTAATGATGAAATGGGAATTGAAGGTTGGGTCTGAGGTGCAGAAGACCTGGGAGGATTGGGAACATACATAATATGGGAGGTGGTGGGGTTGGTAGTTTGAATTGGGTTGTGTGGTGTTACTATGCAATCTATAATCAGTTCAATGGGTCTCATAGAATTGGCAAGTAAACGATATCCCACAGGAACAGCTGTGGAACATGATGGTGGTGTGCCCAATATCTCATCTATTTTCCTTTCAATCTCCTGTGCACGGAGAATGGATGTGTGGTATTGTCTACATTCTTCTTCATCTGGAGAAAATTCTTCAGAAAATTTTAAGCGGGTTCCAAATGAGGTAATGGCCTGTCATATAGAGGTATCCCAAAATGGAGCATTAGGACCATAATCCGGACGGGTAGTATCATCAACATGACCTTCTGTGGGAGAATGAAATGAAGTATTATCCCAATAAGGTTGTTGGAACAAGGGAGGATAGTGTGAAGGATATGGTCCTCCACTTTCTGCAACCACATTATCTCCCACTTGGGAGGTGGTAGCAGCTCCTTGGTCAATAGCTTCCATTGGATTTTCTCATGAACTAGGAATAAAATATGGTGGCAAGCCCCGTACTCTTCTAGATTGTCTTAGCTCAGCCAGTTTGTACAGTTCCTATCTAACCTAAGGTCTAAAAAAATAGAAAACACACCAAAAATTTCCCTACTCAAGCTATAGGTCAAACAAGCAAACTTAAAATGACAGGAGGGGTTTAGATAGTCAGGTCTCTCACCAGGATTGTCAAGAAGGTGCCACTCACGATATACCTCAAGGGTATGTGTGTAGTAATCCCCGTAAATGTTGTTTTCGGTGTATGGCTCCAAGCAAGATGGCCAAAGGGCTTTCCTCAAATGGATAAGGTATCCTAGTGGGGTTTCCCGATATATGCAAGGTACGTGGGAGCTCAAATCGATAGTAGTGTTGTCTAATGCATAATCGTACACAAGGGGCCTTTTGATATACAATCGAGTATGTGAGGTACCTTTCTATATACCTCAAGGGTACGTGAAAGGTTGTTCAATATACTGACGGTACAAGGAAGAACCGCGCGAGTCCCGGGATGTAATGCGGACAAGTCACGACTGCTCCTATGCTTAATGACATCCGAACACGTCTCTAACATATCACTCAAATTTCTATGTAAATTTTAACCTATAACTACCGTTAATTTTAAAGTGGACGGTTAGGTGAATGCATGGAGTTTTGATAGAAAAAGTAAAACCATGGAATATGCATATGCAAATATTTCACTTTACCATTCAGGATGCCTACCTATGGGAGGGAAAGAGAGTATTTTATTTTGCTTCAAAACCAAAAATATTCCCAAACAACAATCTTGAACACAAAATCAAATACAAGTAGCACTTCCCAAACTCATTTCTCTTTTCTGAAAGCAGTCAAAAGGGAAGGAGTCTCTTTTCTTAAAAGAAAGACAAGCAACACACTATATGCATATGCACTCTATTTTTTAATTTTTCTTAAAGCATAGATAGATCTAACTTAAAACTATAATATTTTTTATTTTAATGAGATATTGTAAATGAAAAAGAGACAAAAGAACATAGAGAACCTAAAATCTTGTGAGGCCAATCAAAGATCCAATATCTTATGCTCACTAATGATAATGACCTAATCTCAGTCAAAAATTTTCTTTTTAAAACAAGCAAAAAGAAGTCTCGTTTGGGAACAAAAAATAAAATAAAGATGCTAATTAAATGTTTTTCTTTCAGTCTATATAACAGAAATAAAAGAGAGCTCTCTAACACCTAAGCTTTCGCAAAATAAATCCTTTTACAAAGATGAACAATAAGCACGGAAGAAAATGGACAATCAACAAGCCTAATATAGCTTTTGGATTCTTCAAACAAACCAATCTTTTACCACAAAATTTCAAACCATAAGCATCAGATTCTAACACACAAGCCTGATAGTGTAGGGATGAAAGCAAATCAACTCATTTTTTTTTCAAAAAAGAGAAAAAAGTGGTCTTGGAATGAGGCCTACCTAGCATCGCGTTGGAGGGGTATTGACAGAGTGGTTCTAGCCTAGCACCACTTCTGGATAACAGGACTTAGGCGGTGGCATTGCGTGCTACTAACTGGGTTCAGGCGGTGGCACCGCTTCTCACCAACAACATAAGAGCAGTTCCCTGTATAAATTCAAAACACAAAGGAGAATGATAGACCAAGTTAGAAAAAGATAAGATCAAGGTAAAAAATGATAGATTGAGAATAAAAGAGAGCATAAAAGGTCAAAATAATTCAGATCTAGGAAGATCTAGAAGTTTAACACCAAAATACACTGAGTCAAATAGCATATCTGACTGAAGAGAGTTGGAGATGGAGCTTGGATTCAAACAAGAGTTGAAAAACTGAGTAAGATCAGATCAACTGATACATGTATCTACATCCCTAGCAGAGTCACCAGATTTGTAACCAGGAATATTTCACCTTCTGCGGACAGAAGTTGTTCTTCTGCTCTGAATGGTTCAGATCTAGAACAAATGAGTGAACGATAAAAGATAAAGACCCTCCCTAGATATCATATAGACACCTGGAATGATTCTTCAATAGTGAACCTTTGTACCTACAAATAGACCAAACATTCAAACACATCAAAGCTACCAGAACATCATCTACTTATTCATGTTAGTGACTAAGGAATCTAACAACATTTACATGTGAAATCAAAACAACAGTAATGTGGGACAGAAATCAACTTTGCATTAAGATGAATGGATAAGTTTACAACCAATTAAGCCTTAGTGTTGACATGCATCTCCATGATACAAACACTTGATTCCCATAAGCTCCAACTTTTCTCTCTATTTTCTCCAATGTCTTGGGCCAAGTAATCAATCTAACAACATAACAATACCTCTGTAGTTCTCCCCCTCAACCATGGACATGAACTTGTATTTATAAGGCTCAATGGATAGGAATGGTTGTGAGATTTGTGGATGAGGTGGCCTCTAAGATCCTATGATGGGGGATATCGAGCTCAACTAACCCACAATGATAGGGATAAGGGAGGACATGAGGCTCATGATCTAGAGGCCTAGAGAAACTTCTCTTTTTCCCATTTTTCCCAGGGCACCTCATTTCTCCTCTTATGACAGAGTGGTTTAGATGAGAAAAACTTATGGATCAAAAGCCACAGGTCGTGGCACTGCTTATGGAAAACAGGATGAATGCGGTGCGAGTATGGTACCTCTCATGGTTCACAGAAAAAGCACGATGCTGAGTATTTTCATGTAGCATTGACAAACAAGCATGGGTTTCCACTCCAAGTGTTGGGATTAAGGGAAAATATGTAAGTCAAAGGTCTTATCACATGGTGGTGATAGGATTTGGGTGTAACAAATCATCTTTTAAATTTCAGAACCAAAACCTAGCATCTCCAGTAAAGGATTTTGAAAATAACCTCATGACAACATCCTCATGCATGATTTCAAAATTATCAATTAAATTATGAAAAGATCCTAAATGCTTCTTTGTTGTAATATGATCTTTTCCAGTAAAATGGGGAATATATTCAACAAAGTAGGAAGGTTAGGGATGTAAGAGAGATGGCAGCCTAAGAGGTTTAAACATCTTTTATCTGAGTCTAGGCTGAAAATCTATGAGTTCACAATGAGGTTCAACAAGCTGTTTGCAAGTTTCAGTAGTGATGGTAGAAGGTAATAGATCAACTTTATTCTCTACAAGATGACCAGAATAATCAGGTTCAAGATATATGGGTATATGTATATCATGTTGCACATGTATTTCAAATGAAGGAATCGGATCAACATCAATAAAACAAGAGGAATGCAAACCTTCTTCTTCCAAAGAGGGATACGTACCTGAAGGTTTATGATCATTAGAATAGACACAAAAAAAAAAACTTTTGACATGCAATGGGAAAGATAGGAAAGAACTAATGAATAAGAAAAAAACCTCATGGATGAAAGTAACAAGCTGATACCCAGTATATCCATTTGGCTTTTTCATTTTTCTGTCAACAAAATTCTCCTTGCAGTGGAATCTTTAATCGTGGAGTCTCCGGTGAAAAATTGTAGTATAAAAGATTTTTTGACTTTGTTCACCTCTCAAAATCATATGAATAATGATATCCTATGGAAAAAATACTTCAGCTTCATCCTTGACAATGGTGCCAAAGATGTTAGTGCTATAAATTGTTCCTATACTACCACAAGAACAAGCTAACCCAATCTCAAAATAAAATAGAATAAAATTGGTTTTTAGGGTTTTGGTTTTAAAACATTCATCAGCAAGGAGGAAATAAACATCCATACACTAATACATAACTGAATCATGCAAGTTGGATAAACTAGGGATCAAACACATCCCAATAAGCCATAAACATTACACATGAAATACTAATTCCACCCACACGCTACAAGCATTTAGATGAATAAACCTTTAAACAGGAAATGAAATTGTAGATTGAACAATCAACCAGATCAGAAATGAAAAAGCATGATAGGTAAAAGGGCTTATCAATTTATATATAATCAATAACAATCATCCACTTACATAAGAGTTATAAATGCTAGCTTGAGAAATCAAAGCTCCAAAAGCCTCTCCTTGAGTGAAAAATCCAACCCCAAAATTGTATGTTTTTCTTCCTTTTATCATTACAAAGGTAAAGTAGTTCCATAACTACCTTCTAGGTCGAAATTTGAAACAATTACATCAATTAGGTATATGAAAACTCAAAATCTTTAAAGACAATTAACCCAAAAATAGCAAATCGGATTTAGGGAAATTTGGCAATTTTTTTAAAATTTGGGTCTCAAAGACGCCGTCATATCTCTCTATCTAGGACACCTGTGCAAAACCTGCGAGAGGTTTTTTTAAATGAGCCAGTTATGAACAAAAACCTCTTTTTTTTTTTTTAAGTTCCCCTTCAATTGATCAGACTATGTGCTGGAAATTTGTGACTAAAACAAGAAATTATTAAATAATTCAAACCCTGAAAATAGGCCACAACGATGAATTTGAATATCTCAAATGATAATAGCTGTTGCAAACTTGAGAGAGGTTTTTGTGAATGATTCTATTTTGGAAAACAATGTCTTTTGGTTTTTAAAATTTGTTTCCATCACCTTGCAATATGCTCCCAATGATAATGACAAAAATAGGAAAAACAAAGCTGCTACAGGAGTCTCCGCATGAAAATATTTGACAAAGGACTAAAAAATGAGGGTTTGATTATAAAGCAAACTTGGAATAAAATTTTATTATAAGTTTTTGAAATCTTAAAGATATACATATTAACTAATAAGCTTAAAATACAAACCTTAAAACTAAATTAATGAAATAATTCAACCATTAAAAGCATTAAATCCAACAAAAATTACTAATTGCCAAAAGTTCTTAAAATCAACGTAAAATGTAAAATCATTTTAAACCAACGATTGAAAATTAGGACAAAAAGAATAGATAAACTAAGAACAAGATCTAGTTATAACACATGGCATAAATTCAAACAATACTCCATCGTAACCTGAGGATGGGCACATATTCAGGTGAATACCTAACCACTCAGGGTCTTCATTCCAATTCCCAACGATACGATTCTATCCATGCGAAATAGATGTCCTAACGTCGAACATGGTAGAAACCACTTGATTATCAGTCATTGATGTATACCATTAACAAGTGTGATGGAGATCACCATTGATGTCAATGATTCCTAAGGTATCCTGGTACATTCCTCCGAATGTGAATAAAGGACTTGAATTCAAACACTCAGGGGAATCCTTCAATCAGAGGCCATTGATGAAATCCTACTATCAAAAGTGAGGAAACTTGTCCTTGAGGTATGCAGGATTCAAGGTACTTGAATTAGTTTCTAAGTTAATTCTTGGATGATGTTTTGATGTTGACATGAATAGACTCGTTGAAGGAGGGCCCAGATGATTCCCTCATCATCGACACAAAATATGGAACAAAGGACGATGTTGACGTAGTGAGAACAACCATATGACTCACTTAGATATGATCGACTCGAAGGAAGCTAAGGAAACTATAGAGGTAGACTACATAGGGGTTTTCTATTGAACATTGAAAGACACAACACATGACTTGGAAGCATAGACTCACTGAGGCATAAACCAGACATAATGCAAGTATATGACGATGCATTCTTTGAACTGACTCAAAGGAGGTAAATGAATCACAAAAGTGGATTGACTTGAGGACAATATTAATACCCAACTGTTTAATATTGAAAATGTAGATAGATGCCATGTTCAAGGGTGGACTATAAGTTGTCATAAATACAAATGAAATATGTTCCCATTCCCTTAATTTCCCCATCGCAAAGGATGAGTAGCTCTTTTATTTTTAATGATCTTGAAAATGGTAACACACACTCGATGTAGCTCATCAAGTGATGAGTCCATTCTCATATGTTTCATCAACCTAAGAAGGGGGGGATTCATTCACCGTTTTATTTTATGAGTCCAATGAAACTAAACTCAATCGTCATTTCATGTTTAGAGAGTCTGAAATGAATAAGAAGACTCTAGGGTAGAATTTTTTGTAAGTTTAGTTCCCAAGGCCCGAAAAATTATAAACTAATTCCTAGGAGAACCCTTATAGTTTTGATAAACTAGAGCATACCTTTCTAAAATGATTCCAATCGATCCAAAAAAAGGGGTAAACAATCACCAACTAGATGATCATTCAAATATGCTTACAAGTGTGCAAGCATTAAGTTCGCTTGGAAATATTTTTGAGGTTAGGGAGCTTGAAAAGAGCATAAATATAACTCTGTAAGGGTTTCTTTTTTCATAATCCAATTTTAACGAGTCTGAAAAGCAATAAAAGTATTCTCGATACCTCTTCCTTGAGTTTTTTAGTGAGCACGTCAAAGGTATAAAAGGTGCTTGATACTTTTTCTACTTGACTGAGAGCATGAAAAAAACCAAAGAAACTCATACATAGATAAACACACCCAAAATCATCCTGAAGTATTAAAAAATGGGGTTAGAACAAGTTCATCATGAAAACTATAGGAAAACACATTAGAAGAACCAAAATATTTAAATATTTTATAAATTATTTTAAATAAAATTAAAAAATAAGATATAAAAAGAATGAAATAGTAACAAATTCTTACCATTTGTGTTTTTATCATTGTGATTGAGAAAAAATTGTGCAAACAAGGTGATCTTGTGATGAGTATTCTGGGAACTTCGAGCCATCTCTGATTAAACCGTCAAAACCATGTAGGAGCTAAACCCTAGACCTTCAATTTCATGGTGGGTTTTTCCTATTTAAGGTCGATTTTTGAGGTTTTTGAGTGATATCTGAAGAGGAAGAGTGCGCCTAGGTCGATTCTTTTCTCCTTTTCGAGAGGTGCACCAGCGCACCCCCTCGAAAAAGGGAAAAATGTTGAAGGCGCTCTGTTTGAAGGGGCTAAAGGCGTTGTCACTCTAACCCCCTAGGGGAAGAGCGTTTGTGGCGAGGGAACACAAAAAAATAAAAAATACCACAACCATTTGTAATTTCTCTATTTTCTATGGAGTATATCATGCATCTAATGGTTGTTGCATTCATTTTTGGTAGAAAATCAACTCTTAAAATGGTGATATGGAAAGAGAGAGAGTATGAGCTTGAAGACCTTTAGGAAGCTAATGATCCAATCCCTATGAGGGCTCTCAAAGAGTGTGGACTCTTAAATTACTTCAGGGTCCCTAGGATGAGAGAACATGTGTGATTACTGGAGTATCTGATTCATATGTGGGACCCTGACCAACAACACTTCTAGGTGGAGACTCACATACTGACCATAGATGTTGAGGACATCTATTTTATGACTGGGTTGTAACCAAGGGGGAGTTCAATAGTAATTATAGGTCCAAGGGGTGATGAGTTGTTCTTGGATGATCTCATTGATGATTATTTTTAATGTCCCTTTTTTGAACTTTGGAGAAAATTGCACTTCGAGAAAAAATTGAGCTTAACTAGTCATGACTCTAGAGGGTTCCAACTTTCACCAAATGGTCCCGAATTTGAAAGGAGATGGTATGGTGAGTATTAGAACATGCCAAGTTTTTTTAGGGATATTTGGTATCAAAATTTATACCTCTACAACCTTTTTTTGGGCTGATGACAAAAAGACCAAAATTACTAGAAAATTGTGTTCAAATCGCCCCAAGGGTGATTGCCAAACTAGCTCTCCAAATCAAGTACAAACCTACAAAATTCAATAATAGATTATGGGAAGGAGTGTAATACATAAATTAATTTCCTTAATCAAGTTTATTAAGTTCTGCAAATGTATTATGGTATGCAACATTTGTAGGGTAACTTTCATAGAAATTGCCTAAGGGAAATTTGCATTACTAGCTAGACTTTAACATAGGAAAGGTAGAATATATGGTTCTGAGAGTAATATGAAACATGGTGGAAATATATGGAATAATAATTTCTTCCCAAAAATCATAAAACTCAAAGGAGATCCCTCCCACAAATATGATACAAAAATCCTCCAAGATTGAATCTAAAGTCATGGAAACTAGTGATTCAATGGCATGGCAATGCAAGCTTTTCACACATGAGTTTCTTGGATTTCGACTGACAGCAGTTATGGAAATGAAATTAAATATTAGTAAACCATATATGGCTGTCACAAAATCTTCAAAGTTATAGAATATATCTCATAAAAATATGGTATAAAACTACTTCAAGATTGAAGCCAAAATCCATGAAGACTAGTGATACAAGGGCATGAGTATGTAAGCTTTACATACATGTATTTTGATATTTTGAATTAAAAATCATATGAAAATAATATTACATATCCATACATCATATATTTCTTCTCCATCATCATAAAACTCATATAAATGTCCTCATACAAATCTGATATAAAGATACTTCAGTATTGAAGCCAAATCCATGAAAACTAGTTATTCAAGAGCATGGGGACTGAGAGCCTTTCATACATATATTTCTGACATTTATACTTACATATAATACATACATTATATTACAGATCCATCAATCATGTATCAAATCTTGGGAATCAACTATCCTCAGCAAGGCGCAAGAATGAGTCGAACAAGTGGGCCATCAAATGAGAGTGTGGGGGAATGGAGAAGAAGGAATGAGCGAATGGGGAGATAGATGAGAATTATACTATATGTACCTTCAAACTGCAAATAAATATCCTTCATTAATCTCCCATGAGAGTTCCTAATGGCCTCTCAATGAACCAACTTGGAAAGGAATCCAACTCCCTCGAAATTGGTTCACAAGCAGGGAGAGTGAACACTCACCGTCTAATGGACAAGAAAAAGCTCTCCAAAATGACAAAGGACAGTTAAAAAATGATAAAAAATATATTCTCCTTTCTCATGAAATCCTTTTATTAACTTCATTATGCCTCCTAAGGTCGAATTTCCCTCCACGACCTTCCTCCAACTCATCTTAGTTGTTTAGTAACTTTCATGCCACTTGTCTTTCTCTTCATGCTCCAATTCTTTCCCTAATTCAAGTGGCTGCCCATAACTCCAAAATTTGACCTCTTGGTGGCTATTTTTGTCCCTGACATGTCATATTTTTCATACTCTTCATAGGATCTTCATCATTTGTTGTCATAGAGGGCATAGAATCTCCTTCCAAGTGGCACACCTTGTCTTCTAGTATCTTCCTCTTCCATGGGAGTTACCCTCCTTTACAAATTCAAATTCCTTCACTCATTATATGATATTTTACACCAAATTACCATCCAATAATTTTACATTAACCATGTGTTCGAATTTGGATGAATACCATGCCAAGTGTGCGGGGAATCTAGTCACCCAAATTCGTAACAAGCTTCCAAGTAGCTTCATGAACCCATGTGACCTTATTTTCTTAGAATTTATAATTTATGTGAACCATTTAAATTTGAATATGGTAAACTAAAGTAATTTTGGGTCCCATATCCCCTTATTACAAAATTTATGTCTCCACCTCAACCTATGGAACTAGTAGCTTGGTGAAACATTATTTGCAAATAGTATTATATGGAATTTATTTAATTGGGGACGGAACAATCCTCCCCACTCAAGATTGCTTGTCCTCAATAAATGCCAATTTTGTATGCTGCAAATTTTTTTCATATTCCCAAGTGGCATCCTGATTTGGTACTCCTTCCCTTGCACCAACTGTTATCTTATTATTATGCTCATTAATTTTCTTTAGCTGCAATTTGAGTAGTGGAAATCATGTACTCCAATTTTGTGTTCCCAAAAGCAAAGTGATGTGGATTGTGCATATTTATATATCCTATAAAATCACCACTAACACCAAAAGGATTAATGAAATCCATAAAAAAAACCAAATTTGCACAAATAATCTTTACCTCCATATTTTGGAAACCTTTTCTGAACTTTCACCCCTTTTTTCTTCTGTATAATTCTTTGAAGTTGGTATTGAGTTACCAAACTTTTAGTTTCTTAATATTCCAAGAAAATTTCAAAGAGGAACCACCACGCTTGTTGCTGCACTACTCTAATTACAATCATGTTCTCAAGTGGTCTATAAATCTCCAATGTTGCTTGTTTCCCCCACAATTGAAACCAATGAGACCAAAAATAATCCTAGGGTCCCATATGATCATGATACATGTATGGTGTGGAACATGATCCAAAAAAGAGACTTCATTATGATTCATGGATATGGTGGACATTTTCATCTTTGAAAAAATATTAGTATGTCATTTGATCAGAGGCAACCACAACTAGTTCTATCTGGACAAGAAATACAATATGATATATACATTATAATTTAATACAATATGAGAATAACCTGAGAAATACAATATGAGAATACATTATAATTTAATACAATAGGGATATTGCCTAAAGAATAAAATTAACATATTAGAATACAATATAATTTAATGAACTAAAAGCCAAGAATTAATAACCGGAAAAGTAATCACAGCTCTAGCTAAAACAATGAGAGATATAGGATAGTGTAGTAAGACCCGAGCCCTAACCCCTTATCAAACCAATTCAAACATAAGTTGGAGGACCAAAACCTATGTGGTCTTGAGCTCATTGAATGTGTCACTACTTGGAGGAACAATAGGAGGGGAGAAGAATTCATTTCAAACAGACTAGATAGATTTTTTCTTTTAGATTCCATTCTGGAAGAGAATGACAGATCTATGACTTCGGTAGGCAGTCCTTTTGAACACATACCTATCATTATTTAACTCAATAAATGGGGGGAAACACCCTATCCACTGTGATTTCTTATCTAATAATAAAGAAGTAGGTACATGTTCTCAACCTCTGGGAGTTAAACCTCAAGGTTTTCCTTACAATGAGCCCCTCATTCCATCAAGCATGGCATAGAACATGGTATTTTATATACCAAATGAATTTTCACAATCTTATGGGTGTTCAATTTCATGGAACAACCAATAAATTTATCCCAGAGGAAAATCAATACCATGCTACTAGTTGTTGGAGTCATTATCCAACTTACACACTTTATTTGGTTAGTTTTGTCCTAATTACCCACTATCCTAAGTTTACTGACTCAATTGGCATCATCATCGACACATCATGACATCATCATGATCATACCCACACACTCCTTCAATTAAGGAGGCCAACTAAGCCTTCTCCTTCAATCATGGAGGCTAACTAGGCTTCCTCCTTCAATCAAGGAGAAATTCTGGGGTGATCGGAGTGTCATAAGCATACCAAATAGCTAATTGATCATTGTTTCACCTAAAAAATAGTTAAGCTGAGTTGATAAATCTCCTCCCTCATGTTATTCTCTATTTTTGGTTGATTTAGGTGAAATAGAGTGAGTTAATGCACCTCCAGCAACTTCTGATGACCAGTTTCAGTTCACTTCACTTCATCGGAGCTATTTGGAGTTAATTATGCGCTACCACCTTCTGATTGACATACAGTGACATGTACTTGAGTACATTCAGCTAGACTTAGTCATTTATTTCACTTCGATTCAGTTAGGACTCAGTTAGAGTCAATCATGGATAGATTAGTGGTTAACTAAGTGTGTTTAGTGTGGCTATAGTCAGTTAAGCTACACCCCTTTATTCAGCTCAAATGATCTCTAGTGAATTCGAATTGTCTTGGCATTCATGCATTCTACATGACATTGTATTATTGGTTTTATTCTATTATTGATTATAGAGAGCTATAACCTCCTATTGTAGTATTGTTATGTCATTTCATTCCTAATTTGTCTTGAATCTCTTGTAAGTCTGTGCTTTGTCACAATATTTCTATGACAAAATTAATATGGTATCATAGCCACAGTGGGACGAAGCTCTTTCTTAAGAAAAATATGATTTTTTACGGATCTAGCATGCACAATTGAGCAAAAAACTCAAAATTTTTAGCACTACACTAGAAGCCGAAGGTTTACCACTTAATATCCCTAGTAAAGGATTTTTTTTATCAAGCTTGATTTATCAATTATGCTGGGTGTGATCAAAACCTGAAATGTGCAGGATGTTCTACCTTACGGTGCCCTTTTTGTGTTGATTGCAGTTTTTTACAGGTTCTTCATTGCATTCGCTACAATAGCTCCGTGGATTCTTCCTTGGATCCTCTTACCTCTTTTAATTACCACAAATGGAAGGAGGATATAGAGATTCAACCCCATTCAAAAGGGCTCTATCGGGTCACAATGAACATAGAAACAGAGCCAAATGATGTTGTAGAGAAGATAAAATACTGGAATAAGCTGGATGAAGCTTATGGTTTTGTGTGCTTGTCTATCCAAAGATATTCTTTTCCACATCTTGGTATTGAAGACTTCGAAGGATATTTGGGATCATCTCTCTTCCTTGTTTGATAAACAAGATGATCTACAGATCTATCAGCTTGAGAATGAGTTGATTTCCATGAATCCAGGAAGCTTCAAAACCATGAATGGATTTTTCACAAAATTCAAGCATTTGGTTCTCCAGTTAAAGCAGTGCAAGGTTGAGAAGGATGATTATCATCTCATCCTATCTATCCTCTCAAAAATTGGTTTAGGTTATTCATTCTTTGTTTCAACATTCCATACTGGGAAGCTAACAGCCCCAAATTGGAAAATGCCTTTGCTAGATGCCTTCATTAAGACACTCACAAACGAGCATGACAAGCTTGTACAAATGGGGATCCTCGGATCCTCAAAAGATAAAGCTTTGTTTGCTTCGGGGAAAAAATATTCGAAGGTTAAAGGAAAGAAGAAGAATCAAAAGGATAAATTTGATGCTCCAAAGCCTAAAGAAAAGAACTAGTTTTAAGAAGAGTATTCCGGCTCAATGTTATCAGGAATTTTACACTGCTTGCGGACAAGAGTTGTTCATCTACCCTGTAAAGCACAAGTGTAGAAAAAAAGAGAACAACAGTATATATTCCCACTAAGTAATCAATTTGAATAACATGAAACCAAAATATTACCCAAAACTAAGCCCTTTTGTCTTTCCTCCAAAAGTCCTTGCAATGTTTAATACCTACAAAATAGATCAAAAGACAAAAACAGAAAGTGAGAGCATCATGAAAAATAAACTACCTATGTCAGTAATCAAGGAGTTTGACAATATCTGATTTGTAATTAAAACACATTAAATATGGGAAAAGGGAACACTTTTGTATTAATAATGAGAGAGTAAAGTTACAACCAAGCCTTGATGTTGATGGCTTTATCCTCTAAAACAACTCTACAATACTTCACACCTATGACAATCGATTCACATACAAGCCCACTCTATCTTGCCTCTAAATCATATCTCAATCCAACATCATAAGGGTACTTTCTCTGGCATCCCTCACTCACATCATGAAGGCTTCATTTATAGGCCAAAACACATGTTATTATCTTAGGGAATGGATAGGAAGTGATCCCAACAAGTGAGGGAGGCAAATGCCACCTCTCCTAAGCTAGTAGGAACAAAATCCAAGGAGGTTTCCATAAGGAAGCTTCTAGAAAATTCTTTTTCTCATATTTGGTTGACCAACACACTTAGATGAAGGTGTAAAAAGGCTGACCTAACTTGTTGTCAAAGGAAACAGGGATCGATGCTCCTTTCTCCACTGAAAAAAGCATCGTCGACGCTCTGTCATGAATGGAGAAGAGCACCGGCCTTCCAAAAGGTGGAAAAAATATACCAAAGGGATCTCAAGTCAGGATCTATGAAAGGAAAACATGCTACTATGGAATTTTCAGGTGCAATAGAATTCCCCCCCAAAGTATGAATCTAGAAGGAAGTGATAGGTGAAATAGTTTGCAAGATATCATTCTTGTATAGAAGCAATGATAGATGAGCTCTTAACTAACATAGGACCAATAACTGGATTATACAACTGAATCATGGCTACAGACCAATACATTGAAGATCCATGATGATGACCATGTCATGGATACTAAAAATACATTGTAGTTCCATGAACAACTGATGTAGAAGGTGGAACATGGCTACAAAATCATACAAGGTATATCCATGTTACTCAACCTCAAATACTGAACACAACCACCAAATATACAATGTGGATTTGTTTCAAGACTTCAACTATTCTCCAAATGCAACCTGAAGATAGGAAACTAGAGTGATGAATCCTAACCATTTAGGGTATTCATTCCAATCCCAACAGATACGATTCTAACCATGTGAATAAATGTTTTGGAGTTGAACATGGAAGAAACCAGTTGATTACCAATCAATGATATATATTGTTAACAAGTGCGAGGGAATTCATCATTAATGTCAATGTTCCCCAAGGTATCTCAGTACATTCTCTCAAGTGTGAATATATTTTTTGAATTCAAACACTTGATAGAATCTTCCAATCAGAGTTCAATGATATAAACCTACTGTTGAAAGTGAGGAAACCTTCCATTGAGGCATGCAGGCTTCAAGGTACTTGACTAGGTTTCTAGGTCTAATTCCTAGATGATGAGATGAAGTCAACATGAATAGACTTGTTAAAGGAGGGCCGTGATGATTCCCCCACCAATGATAGGAAACATGGAACAAAATTTGGTTTGAAGTAGTGAAAATGACTCAGACATGATTGATTTTATGGATAGGTAAAGTTATTGATGAGTTATTTTTCGGAAGAGACATCCTTTCAAGAATTTGCGACACGATAAATGACTTGGAAAAATTGACTTTTCGAGACTGAAACTAGATGTAATGTAAATATTATGATGAAGAATTATTTGAATTGAATCAAAGGAGTCAGGTGACTCATGAAAGCAGATCGACTCAACGATGGGATGAATACCCAAATATTCAGATTAACAAATGCAGATAGGTGCCATGTTAAAAGGTGGATTGTAGACTGACATAAATAAAAATGAAAAACATTCCCCTTTCCCTTAATTTCCCCATATTGATAGATGAGTGGCTCTTTTCATTTTTACGAGTCCAAAGAGGGTGACAAACACTCGATATAGCTCATCAAGTGATGAGTCCATTCTCACATGTTTTACGAACCTGAGAAAGGAGGGGTTTGTTCCCATATAAGGTGAAATACCATAAATGTTGATGGAGGAGAAAAGAAACGTAATGTAAAATATATAAGTAATAAATATGAAGAAGATGGTTTATAATAGTAATTTCCCTGGGTATTTATACCTTAAGTGGGGAAGAGAAATGAATTTTCAAGTCACCTCTTAGTTTAATTACAAACATTTACTAAAATTAACCTAGATTAATATTTAAATTTAAGATTTGTAACATTGCCTTCTCCTTTTAAATTGCGTTGTCCTCAAAGTAGGGTAAAGACAGGTGTTTCTGAACAAATTTCTCTATTTCGCATGATGCATCTTCTTCTGGGCAATTCTTCCACTCAATGAGGTATTCCTTGATCATTCTAGTGCGTAATCTCCATTCTCTGATATTGATGATAGCTTATAGTTCTAGTATTAGTTTCCCTTCTTCATCTAGAGTGGGGAGTGTTGTTTGAACTGATTGTTGTTAACCCAACAACTTTTTAATATTTGATACATGAAAGATGTTGTGAATTCGACTTGTCTCTGGTAACTTTAGCTCATATGCTAAGTTGCTAATATTCCGTATAATTTGGTATGGACCATAGAATTTAGGTGCTAATTTGTTCTTTCCTTGTTGTTTTAGTGATAATTGTTTGTATGGTTGAAGTCTTACAAATACCCAATCTGCTAATTCAAACTCTCTCTCAGTTCTATGCTAGTATGCTTGTTGTTTTATACAACTTTGTGCCATAGTTAAATTATCCTTGAGTGTTTGCATAATTCGTTAATTGTCTTCTAGTTGATATTTTACAGAGGGTACTTTTGTGATTCCTTGAATGATTTTTTCCATCAGGGTGGTTCATAAATATATAATGCTTGACAAGGACTCATCTTTGCTGAGGTGTGATACGTACCATTATACAACCATTCTGTGAGATGTAGCGATTGTAACCATTTGTTCTGTTTGTCTGTGACGAAACTATGGAGGTAGGTTTCAAGAAACTTGTTGACCACTTCGGTTTGCCCATCATTTTGTGGGTGATATGCTGAGCTCATATTAAGAGTGATCCATGTTTGCTTGTAGAATTCCTTCCAAAAATTGCTTGTGAATTTGGCATCTTTGTTGCTAAGTATAATTTTTGGGAAACCATGTAATTTGTAAATATTTTTACAAAACACTTCAGCGATTTGTTTAGCAGAGTCAATTTTATTTATGCCCATGAAATGTGCATATTTCCTTAGTCGATCTACTACCACAAGAATTTTATCCTTACCCTCTAATAAGGGTAACCCTTCAATAAAATCCATATAAATTTCATCCCACTTTTGTTTTGGAATATGCAAT
Organism: Pseudotsuga menziesii; assembly: GCA_001517045.1. NCBI lineage: Eukaryota > Viridiplantae > Streptophyta > Pinopsida > Pinales > Pinaceae > Pseudotsuga > Pseudotsuga menziesii. Next base: position 105,711 of record LPNX010059913.1, read on the forward strand.
GGGTGGAGTAGCCCTGGAGTCATGATATTTTTTCTTTTATTCCTTTGACATGTGTCACATTCGGCTGCATATTTTTTAATGTCGTTATGCATTCCTTTCCAATAAAATGACTGTATGGCATTGTAATATGTTTTGAAAAAATGTACATGTCCGACAGCAGGTGAACCATGAGATTCTATCATTACCTTAGTTTTAAAACTTGATGTTGGGTTTATATAGATCCTTCTTTTGTACCACAAGATGTCATTTCGCCACTCAAATTTTGAACCTCTGTTTGGGTCTTCGATTAAGGCGCACGTGTTTGGATCTTTATCATATTCTCTTTATATTTTGTCCAACCATTCTGGAATAACAATTGAAATTGCATATGTTTGGACTTCATCCTTTCTAGATAGAGCATCAGCGACTAAATTGTCTTTCCCTCTTCTATGTAATATTTCCATATCAAAGGTAGCGATTTTTTCTATCCACTTCTGTTTTTCTATTGACAATGTTTTTTGTTGGAGGAGGTATTGAAGACTGTTATGGTTTGTTCTTATTATTATTTTTCTCCCTAGAAGGTATTGTCTCCATTTTGTTAAGGCATGTAAAATGGGCAACATCTATTTATCATAAGTGGACTTCAAAATTTCTCTCTTGTTGAGCTTTCTACTTTCGAATGCTATTGGGTGCCCTTCTTGCATAAAAAATGCTTCTAATCCAAACCCTGATGCGTCGCACTCTAATACAAAGGGATTTTTTAAGTCTGGCATGGCTAATACCAGAGTTGAAGACATCATGCATTTTAATGTTTCAAAACATTTATCTTCTTCACTATTCCATTGGAAGGAATTTTTCTTCAATAAATTTGTGAGAGGGGTGGTTTTATGGGCATAATTCTTTACAAATATTTGACAGTATCTTGTTAGGCCTAGAAATCCCCTTAGTTTCAATATGTTATCAGGTTTGGCCCATTCCATGATTTCCTTGATTTTACTTGGATCAACCTGGACACCTTCCTTTGATATTTTGTGACCTAGGTAGCCACTTCTTCTTTTCCAAAGGTGCACTTAGACCTCTTCGCATAGAATTTGTTTTCTTCCAAAATGGTAAGTACTTGAGTTAAGTGTTCCAAATGCTCCTTCCATGTTCTATTATATATGAGAATGTCATCAAAAAACACTAGTACAAATTTCCTTAAGAATGGCTAGAACCGTTCGGTCATTGCAGCTTGAAATGTAGCTAGAGCGTTAGTCAACCCGAAGGGCATTAATTTGAACTCATAATGGCCTTCATGAGTGAAAAAGGAAGTTTTAGATATGTATTCTACTCTAAATTTGATTTGGTAATAACCAGATCAAAGATCCAACTTTGAAAAGTACTTAGCCCCATGAAGTTCATCCAGCAACTCATCAATGAATGGGATCGGAAATTTATTTTTTATAGTTATTTTGTTCAGTCCTATGTAATATATGCATAGCCTAAATGACCCATCCTTCTTTCATACTAGCACTACTAGAGCTGCATAGGGGCTTATGAGTTTTGAAATGACACCACACTTCAGAAGATCCTGAGTTAGCCTCTCGATTTCTGTTTTATGGTGTTGTAGGTATCTGTATGGTTTGCTACTTGCAGGTTTTGTACCTGGTTCTATTTCGATTATTTGTTCAATCTTTCTATTTGGTGGAAGCTCCATGGGTAGTTCTTGAAAAACCTTGTGATGTTTTTTAATCATCTCTTTTATCTCTGTTTGTTTGTCCATGTCTCCTTCACATGTTAGAAGCTCCATTTCTTGGCATTGAAGTATGTATGATGGTGCTCCTTTCCGAAATAGTTTTTCGATCTGATGTGATGTAACTAACTATGTCAGAGGTGGTTCGAAATCGTATAATTTGTGTGTCTTACCAAACGAATGGAATTCAATCAAATTCTCTTGGTGATTTGCGGAGTATGTACCCAAGGTTTGTAACCATTGTATTCCTAATACTACATCGACTCCTCCCAGTGGTACCGCAAAAAAACCTGATTCTAAGTTATATTCTTGCATTTTTAACTTGAATTTGTGACATTTTCCCACATTGTCAATATTCTTTCCATCTACTACCATAACCTTCATGTTAGGTACTAGACAAACAAATAAGTTAAATATTTTAGGAAAGCCAGCATTAACGAAGTTATGGGTGCTGTCAGAGTCGATGAGAACTGTGATGTTAATATTTTTTATATGTCCTTTAATCTTCAATATTTGCGGTTGGGAGATTCTGATAATAGCGGCTAATGATATTTTTGGGGTGTCATCCTCGATTTTTGTTTGGTAGGATGGTTGACTATCCATCTCATTCTCAATTGGTTCTTCGACTTCCAACTCTACTTCTTCTGCTTCACATGCATACAATTTCTTCTATAAGCACCGATGCTTAGGATCCCATTTGTCTCCACAGAACTTACATTTCCCTTCCTTTATTCCCTAGATCTCTAAACTGGGATTCGTTCCTTCCCTAAGTTATGGTGATGTATATCTTGGATTTCTTGTGTATGTTGATTGGAAAGGCTTCCTTTTGGAGTTGTCTTTGTCGAAATGTGTATGAGCATATTTCTTAAAAAAAAAATCAATAATCCTGTCTTTGCGTTGTGCTTCCTCCAAGGTAGAGATCTTATGTAACTCTAGTTCATCACAGATGTGCTGTTTAAGACCGTGTATATTGTAGGTCTATAATCGTTGGTCATCGGTTAACTATGGGACTCAAGTTGACAATGCTTCCCACTCACAGGTGTACTCATCGCACTATTTTTTTGTTGTAACCTTGTGAGTTTGGAAAAAAATCTTTTTCTTCAACGCCCCGGAATATTTTGATGAGGTCATTCCTAAAACTAGCCCAGTTGTGACAACATATTCTTGTAGTTTTCTTCCACCATAAGTACTAATTGTAAGCATTTCATTCTAGATGCATGGAGGCATATTTAATTTTCTCACCTTCGTAATGGATGTTGTGGATGTATAGGTATTCCTCGCTTTGTTAATCCATGCTATGCATTGTCGTTCATCCCCGTCATATTTGGGTAACTCGACTTTCACCCTCATTTGGCATCCTTATGTATATGAGTTTGAGGACAACATGTTGAATAGAGGATCTGGCTGCTTCGATGTTCTTGGAGAGTTTGGGTGTGGGTCATTAGATATTTGTAATCTGTCCAAGATGGCAGTTAAAACTGCCTGATTTTTCTTTTGGTCTTCCTATAGAGTGAGGAAGGTATTCTCCATTCATGATGTGATTTGTGTCTGAGTTGACATCAAATTGTCACTCGTTTGTTTGATCTTTCCCTGGAGTTCCTCATAGTTCTTGTTAATCTTCTCATTGATTTGGTCGAACCAAGCATCCATTGACCTTTTGATTGGAATTTTCTCGACGCTAAATGTGGATTTATTTTTGTTTGCAATATGATGCCAGCCTGCCACGATTTTTTTTTAAATAATTATAATAATAATTATTATTATTATAATATAGTTTTGTTTAATAATAATATTAATAAAAATATATTAATATTAATAATTTATTTAATATTAAATTGGTATTGGAGAGGAGGTGGGACGAGAGGTATTGGGGAGAGGTGGAATGGTGGAGCAGGATGGAGGTTGAGATGGAGTGCAGTGTGAGCATGTGGATGGTAAAGAGGAGGTGTGCAATGGAGGTGAGATGGTGGTGAACTGGTGCCGAGAGCCGAGAGGCTCTGATACCAATGAAATACTAAAAATGTTGATGGAAGAGAAAAGAAATGTAATGTAAAATGTATAAGTAATAAATATGAAGAATATGGTTTACAATAATAATTGCCCTGGGTATTTATACCTTAAGTGGGGAAGAGAGGTGAATTTTCAAGTCACCTCTTAGCTTAATTACAAACATTTACTAAAATTAACCTAGCTTAATATTTAAATTTAACATTTGTAACATAAGGTCTTCCATCATTTGATTTTATGAGTCTCATGAAAGTGAAATCAGTATTGTTCATATTTACAGAGTCTAAATGAAGACACAAGGAAACTCCAAAAGGTCGTTTTTCATAAATAGGCCTAGTCGATCTGAAAAAGAGATAACCTACCATCGACTAGACGATCATTCTGATACTTTTACAAGCGTGAAGGTAACAAGTTCGCTTAGCAATATTTTTTTTGTTTTTAAGGAGACTAAAAAGAGCTTAAATATAAATCTATAGTGGGTTTCCTTTTTCATAATCCACTTTTTACGAGTTTGAAAAAAGAGAAAAAGTAGACTCGACACTTTTTTACTTGCTATTTTACGAGCATGTGAAAAGTGTAAAAGACACTTGGTACTTTTTCATTGTCACTCTAAGGTTGAAAAGCAAAAAAAAGAGCTTTATTCATAGCCATGAGCCAAATTTTGACATGGAAGCTCAAAAAACACATTAAAAATACAACTTCAATAAAATTATATAAACAAAAAATAAAACCCACTTTATAAAAAATAATATTGGATTTCAAAATATTTAAGTTGAAATAAAATACCAAAAGTTCCAAAATTACTATAAATAGAATGGAATAGTAAAAAGTTTTACCATTGTCATTTACCACTTGGAGAGTGTAGGAGTTGGAGCGAAACAAAGAGAGCTTCTTTTGGTGATTGTAATCGTTTTGGTCCACCGTTCGCCCATTTTTCTTGAAAAAGGTAAGCATTATGACCATTTATTTTCATGCCCATAGTTAATTTTTTAGTTCTTAACTAAAGCTAGAAGGTTTTGAAATGATTTAGAGAGGATTTTCGACCAAAGGTTAAGAGTTTTGGGAAATTTTAAAGACCCAAAAACTATGTTGTGGAGGCCTTTTTGTTTTCTTCCCGTGTGCACGGCGATGCTCTATCAGGCTAGGACAAGTGCACCGTAGGCGCTCTATCCATAGCCGACAGAAGCATTGGTGCACAAAGCTCTACAAATGCTAGGGCAGAGCCGCCTATAGCACTCTGTCTACAATGGGAAGAGGTGACTAGCGCTCTGTGTATGAACAACAAGAGCGCCATAGGCTAGTTTTAAAAAATAACATCTCTCTATTCATCCAAAATAAAAAATTTGTCTTTGTTTTTGTTAAAAACATTTTTTTATGTTTCCTTTACACATGAAATGGTTACTAATTGATTTTTTTTTATGTTTTGCAGGTCAAAACAACATCCATACCATATATAGTTGAACCTCGGAAGGAGAAGAGTTTTGTCCTATTTGAATATGCTCTGAAATACCTGGTTTCATTGATATATCTACAGGCATAGTTTTGGTAATATTGCATAGATTTCCCTTAGACTCGACATTACGGGTGAGGATCGGAGACTGAGGGTCCATAACTACATTAGATGAAACTACAAATGCAAAGTGCTCTTCTACCACATGGAAAGGGGGAAGGAAATAAGATCGATGGTGATAGTATTTCCAAGGAATCTCCTGAATTGACATAACTTCCATAATGGATTCATCTGTAGGAAGCGTATGTGACAAATAGTATAGAGATGGGGGGGTTGCTATCTAGCCAATATAGAATATGATAGAAATATGAGGCCACCAACAAATGGTCGTTGATGGTAGGGTCACTGGTGGATTTTATTGCATTATAAACTTCTTCAAAAGGGGTAAATGATGTTGATTCAACAATTGATTTGCCTTTGTCTATAATAGATCTATAAATCATGTTTATGGATGAAATCAATGAAGGAGGAGGAGGATTAGCCAATGGAAATACTCCCATGAGTGAAGAGTCTTCAATAAGACCTAATCCGAAAAAATGGTCGATGCTATGGCTTGCATAGCATAAAACCAACTGGATGATCCGAAAAATGGTCAATGCTATGGCTTGCATAGCATAAAACCAGTTACGATCTATGATTAGGTTGTAATACAAAGGTGCCTCAATGACTTCAACATGAATGGAGATTGATTTGCCCCCCAGCTTGATCTAGATGGAAGGTAGTAATCCATGACCATCAAAGGCCTTAACTGTGGTAGGTGAATGATTAATATCAAGAGAACCAATGGATCTCCAACAAGACAGAGACATGACCGAAGTGGAGGTTCCCTCATTAAAAATAGTACGACGGATATTATTTTCGGCAATCTTAGTGGTTAGCTATAAATCCAACTGATGTGAGATTCCGGTCTTAAAGTCAACCAATTTGAAAGTGATGATGTTACTGTTCTCAGGATCCATAGGTCCAAGTACTGTGAGCAAATTGTTTCATTGGGTGGGACAGGTTTGGAGTACTTCTAGAGCTGACATAGCACATGGTTCATGGGCCAAATATTCTACAATGTTATAGTATTAGACAGAATGTGCGTTATGATTAATAATGGACTTACGAAGCATAATCTAGGGTAGGCACAAAAATGGCTCAGGTATAGGTTTTGCAATATGAATACCATTACTAGGAGGAGGTGTGGAAGTTGAGGGTTTCTCGGGTGTAACATGATCAGATTTATTCTCTGAAAGAAGGTCAGAACTATGTGCTCTTGTATTTAAGTTAATCGTTTCACTAGACATCATTTTAACTTCATCAATCGATGAAGAAGGCCAATGCAAAGATTGATGATAAATCAATTGTTGTTGGGTGGGGAAAGGATCTTTTAGAACTGTTGGATTGGATGAACCTTTCAAAAACTTATTAACTTCCTCTCGACGAGGACATTCTTTGGTGAAATGATCACCTCCACAGATTAAGCAAGGATATTTTATCTTTATCTTACCTTTTGAATCAGCATAAGGATTTGGTGGTTTATTCCCATCCTGTTGATTATCAGGTTTTTTCAATTTAGTTTTTCCTTTATTCTTTCCACCTGAAGATTCAACGGATTGGACCACATTTGCCTCGATGGAAGAAACAAGAGAAGGTGAAGTTTTGGATGGTGGTGTTGGTTGAATTACTGGTGTGGCGGGTTGAGTTTGCGTTTTTGTAGATTTCACCAATTTTTGTGCTTGAACTAAACCCAGGATGCCATCGGTAGGTGGTTTAGTTGTGGGTCTTGATGGATCAGTTATGGGTCAAGGAGAATGAGGAATTAATTCATAAAGAGAACCTAGCTAGGACTAAAACACGTCTAATTACTGGGCATGACTAATAGCTTTGTTACAGCTGATTTTACCACACATGGTTGATCACATGTTTATGGCCTTCCCTTTCCCTCTATAGACTCTTTGGACCCCATGGACTGATATTATACTTTGATGCTTCCAATTTAATCCCTAAAAACACCTATTTATTGTTGTATGTGACTTTTAATCCCATACTCGCATGTATATGCGACTTTTGACCTCAAACCCACATACATCGGGATGTGTGCATAAGTCCAAATATTTTTGGAGTTTTCCTTTATGTGTGTCTGAACCACTTGACTCTTGGCCTTCCATATTCCTCTAGATTGGTTGGATTTGACCCTCCATTACCCCTTTGGAGTGCTATATAAGGAACCCCTTGGATACATTGAAGAGGAGGAATTGAAGAGCAAGGAAACTATAGTCCATTGTTGTCATAGCTTGCATATACTTGAAGCTGCATCCCTTTGTCCCTTTGGAGCACTTTGTGTTCTTCCCAAGATTGCATTTTCTTGTGACCTTGCTATGGAGAGATGGAGGATTGAGGTGGTGTAGGCCTAGGTGGAGGACTCAGCTTCTTCATTTTGCAGATGTGCCGACATAGGTTGTCACTTGTGTAATCTCTGATTTGATTAATAGAAATATATTTTCCTGTCCAATAATGTGCATTTGAATGAATATTGAATCCATTGATATGTTTAATTTATTATACATTGTTGATTATATATGTTAGAGTATATCTAACACCATATTATATAGCTTGCTTGTATTTTTTGCTATTGTTGAGAGAAAATTGTTAGCGTAAGCGGGATTGGAAAAATATCAATGGGGATCTACTTCGACCGTCCGGAGTAAGGTACGACTCGAGATAATTTAGTGTTAGATGTTTGGTTTCTCTTGCATATTGGGAAGGGATTGATTTCTTAGGTCTATCTATCTATTGTGGTACACCCGAAGCCATAGGAAGTTTCTCTCCATAACAGAATTGGCGACCATACTGGGGAGGTTCCTAGTTGTTTCTATTTGGGAGTTTTTGGTATTCAATGTACTTGAATTTCTCTGATTTCTTTGTTTTTGTGTCAAGTCTGGGGGCATGTTTTCCCAGTAGGGTCCTAAAGGAGTAAATTATGTCTCAACTTTTCTATTTTCCTTATTTTTCTTCTCGTTTCTTCTTGTACGCGGGTTTAGCTTTCACAATCGTGTATACATGTGGGTTTTCCTTGAACAGTCGTGTATGCCTTGATTTTTAGCCTTATTGGGAGGATTAAGTGTTGCTGGGTGATTTTGGATGATTTATGAGTCTTCTTGGATGCTTCTGGAGTCTGTATACACCCTTTGTTTCTGACCCAAGACTATTTTTAATTTTATTTTTAGAAATGTTATTGTCATTAAGTTTCTACTTTTTGTTTTGAGATTAGCACATTAGGTATCTTTTACCTTGGTGATTTTCTTGGCTATTGTCTATGAGTGGTTGCAGAGTCATTTTTTTTCGTTTATATCTCATTTAATTCAAAAATAAAAAAATATTTTGCTTTTTGCATAGTTATGCATTGCTTGCATTTTGCATTAGGTTTGCTTCGTCAATTTTAGTCATATTTTCATATAGGAATGATTGCACTTACATTTGAAGGAAAAGTTTTGCACTTCACGTAGTAGCATACCGTGTTTTTCATTCTACACAGTGCATTTGCATTGATTGTTAGGTGTACATTTTTCTTCATGTTGTGTCATAACACCATAAGTTGCATGACCATTGTCCTTTGAGTATAACATCCAAATAAAATCAAATCTTAATAGAATGAATTACACTCTTTTATTTTCTAGGGTGCATCAACAATATTAGGTTTTAGGGCCTTGGAATAGTTCATTATAAGTTAATTCTCCTAGACCACTAAAAAAACAATTAGGTGTCTGTCCAGGTGAGAATGTGAAACCCTTGGTATAATTAGTGTTTCTTAGGATGCTCCTCTTACACAGGAGTTAAGCACAAGGAATTACATGTGATTGTGACTGGGATGACCCCTGGTTACTTTCTGTGAGCACGAGAGATATTTCCAAGATTGTATTCGTATCTGGGGGCCTTTGAGGTATTGACTGGTGCACCCCTAGGGTACCATTTGTGCTTTTAGGCTTCAGGATTTGTTGGCCTGCCCATACGGTCAATCCCTCCTATGAATATCTGCCTAATCATTGGTTATATTGAGGTGAACTTAGTTTCCTTAACTAGGTTATCGAGGGGGTATTTGCAGAGGTTATTCTGCAGGTGTCCTGACCAGGTAAGAGTCAAACAACACAGTCGCTATATGCATTGAAGCTGAGGGTCACTATAATTGGTTATGAACCTCTGCTTTTTTTTTATGGGATTCTCAAGCCTCTCCTAGGAGAGACATACCTGGTTCATTCAGGAGCTCACTTATCCTACCCTTGGTTTGCTTGTTGTTTGGATTTAGATTTTCTTAGGTGTATGCTTTGTGCATGCTAGTCTTATTAGGGTTGTGTAGATAGATCGAGTATTTTATTTTTGTTGAGTCATTATGGATCCAACTGCAGCTCCTCGTTTCTCTTGTCATTTAGCAGGTATTCTGCCTTCTACGTCTCCTCCTCCCTTGGGAGAGAGATCCAGATGGTCCAGGTAGACTAGTCATCACTTTGATTCACACAGATATCTCACCATGAGTCATCATGAGCCTGAGGTCCCCGAGCTTCCACATTCCCCACCTCCGGCGGTGTAAGTTGATCCTTCAAGCACATATGGAACTCAACCTAAGTCTTGTCCTAATGGGAATAGACCGTCACAAGATGATTTATCGCAGTTTCCTTATTACATTAGCTCTGACCCATGGTATTGGTTATACTATCTGAGTGAAAAGACTCTCCATGAAACCACCAGCACTGGAAACATTAGATATGGCATGCCTAATATTCCTGATCCTGGTCTAGCACCTCACATCGAACCGGTTGGTACTACGCCTAGTGGCACTTCCATTCCTTTCCATGCAGATAGTTTTGGTAATAGTAGTCACATTACACCATCCACTCCAGCAATGGCAATTCCTCCACAAACATAGCCCAGACCTAGCACTAGTGTTCCTCTTCAGGGAATTCAACTTAGACATGTGAATATTGGGGGTACAAGCTATATTCCTTCACATATTCCATCGTCTTCTCAACCTGTTCCTTCAAATTCATTTTTGACGCATCCTCTTCCTAACTCTAGTGGTCCTTTGGGTCGGAGTTCAACTTTAAGCCATGTTCATCCTATGAATGCTAACACAATAGTATCACAAAACCAAGTGCTCCTTCTGTGTCAGTAGGTCATGTACCTATTTCTAGATCATCTCATGGAATACCTTGTGGATCATCTCATGGTCCAGCTCATGGATCTTCCCATATACCTAACTATGGACCATCTCATGGAACATCTCATGGGACACCTTATGGATCATCCCATGGACATTCTTATGGAGCTTCACATGCCACATTCTTATGGACCACAGTACGAAAAAAAATATCAACTATATGGGTATGGGTATCAACAACCCACTTACTCTTCTAACTGTGGCTTTATAGCACCTCATAATCAAGGTACTCTGCATCATAATGCTTCCATGGAGCCCTTTGTGGGTCATATGGGAGGAGTTTATTATCCGACTGGCCAAGGCCATGGTGTGTATAGAAATCAACCTTATATGAATCAGTCCTACCAAGGAGCGTGGCATCGACCGACTCAACCTAGGCTCCCTTTTCTTGCGACCTTGAACCTACCTGATTTGTCGATATTGACAAATGATCCTATGTTTCATAATCTGGCATGGCCGGCAGTCCCTACCAAGATTCCTTCAGACATTCCCAAGTTTGAGGGTAAGGCTAGTGAAGATCATGGTGAGCATGTCACAACGTTCCACCTTTGGTGCTCTTCTAATTCCTTACACAATGACTCCATCGGTTTGAGGCTATTTCAACACACCCTCACAGGTCCTGCGATGAAATTGTATCTCGAGTTACCGGGGCGGTCCGAGGGGGGATATACTACATTTGATGACCTTGCCATGACTTTTCTTAATCATTTTCAACTACCCGTACATTATGATGTCGCTACCGAACTCTTGTCGGCCTTTCGGCAAGAAAAATCCACGCATATTTGATATCATATTCAAGAGTGGCATAGATAGAAATGATTAATTAAATCCTTTTTACCACTAGACTTTATTCTAGAGTGGTTCCTCAAGTCATTGTTACCTTACATCATGAAGGATGTTTCTATGCCCGTAGTTCAAAATGAGGACCAAGCTATTTTTAGGGCTCAAGAGTTGGATTTGATCTATGCTCAATCTAGACTCTTGTATGAGATTATCCCGAATGCTCCAAGATCCAATTTTGACCCCCAAGATTAAAGCTGGGACACATGCTGATGGTATTGTTGGCTCCACAAGTACCAAACCTACATACTTGGTTACAAAACAAGTGAGCCAGTTATCGATTAACCATCCTACGTCGAGAAAAGCTACAACTTTGTCTCAACCTACACATTCGACGAGTGTACTTTCAGTGCAAACATTGAACCCAAAAGGCAACTGACAACCTAGAAGGAATAAAAAGAAAGGAAAAATAATCGTAAGGGTGGGAATAAAAATGAAAATGGTAATAATAATGACAAGAACACAAACAATGCTAGCGGGGACAAGCATCCTAAGCATAAGGTGAAGTTTCCTTGTAAGTTGTGTAAGGATGATAACCTCACTCACTTGTGCCCTTGTATGGAGCATGCCTCAAATTTCATAGCACAGGACCTGGCTGTGTTTACTAACCCTTTAACTAATAATCAAAATATGAACTTGAGGACCATTGATCCTAGTTGTGCATCTGGTGGAACTCAAAACCCACCGTAGGTCACTGGTGGTAATAGTTGCATTAACATGGTGAAATCTACCAAAGTTGTGACATGTGTGAAATATTATGGTTCATCACAACCAGACCTTGGGAAAGAACCTGATCCACCTAAGAGCTCTTTGTGAATTGAAAAACCTACGGATAAACCTGAAGTTCTGCCTCGCATTCGTAAGGCATTAGAGGAAATTTGGGGTCTAAAATGGGCCTTATAAGAAAGCATGCCAACAATAAATTATTGTGATTTTGAATTCAAGAACCAATAGAATTCCAATAAAATGAATCAACCATAATGGTTGAATTAACATATTTGTCATAAAAAAACTACTTTTTTTGTTCATATTTTCAACATATCTCCCTGCATTTGTACTCAAATTTTGATCAAGAGAGCTCGTTGGATGTCGAATTTGATTCCACATCCAACGAGTACCTAGACTGCATAATTTTAACGGACCCCTCTACCCCAAAAACAAGAAATACCTGAAAAAACATGATGATGACATCATCATCACATTTTTTTAGGTATTTCTTGTTTTTGGGGTAGAGGGGTCCTTCAAAATTATGCGGTATGGGTACTCGTTGGATGTAGAATCAAATTATGCACCCATTGAGCTCTTCTAATTGAAATTTGAGTAAAAACACAGGAAGATATGTTGAAAATACGAACACAAAAAGTAGTTTTTTTCTTTTTTCCTCCAAAATTAATAAATATTATTTTATTATTTTAACTATTATTTTATTGTTTTCCTTAGGAGGCCCATTTTAGACCTCAAAATTCCACTAATGGGAGTCTTGAAGTGCTGGGGGACAATCCTAATGATCAATCCACCTCGAACTATTCAGTTGTCGAGGATTTGGGATAGACTCCTTATGCGATGTCCGCATTAGAAGTGCTTCAGAATTTTCTATCACAGATAAATTCCTTGCTATATGCTCTTGGGGTTCGTGATGATACCTCTTCTTCCATGATTCAATTTGAAACTCGTGGAATCCAACCTCGATTTCCATACTATGTGTCTATTTTGATTCATGTAGAGTGTCTCAACAACACCATCATGCATACTATCATTGATGAAGGCGATGTTTCTTCCATGATGTCTTTGTCTTGCTGGAAGGATTTAGGTTCTCCCACATTGTCTCAGTTTGCCAAAATGTTGACTTCTTTTGATGGCATTTCATTTCGGTCACATGGTATACTTCCTTCTTTAGAGGTTCAATTGGGAGGGAAGACTGTCACAATCGAGGTTGAGATGGTTGATGCGCCCCTTGACTACAATATTTTGTTGGGTAGGAACTGGATGTGCAATATGCAAGTTGTAGCTTCTTCCCTATTTTGAGTGGTTTGATTTCCATTTAATGGGAAGATCGTTACTATTGATCAAAAGTATTTCCATAATCCGAGTGTTAACGCATCATCAAGAGCTTCCATCCTGATTATCAATCATTCTCAGCTGACAACTGAGAATGTGGGTGTCAGTATGTATCCCTCTCTCATAGGAACCTTTAGTTGTCCTGTGCCCGTTCTTATGATTGAGTCTAGCCTTGGTGGGGCTTCATCCTCATCGAATTCGGTATCTTTTTGCACTACTCATATGGAGAATCCTTGGATTCTTTCTTAACTAACTACTTCGAGTGTGCCTGTCAAGACAAATGTGTTGATTCCTACAACAATGGTGGTGTATCAAGTGAATATTGATCATGTTGTAGAGCCTATTCCTTCCTCTTCGCGGATGGAGGAGGAGGACCCTTATGTGCTTCCTGCATGGGTAGTAGAGTCATCTCACTCTCATGACTACCTTAATGATGTTTTTCCATAAGGTGAATCTATTCTTGAGGCCATATATGGGATTGAATAAACTTGGGAAGAGTTGCACCATAGATCCTATTTCCTTCCTGATCTTGATCATTTAGAGTGTGATGACTTTAGGGCAATTCTAAGCGATAAAATTGGTATATCATGGTCACATTAACCTCTCCTAGTTAGATGGATGAAGGAAACATGTCTAACCTATCACCAATGATTCCTATCAATATTTCTCATGATCCTGGTAAGATTGAGAATGTCTACATTGGGGCAGATTGTTCCCTCGATGAGATTAAAAGGTATATCGAGCTATTTAAGTAGTTTCGTGATATTTTTTTCTTGGTGATATGAATAAATGCCAGGTATAGACCCTCGTATTGTCGAACATGAAATAAATACTTACCTAGATGCAAAATTGATTCGACAACATTTACATGCTGTGAATCCTAGAAAAGCACCCGTCATTAAAGCTGAGATAGAAAAACTGCTCAAGGCTGGTTTTATCTATCCCATTCCCTTGACGGAATGGGTTTCAAATCCCATTTCGGTGTATAAGAAGTAGGGAGTGATCCAAATATGCACTGATTTCCATGATTTAAATCGAGCCTGTCCTAAAGGTAATTTCCCTACACCATTTATTGATCAAATTTTGGATGAGTGTGCGGGAAGTGAGGTATTTTCTTTTATGGATGGATTTTCTGGATATAATCAAATACAAATTGATCCTAAGGATCAACACAAGACCACATTTATTTCTCCTTAGGGAAATTTTTCATATCGAAAAATTCCCTTCGGCCTTAAGAACATTGGAGCTACATTTTAGCGGGCCATGACCTTAATATTTCATGATTTTAAAACAATTATTGAATTATATTTGGATGATCTCGCTGCTCACTCTCATTTGAGAGTGCGTCATTCTTACAATTTGCGATTAGTGTTTGAAAGATCTCGTCATTATCAAGTTTGTTTAAACCCTCATAAGTGTATCTTTTGTGTGACAGTTGGTCATTTACTAGCATTCATCGTATCCAAGGAGGGTATTAGAGTCGATCCCTTGAAGGTTGAGCAAATACTTCAATTTTTTCCCCCATGTAGCATTCGACACCTTCAATGTTTACAAGGGATGGAAAACTTCTTGCAAAGGTTCATGGTCAATTTTACCAACTTGAATAAAGGATTCATGTGTCTGTTGAATAAGGACACCCCTTTTTACTGGGATGAGTGAGCCCGAGAGTCTTTCGATGCTCCTTAGCAAGCCTTAGCAACGATCCCCATGCTTAGTCCACTAGACTATAGCCGTGATTTCTTGATTTATGTGTCCACATCTAAGGAGATGGTTGGTACGGTATTGGTTCAAGAGGATGAGGAGCTCCATGAGCATGTTATATATTATTTGAGCTCAAACCTTATTGATGCAGAGCTTGGCTATTATCATGTGGAGAAGGTAGACTTAGCCACCATTCATGTGGTTCATCGTTTGAGACATTACATTCTCCTTCGCCAAACTTTGGTCGTAGCTTACATCAGTCCATTACAGTTCATCCTCACTAGAAGTATGATTAGGGGGGAATATAATAAGTGGATTGTGATTTTGCAAGAGTTTGATCTCAAGTTCATTTCAACGAAATCAAAGAAATCATTAATATTTGCTAAGCTCATATCAGATTTCCCCAATTTGGAGGAAGAGGAGGTTTATGAGGATTCTTTTGTTTATGAGAATATATTCCTCATCTCAACTGTGGACCCTTACTACAGGGATATTATCGTGTATCTACAAACATTGAAGGTCCCTACTCACCTCTCATAGAATGAGCGAAGACGACTACGTCACGTAGCCAAGAACTACCTCATAGTGGATGATACTTTGTGCCGCTATGAGGTGGATTCCATTTTATGTTGTTTTTAAACTCATGATGAGGCTGAGGTCATGCTTAATGATTTCCATGGAGGGGCATGTGGTGGTCATTTATCTGGGCTTTCTACAGCCCCAAAATCTTAGGAATGGGCTATTTTTGGCCGTCCATATTTAAGGATTGCATTAATGCGGTGAAGAAGTGCCATGCTTTCCAGGTATTTTCACGTAATATGCGCTTGCATCCTGCCCCTTTTCATCCTATTGTCACCGTTAGTCCCTTCACCGAGTGGGGGCTTAATTTTATGGATTGCAACCTAGCTTTGGCTGGGGGGCACCATCATATTATTGTGGCTATCGATTACATCATGAAATGGGTAGAGGATATCCCATAGTTAAATCATATGATGAGACAACCACGCATTTCATATTTAACTAGATTATCACCCAGTTTGGCAGTCCAAAAGAGCTTGTCACTGACCATTGCAGGAAATTTCAGAACAAAATGATGTAATAGTTGGCTTCCAGGTTAGGGTATAAGTAAGAGCACTCATATTCTTATTACCCTCAAGTGAATGGACAGGTTGAAGCAGTGAACAAGTCACTTATTTCTATTCTCTAGTGAACCATCACACAAAGGAAGAATAATTGGCATATCATGCTGTATCTTGCTTTGCGGGACTATAGAACCGTGGTTAAGACTACCATTGGTTTTTATCCCTATCAGCTTATGCATGGGGTGGAGTCAGTATTACCGATTGAATGCGAAATCCCTTCTCTAAAGATAGATGTGGAGCTTTTACTAGAGACTTCTACATTGGAAGAGCATTTGGTCCACTTAGAGCAGCTTGATGAGCAGCACCAATATGCCTTAGTGGATCTAGAGGTTAACAAGCATCACGTTAAGGTCTAGTACGATAAGTCTGTCCATCCTAGGAGGTTTAGTGAAGGTGACTTGGTCCTTTTATGGGATCAATCAAAGGAACCGTTGTGGGCAAGAAAGTTTAATCTCATGTGGCATGGTCCTTACATGATTAAATGTGTCTTAGAGAAAGGTGCCTATGAGCTAGTTGATTATGAAGGGACAACCTTGGCGGAGCCTAGAAATGGGCTCTATCTCAAAAAATACTATGCATGATCTTTAGATAGGGATGATTTTTGTATATTATTGTATAATTTTTCGTTGCATAGTTAGGTTTTCTTATGGTGATCAGGTTTGTTGATTAGCTTTCGTTTGTCATGGAAGATGTCGATGGAGTATTCCGTTTACATAGGATTCACTGATGGTGCTAGCTACCACACTCAAAACTCAACTTCAGCTGCTTGGGTGAGCTATACTCCTATGGGTCAAGTATTGTCTTCAGGAGGCATATATTTACGTCCTTCGTCAAACAATGTTGTTCAATATAGTGTCATTATTGAGTTATTGCATGATTCCATTTCACATGGTGTTCATTCTCTTGAATTATGTCTTGATTCGCAGTTAGTGGTTTCACAACTTAATGGCTTATATTGTATAAGGGATCTGAAATTATTATGAAGATTCTTACGTGTTAGATTGCTAGAATGGCAATTTGAGAGTATAACATACATTCATATTCCAATAAATTTTAATCAAGTTGTTGATTCATATGCTAACTATGTGTTAGATTGGAATTTGTTTCACAGACCATAAGCATATCACAAAGACATTTTACACATGTAAATAAAATAATAATCGATTATCATCAAAAAAAATTCAATAAGTTCAAAAAGTGACGTCATAATACATAAGTGTCATATACAAAATTGGGGCTTCCAATCCACCAAAATATACTACACGGTCATAAAAAAATATATACACCCAAGTCTCTAATCCTGAGGTGGAGGAGGGTGTTGATCATAGCTAGTCATCAAAACAATCGAACCCATGCTCATGGTACTCTAACCACCTGGTGCCGCATGGCCTCAGGAAAGTCCTTGACTTGCGACATGGGTACTCTTTGTGTCAATTGAACACAGTTCATGTGAATACTCTAGAGCGTTCACTTCGTATCTACACCCATGATCTCATCAACTCTTCCCCTTCATCGATGATGAGGAAATGCATTTGGCCGTCATGCTCCTACATCTGCATATACATGACAGAGTTTCAATATGTGTCGTCACACCAAAAACATGTCTTTTGATTTCATATATCAAAAAACACCAAAAAATTAAATAATTAAAAAATTAAAGGTGCATTTGGGATTCATTATCTATGTCTACATAAGCCCCTCTTGGTGGTAGGGGCATGTATGGATCATCGTATAAGTCAATCCATACACACGGATAGTCATCCATGGAAATCAACTGTCTCCACCACCATGGAAAGAACTTTGCTGAGTAGGGGTTAGCCACCCTGCCACCTCCCATTCTACGTATGACATTAGAATAGTGTCACTAAGTTGGATCCCGGAATCCATGTGGAGCAATGTCTACTCTAGGGCTTAGCCTTGGCACCCACTCAAAGAAGAATGTGCTCAGTATACAGCCGAACATGAAGTTCCGCACCCTACCCATCTTGTAGTCACTAAGTTGTTTTTTAATGTTTCTCAGTAGCATAATACTCCAGTCATATATTGTAGTCTGCATACACTCTACCGCATAGAACATCATTGGATGTGAGGCCCAGTGGAGTGAAGCCAAACATGTAATCCTTCCAAAGGCCAAAATTATGGCTTTCAGCCCCAGAATATGAATATATTTTGTTGGGATTTGAATCCCAACCTTCTGTATATCTAGAAGACAGTAAACATCTATGTACTCATCTATGGTCAACCCGCCTCCTGGCCCACGGGATCGGAGGTTCACCACCTCCCCTCGTTAGTTCAAACCTGTGATGAAATATATGTCCTCAACCTCAATGTTGAGTGACATCCCATCTATATGAAAAGTTTCAGACCCTGGATCCCAGTAATCTGCTAGTAGCTGGAGTAGTCTTGGATTTTCCCTCAAGCTGCAAAGACACCAAATCTTGTATAAGCCACATGCCTGTAATTTTTATTGAGCCATGAGATCATCTTGAACAGCTTCCTCAACATCACCATGTTCCCTCTCTCTCCACTCTAGTACCATCCTGCACAAAAAACAATTTTTTTTATCATGATTTGCTCATAAAAACCCTGTTCGCAGCCCTATACATGACTATTTGCAAAACATCCGTGTATGTACAAAGGTTTCAAGGAATGTTCCACGTATGGTAATCCCTATACGTGAAAAAAAGTCTGATTTTCACGTGAGCCAAAATGCCCAAGTTTGGATAGACCAAAAAATTAAATTGACCATGAAAATTGAAAATTTTTATATCAAAATGAAAGAGAGAGGCAAGGGAATCTACCTAGGTCAAACATGGAGGGATTCTGCCGAACGATGCTCCCGGAATTCACTTCTGAAGTTCTAAGCTCAAATGCACTATGGTGGGTAAATATTCAAAATGGTATGCAAAATTTTAAATTTTTCACTATTTAAAGAAAAAATTTGAAATTTTTACCCACTTTCTATAGTTTTTTACCATTTTGGACCGTTTGAATTAATCTGATGTTGTAGGGGCCCATTTTGAGTGTGTTTTGACCATGTCTTCGACCCATTCATTCCTATTTTAGGTATTATGTCTAAATTGGCATATAGGTTAGGTTTCCACATCCGCCTACATTTTGCATAACCTTATGACCGTTTCATCTTGACCCTAGGTACAAACCCATTCTAGCTTGTCACAAAATCTTCTTGCTTCTTTTAGAAGTGACATGTTGAGAATGGTAGATCTTTCCCATACATGGGTACTCTAGTTAGATCATATTTTGAATTTGGTGCCCATGCCCACATTTCTCCTTTAGGGTGTGGGAGTCCTTTGTATAGTACCGCCATGACTTTGAGCAAGAGCTTCATACTCCTCTTGAAGTTTATGCTGGCCTTTCCCACTAGAGTCCCTTGTATATGTCAAGTTGTAATTGATTTATCATGAGTTCTGCTTTCCTATTGATCCTTATGTCGGCTTCCTTGACTTTGATTATCAGCCATATAGCCTGATCTTGTCTCATGTCTAGCCAAGTAGAGCCTTTTTACATATCTTTTGCAGCTTGATCCCCCATTTTTTACCGGGAGGGGACCTTCACCCAAGTGTCATTATCCTGCACATGTTTCCTTGCATTGAGCATAGGTATGTTTCACTGCTTGGAACTAGCTTATTTGACCCCTGACACTCGTCTCCTCCTAGATTTGTAACTATAAATCACTTTTATTCTTTTTCAATCTTTTAAAAATGTCTGAAAAAGTCCAAAAAAATAAAAAAACCAAAAATCTAGATAGGAAAACATGTTATCTTTGGCAGCAGTTGAGTCATGTCTCCTTCGAATAGAGCACTGTATTCACATCTATTGGTTGGGTTATTAGTTTTAATTTTGGAGTTTTACTCATTACTCTGAGTTTATCTCCATCGACTGGTTAAGCTTCTAGTCCTTATGGTTTCTCTGTTGATGCCTCCTATGTCACACAGATGTCCCAGTTTGCATATAGATTCCATGTTGCTTATGTTCAGTCATGATTTTACTTTATGCTCTTGTTCGAAGTAAGTTGAAGCTTGAGTTAGAAATTCCTCAGTTGTCTTGACTTTGTATGTCGGCCATTCCTAGTACTGTGACTGGTTCGTGCACATATTTTTTGATTCCTTCCACATTATAAAGCGTTGCTGAGTACCTCATGTTCATTGATGGGGGATGCCTTAATGACCTCCTTCTAGTGGATTCCACCCCAACAACTTCAGATCATTTATTCTGGGATAGGATTATAGAGTCATTTGAGTGCCTTGAGACTTACAGTTATCAGTGGTAGGTTCTCTCGCCAACGACAGTTTTGGGAATACATCAATGTCCCCTGATCAATGGATTCTTCCAAGTGTTCGACCTCAACACATATATTCACACTTTTTATATTGCACTCTAGTACCTTTATTCCCATTTTCATTATTGGTGGGTGATCTTGTGTCTATTAACGATATACATCAATGACCGGTAATCAGACAATGGACTACTATGTTCGACCTCGACACCTCTATTCACATAGTAGGACATGTACTCGTAGCAGTTTGTGTAGAATACTTTCCATCTTGGTGGAATTCCACATATGCTACATCCTTGATCGTTCCAGTGTTCATGATATTTCATCTCTCGTGATTTGATTCCAGTGTATGTTAGATATTTTCAGCCATTATGGAAATCTCGATCCATTGTATATCTTCAGCTTCTATGGAGATATTTATCCATTGTATATATTCATCATGGAGATTATTATTTATTATATATTGTACACAGTGATGAACACACATGTCACATTTTGTATATCATGCCTATTCATGGCCATTGTACTCTTATGTATCCAGGACTACGATATGTATTTGCAGTCATATGCAGAGATTGGTTATTGTACTATACTAATGGATGGATGGTTCTTCCACCTAGTTCTTCATCACTCCACTTCTGGGATGGATTTATAATGTATTTTGGCCATCATTTTTGTGGAACTTGAACCCAAGAGATAGAACAATTACACTCACAAAATTGCTAATCAAACATGCAAAATTCACACCAAAGGAGACTAAAATTGGAGCATAACACTAATCTGTATTCAATAAGTGTAAAATATCCAACATTGTGAATTAATAGGCTTGTAAAATATATCATTACATTATATAATTGAATACATAAATATACCATTCGAAATAGTCAAAAAACAAGCTTACTAAATCTAGTCAAATCCCCCATAGGTGCATAAAGAAGTTTCCAAATATATGAAGATGCTCATGAATTATATAATTCAAGTGGGAAAGATAAATATGGATGGAAAAAAAACTCATACATATTTTTATTTGGAGAAAAGGAGGGAGGATGATGTGGGCAAAAAACAAGTCAACTACTCCTAGTCTGGATTTTCCTTTTGCCTTAAATCAGAATAAAACAAGGCAGCTTTTCAGGAAAAGAAAATATGCACTTTAGAGGATCTTGAATAAACAATACATGCTAAATTGGGTTTCCAATATGTTTCCCAAGTGCTCCATGACTTATTTTTATAATTTGTTGACTTCTAGGACTTGTAGAAGGCAACTAGCATAGAATGGAATCTAGGAAACTAGGTAATAAGACAAATAATTAAATTAATTTCTAAGCTAGGTAACTATGGGTTGATTATTCTAATACCCCCCTTTAATCCTGAATTTATGAGTAAATATTAGAAAACTATAGGTCCTAGCAACAAGGCTTAGTCACCCTTCACATACTGCATGTCCATACAACTAAGGAAAGAGGCAAAAGCCCAGTGGGAAAATCCTCCCTTAAACATGGACAGGAAAAACAAAATTTTGGAAATATTGTCATCAATAATGCTTCATGGCATGATAAAAAATTCCCAACAGTGATTTGAGATTGTTGAAGGTGTTCTCACAAAAATCTTTGGTGAATATGTCTGCTACTTGTTCTGAAGATGCACAAAAGAGTATATCAATGGTGCCATCATGCACAAGCTGTCTGATGTAGTGCATATGGATCTCAATGAGCTTGGTTCACTATCTCTAAAATGGTTCATTATATATTTGAATGTTTCTCTAATTATCACAATAGATAATAGTTGAAAACTTTGATTCGAAACCACATTCTCCAAGTATCCCCTGCAACCACAAACATTGAGTTGTTGCATTTAAAACTCCTCTATACTCTACTTATGTAGATGAGAGTGCTATGGCACTCTGATTCTTGCTTGAGTAGCTGATTGGTCCTTCTATAAGCATGAACACATATCCTAATGTAGAATTCCAATCTCTATTTTCACCTGCCCAATCACTGTCAGTAAACCCAATCAAATCAAGATCATATTTTTATTTGTAGAAGATCCCATGAGTTCTTGTTCCTTAAACAAAGTTTAGGATCCTTTTGGCTGCTCTCCAGTGGATCTCATGAGGTTTATCAATGTATCTTGAAGCCACCCTAACTGCATAAGATATATCAGGTCAATTGTGTGTAAGATAAAGAAACTACCCAATCTACTGCCTATACAGTGTATTATTTACCATAGGAGAAGAACCTAATTCTTCAATCTTAACTCCTAAAAGGAAGGGAGTCTTGATTGGATTGGAATATTTCATGTTTAACTTATTTATAAAATCCAAAGCATACTTTGACTGATGTAATTTGATTCCATTCTGGGATTGAGCAATTTCGAGACCCAAGAATTGGCTCAACAATCCGAAATCTGTCATAGAAAATGCATGGTTCATTGCATCCTTCAAGGAGGCAATCTCTTTCTTTGAACTTCCTGTAATTAGAAGGTCATCCACATACAAGACAATAATCATCAAATAACCATGAATAAACTTCAAATATACACTAGGATCATAATTTCATCGAACAAAACTCAGTGATAGCAAAAATCCATCAATCTTGGCATACCAAGCCCTGGGGGCTTGCTTGAGCCCATACAATGATTTCTTTAACTTGCACACTAAATATGGATTAGAAAAAAACCATTCAGGTTTCTTCATGTAAATATATTTAGTGATATCTCCATTTAGGAAAGCACACTTCACATCCATGTGATGTACCTCCCACTGCTTCGAAGCTACAATGGCTAGAGCTAGCCTTAGGGAGTCCATCTTTGCCAATGGTGCAAAGGTTTCATTGTAGTCAATACCATGTACTTGTGAGTATAAATTGGCTACCAATATTTCCTTATATTTCAAATTTGAACTATCAGCAGCAAACTTAGTCTTGAAAACCCACGTACATGGAACTAGCTTCCTCCCTGGGGGAAGATCAACTAGTTCCCAACTATTGTTCTTCTGGAGCGAGCTGAATTATTATTTCATGGATGTTTTCCATATTGGATCATGTGTTGCATATTCATATGTCTATGGATCTAATTCAACCATCAGATAGCTCTTCTTGGAAAATATAGGATCTTTCACATGAAGGGCACTCTCAAATTGAGATCTAGTCCTCCTAGTGTCACTAGGATTTCTAGCTAGTTCCCCAGCTACATGAATGGTCTTTGCTTCCCATTTTGGTATTGTACGACTGTTAGGATATGAAATAAAATCATCATTATTAGACATATCAGAATCGGAAACTCATTAGTCTCTTCACTTACAATCAATGGATGTGGTGGTGAAGAAGACTCTCCAACTTCAACTGATACTAAAGGATATTCTTGGAACTAAACACTTCTTTCAATGAAATATTTGTTAGTGCTCAAGTTTACCAGATTGTACCCTTTTGAATCTTCATAATACCCAACAAATAGGCACTCTTGGTTTTTCATTATACCAAAATCCTATCACCATCATGTGATAAGATATTTGACATACCTACTTGCCCTGAATCCCAGCTTCTGGAGTGGAAACTCATATCATTTGTCAATCTTTTCATACAAATTCCCAGCACCATGCTTGACCCTTTATCCATGTGTGGTACCCTTGTTCACATGCTCATAATTTTTCCCACAAGGGGTGCCACCGCTTATGGCCCTTAGTCCATAAGCGGTTATTACCAGAACCGCTCGGTCACTAAAGGAGAAACGCGATACCCTGGGTAAAAAGGGAAAAAGAGAAGCTTCTCAAGGCTTCTAGATGATAAGCCTTGATATATCCCTTATCCCTACTATTGTGGGTCTATTGAGCTCGAGATCCCCCATCCCAGGATCTTAGAGGCCACCTCACCCACTTATCTCTCAACCATCCCTATCCATCTAGCCTTATAAATACAAGCTTATGGCCATGGTTGAAGGGGAGAACTCTTAAGGCAGTGTTATGTTGTTGGATTGATC
Organism: Pseudotsuga menziesii; assembly: GCA_001517045.1. NCBI lineage: Eukaryota > Viridiplantae > Streptophyta > Pinopsida > Pinales > Pinaceae > Pseudotsuga > Pseudotsuga menziesii. The sequence continues at coordinate 130,146 of LPNX010059913.1, forward strand.
ACTTGGTCCATATCATTGGAAAGTGCAAAGAGAGCTAGAGTCGGAGCTTATGGGGATGAGAATACTTGATTTCATGGAGATGCATGTCAACACTAATGCTTGGTTGTAAACTTTTTCATATTTATTTAATGCAAGTTGATTTTTGTCCCATAGATATTGTTGATGTTTGATTTCACATATATGTTGTTAGATTCCTTAGTCACTAGCATAGATTAGTAGATCATGTTCTGGTTGCTTTGATCTATTTCTTGTTGAGCTTATTGCAGGTACACAGGGTGACTATCAAAGCATTGTATTCCAGGTATATACGACGTCTAGGGAGAGTCTTCAACCTTTGTCTTCTATTTCTTCTAGATTTGAACCATTGAGACTAGTGGAACACCTTGTTGTCCGTAGGAGGTGAAATATTCCAGCTAACAAATATGGCGACTCCGCTGGGGAGTGAAGTTGTGTATCAGTCGTTCTGATCTTCCTCAGTCTGCAACTCTTGTCTGAATCCAGGCTCCTTCTTCAACTCTCTTCAGTCAGATCTACTCTATGACTGAATCCATTTTGGTTTGAAACCTCTAGATATTTTCAGATCTGAGTCATTTCAGTCTTTTATGCTCTGTTTCCATACTCAAATCCATAGTATTTGCCTTGATCTATCCTTTTTTGACTAGATCCTTCATTCTTCTTGTGTTTTGGTCATCTATAGGGAACCATTCCTATGTTGTGTACGAGAAGCGGTGCCACCACCTGAACAAAGTGGACAATATGCGGTGCCACCTCCGGTAACCTGTTGACAAGAAGCCGTGTTATCTGGCAAACACTCTGTCAACACTTGAGAAGCGCAGTGCCAAGTAGGCATCATTCCAAATCCCTTTTTCCTTATTTTTCTTTGCAAAAATTTGGATTTGATTGCTTTCAGTTCTGCTAGTCAGACTTGTGTTACTGAATCTGATGCTTGTGGTTTGAGGTTTTATGGTTTAAGATTGATTTGAGTGGAATTTCAAAAGTTTGATTAAGTCTTTTGATTGTTCATCCGATTCTATGATTGTTGGTTGTGTTTACGAAAGGATTTCTTGTTTTCTGAAAAGGTTTGGGTGTTATTTAAAAATATCTTTTCGTTTATGCTACATAGACTAAAAGAAGAACACTAGATTGGCTTCTAGGTTTCATTTCTTATTTGCATCTATAAACTTCTTTTTCCTTCATTTAAAAAAGAAAATTTTTTACTGAGACTAGGATATCATCATTGAGCTTTGGACATTGGTTTTCTGATTGGCCTTACAAGATTTCAGAACCTTTATGATCTTTCATCTCTATTGCATTTAGAGCTATCTCGATCAAAATAAAAAAATTGTAGTTTTAAGTTAGATTTTCTTATGTTTGAGAAATTTGAAAAAATAGAGTGCATTTGCATATAGGTGTGCTTCTTGTTTTTCTTTTAGGAAAAGAGATTCTTCCCCTTCTCATTTGCTTTCAGAAAGAAGAAATCCATTTGGAAAAGTGTTTTCTTGTCTTTGTTTGATGTTCATGACTGCTGTGTGGAAGTATTTTTGGTTTTTGAAACAAAAGGAAAACACTCTCTTTTCCTCCCGTAAGTAGGCATATTGAACGGTAAAGTGAACATTTTGCACTAGTATACTGCATGGTTTTACTTTTCTGTCAAAACATTGTCATGCATTCACCTAACCGTACAAGTTATAATTAATGGTAGTTGTAGGTTAAAATTTACATAGTAACTTGAGTGGTAGGTTAGAGACGTGTTCGGGCGTCGTTAAGCGTAGGAGCTGTCGTTATTTGTCAGCATTACATTCTGGGACTTGGGCGGTTCTTCCACGTACCATCGGTATACCGAATGGCCTTTCACGTACCCTTGAGGTATATAGAAAGGTACTTCACCTACTCAATTGTATATCGAAAGGCCCCTTGTGTACGGTTATGGATTAGACAACACTACTACCGATTCGAGCTCCCACTTACCTTGAGTATATCAGGAGACCCCACTAGGGAACCTTATTTATTTGAGAAAATCCCTTTGTCCATGTTGTTTGGAGCCATACACCGAAAACAACATTCGGGGAGATTAATACACACGTACCCTCAAGGTATATTGCGAGTGGAACCTTCTTGACAATCCTAGAGAGAGACCTGACTTTTGAAATCCTCCTATCATTTTAAGTGTACTTTCTTTGACCTATAGCTTGTGTAAGGAATTTATTTTTGTGTGTTTTCAAGATTTTCAGACCCTAGGTTAGTTAGGAACTGTACAAACTCGCTGATTTAAGACAGTCCAGAAGAGTATGGGGCTTGCCACCTAATTTTATTCATGGTTCAGGAAAAAATCCTATGGAAGCTATTGACCAAGGAGCTGCTACCACCTCCCAAGTGGGAGATAATGTGGTTGTGAAAAGTGGAGTACCATATTCTTCACACTTGCCTCCCTTGGTCCAACAGCCTTCTCAGGGAGATTCCTTGTTCCATTCTCCAGTGGAAGGACGTGTTGATGATACTGCTCGCCTGGATTTTGGTCCCAAATGCTTCATTTTTGGAAACCCCTGTAGGTCATGCCATTGCTTCATTTGGCACCCGTAGAATATCTTCTAAAATTGAAGAAGAACATAGGCAATATCATTCTGCCATTCTTCGTGCAAAGGATATTGATAAGCAAATTGATGACATTTTAGGCCCAACACTAACAAGGTCCACATCTATTCCTAGGGGATATTGTTCACTTGCCAAATCTATCAGACCCATTGAACCGATTATAGATCATCCATTGATACCCCGCAAGCCAGGTCAAGATACCACCCCTACCAACTCTCATGTTATGTCTATACCTAATTTTCCCAGGTCTTCTGTACCTGAGATGCAATCTTCAATTCTTGTTTTGTCTACACCTTCTAGTACCGAGGAGAAACCCCCGGCACGACCTACCTTATTTGACACCAGAATTGTTACTAGTCAAGGGTAGACCTCTAACATAGAACCATCTATAGTTTATGTCCCTCCCACCCATTCTAATGTGGTTAATTCCCCATCTAGTTCAGGTCAACCCTCCGGGGCCCAACCTGTAACCATTCAATCTTCTGGAGGTTATGGTTATCAAATACCTGTAGGTAATATTAATCATCCACCCAATCCTATAGGAATTCCATACCCTAGTAATACTTTTATTCCACGGGGGCAACCCAATTGGTCTTACATGCCAGCTATGGGGGGATACCTATACATACTGCGGGAGGTGCCGAAATACCCCCTTATGGAGGTCCTCCCCTTAGGGGGCCTAGTGGTTCAGAAGGATTTGGAAATTTTACTCCTTATGGTCCTAGTAGCCCTAGTGGTCATGGGGGACCTGGTGGATTTCCTCCTTTTGGCCCTGGAGGGTCTGGTGGCCCTCCTCCTTGTGGTTTCGATGGATTTAGAGGTTTAACTCCTCCTGGTGGCCCCAAAGGGTCTGGTGCTTTGCCCCCTATTGGTCCTGGTGGTCCTCACAGTCTCGATGGTCCTAGTGGTCTCGATGGCCCTAGTGGTCCTCCTCCTAGAGGCCCTGGTGGTCCTAGTGGTCCTGATCCCAGAAATAAACCCCCTTTCAGGCAGATTTTCTAGTATTTCTTCGTCACAACAACCTATTTATCAATCCACATATGGTCCTACTGGTAATTATATGCCATATCAATATTACTAGTATGTTCATCCCAACCAACAGTTACCTTTCCTAGCAAATTTGGACTTACCTAATCTATCCAAGTTGATTAAAGACCCCATTCGACACAATCCCTCGTGGCCCCCTATTCCAGTAAAGTTACCATCGAACATCCAAAAATTTGATGGGAAATAAGAAGAGGATTTGAAGAACCATGTGATGACATTCCATTTGTGGTGTTCTTAAAATTCCCTCATGGATGACTCCGTTCAGTTACGACTCTTTTAGTGAACTTTGATCGGCACGGCTACAAAGTGATACATTGAACTCCCACAACATTTGTTTGTGGATTTTGGCTCATTGGAAATCGTGTTTCTTACACACTTTCAACTCCCTATTAATTATGAAACGGGTATTGATATTTTAACCTCTCTGTGAAAGAACACCTCAACCCACATATCCGATTATATTCATGAGTGGAGAAGGAAGAGAAGGCTTAGTAAGGCCCCTAATCCAGATTAGTTACTAGCTGATTGGTTCACCAAATCCTTGTTGCCTCCTATTGCATGAGATGTGGCTATGGGTAGTGCCCTTACTGAAGAGGAGGATATTAGTTAGTCTTAGTACCTAGACTTGGTTTATTCCCAGTCTGGCACTCTTTATGACCTGATCCCTCAAGCGCCTCGCCCCAGCACCGATCCTGCCAAGCCATCATCGAAAGTACCTATTGATGGGATTATTTGTTCAATCCAGTCCCCATCAACAGTGAAACCTACTGATAAAACCCAAACTACTCCATGTACTCCTTCGACTCCTAAAGTTTCTACTGAGGTCAATTCTATTCAAAGTACTCAAACCTCAAGTAATAAAAAGAAAGGTAGAAATCGAAATAAAAAACCTGGAAACGAGCCAGAGACTCCACGACCAACCAATGGTGATAATGAAAAAGGGAAAAGAAAAGTGAAATATCCTTGTCTGTTATGTGGTGGTGACCATTTTTCAAAGGAGTGTCCTCATCGAGATGAAATCTCCCAATTTTTGAAGTCCAATCCCACACCTGCAGTACTTACGGATCCTTTTCCCTCTAAACAACAGCTGATAGACCACATGTCTAATCAGGGTAATTTTAGTTCATCATAGGAAATTCGTATGATGTCCTCAGATACTATCCATCTACAAAATCAAAGTCATAATTATGATAAACTAGTGGATAAAAATGAAGATCATTCATCTTCAGGGAAAGCCCCTTCTACTAGTTCTCCCGAGTCCTTGTCTATTGTCCCCTTGTGTATCGAGAAGCCTACTCTCGACATGATTTTGCACCCACCTAAAAGTACTCTTAAAAAGGCAGTATTTAATCCCAATGCCTGAGGTGCTCAATTTTATAATGTGGTTGAATATCTCACTCAGGAAGCTTGTGTAATGTCTACCCTAGAAGTGCTCCAAAGTTGCCCTACACAGCGCAAAAACCTGTTGACTGCATTAGGAGCTTTAGACCTAGATAACACCAAATTGATTCATTTTAATGTTGAGAACTATAAGTCTAGGTTACCACATAAAATTTATTTTCAATTCATTATGAAAGTAGTTGGAAAGAATTTTTTTCGAACAATCCTAGATGAAGGAGATTCAACCTCTGTGTTGTCTCTGTCTGGTTGGAAATCCCTTGGCTCTCCCGAGCTTGTAACATCACCTACGACCCTTAAAGCCTTTGATAGATGGGTTTTCCATCCCCAGAGTCTCATATCAGCCCTCATGGTCGAGCTGGGGGGCAAAACCATTTCCATCCAAGTAGAAGTGGTAGATGCCCCTTTGGATTACAATATCCTCCTAGGAGGAAATTGTTTCTATGCTATGACTGCTATTGCTTCAACAGTATTCTGAACTATCCAATTTCCACATATATAGAGAATCATTACTATTGACCAGCTCGATTTCTACATGTCGGATGTTACTACCTCCACAGCTAATAACATCCCCATGTTGGGCTAGTCCCCTCCTCCTTACCAGTCAATTGGGGTAGGTGTGTTGAAGGATTCATCCCTCATGGGAGTTTTTCCATCCACTCCTCCTAGAACTGATTCAACGTCAGTCAATATGATCACCTCATTTGATTATGAGCCTAAGGCCCACTATGTTGTTGATTCCACCTCGTTAAGTACAAATGAAGTTATGTATGACACCATTCAAACCTCTTGCGATGATCACACTGATGATCTTCATCTAGTGGCCTCAAATCCTTACCATTTACAATATTAGTTAGAACCTCCTATTCCCACTCTATATTATCTCTCTGAGAATTTTCCTACCAACGAGTCCATTATTGAGATCATGAGCATGGATGAGTCCATTTGGGAGGATCACCATCACAGATCCATGTTCCTCCCCAACACCAATTTGGTTAACCATGATTTTGCATCCTTGTTTCCTACTCATATTGTCAACGTTCCCCAAGGTCCTATATTGTTGCAACATACAAATTCTGAAGGAAACCTTTGCAACATTACTAAAATGAACCCAATTGACATATCAGCCAAGCTTGATGTTATTGAGGATGTTCATCTTGGGCAGAACTACTCCACAGATGAATCTAAATCCTATAAGGAACTTTTTAAAGAATTTCATGATATTTTTTCCTAGTCTTACAAAGAGATGTCGGGGATTGACCCTTCCATCGTGGTCCATGAGATTAAAACTTATCCCTCGGCCAAACCTGTCAGGAAAAAACTTAGGCAAGTCCATCCTCGGAAGGCCGCAGCTATAAAAGATGAAATTGAGAAGCTTCTGAAAGCTAGGTTTATTTATCCTGTACCCCTGATGGAATGGGTATCGAACGTTGTCCCTATCAATAAAAATCAGGGCACCATTAGAGTCTATATCGACTTTAGGGATCTAAATAAAGCTTGCCCCAAGGACAAATTTCCTACCCCGCATATCGATCAAATTATCGACAACTATGCTAGAAGTGTCATCTTTTCATTCATGGATGGATTTTTCAGCTATAATCAGATTGAGATATTACCCTCCGATCAACATAAGACAACATTTATTTTCCCATGGGGAACATTCGCATAGAATAAGTTACCGTTTGGCTTAAAAAATGCTGGAGCTACGTTCCAGCATGCGATGTCCTATACGTTTCACGATGTCAAGCACATTGTTGAAATGTACCTTGATGACCTCCCTTCTCATTACAGCGACGGGAGGACCACCCTGGTCATCTTAGAGAGATATTCCTGAGGTGCCGTCACTATAATATACGGCTCAACCTGCATAAATGTGCTTTTTGCTTTGAGATGGGACATCTGCTAGGTTTTGTGGTATCTAAAGATGGCATCCAGATAGATCCTTTAAAAATTGCCACCATTCTTAATCTACCAGCCCCAACTAATCTCTTTGAACTCCAAAGTTTGCAAGGGAAGGAAAAATTTCTCCGTCGTTTCGTGTGCAATTTTGTAGAGAAAACACACGGTTATATGTATCTCCTTAAGAAGAACACTCCATTCTTCTGGGATGACCAGGCCCAATGTGCCTTTGATAATATTAATCATGCTCTAAATCATTCACCTGTGATACACCCCCTTTATTATTCGAAGGAATTTCTCTTGTATATTGCTTCCTCTGCTACTACCATCGCTATGGTTTTAGTGTAGGACAATCTCCATGGTTAGGAGCACGTTATTTATTACGCCAGTAAGAATCTCTTGGATTCTAAAACCCATTATTCACGTGTGGAAAAGTTAGCATTGGCCATGGTCATTACTATACAAAAATTTTGTCATTACATTCTGCTCTGCACTACCACCGTATTGGTAGACCAGAACCCGATGTACTACATCCTGACTTGTTAGGTGCTCGGGGGCAAGTACTCTTGTTGGATAGTTATGCTTCAGGAGTTCGATCCAAAGTTTTCCAAGTTTACATCAAATAAATCCTTGGTATTTGCAAAGGTTATGTGTGATCTTCCTTGTGCTTCGACGAAATATGAGCCCAATGATTCATTTCCGGATGAATTAGTGTTCCTGATAAGCACTATTGATCCTTGGTATGGAGATTTTCTTATATATCTCCAGACACAATGTTTTCAGCCGCACTTATCCTACGATGATCGCCACCGTATCCATCACCACGCGAAATACTATCTCATCCTGAATGATACTTTGTATAGACGTAAGATTGATTCTATTCTCTGGCGATGCCTCACTCGTGAGGAGGCTAAACTTGTGTTGAATGATTGCCATTTAGGAGCATGTAGCGGTCATTTATCTAGGATGGCTACATCCGAGAAAATCCTTCACGTTGTCTATTTCTGGCCTTTGATCTTCAAATATTGTCATCAGGCTATTAAGGAATGCCCACCTTGTCAACACTTCTATCCTAAAAATCACACCCATCCTGCTCTGCTACACCCCATCATTGCTGTTGGCCCATTCACCAAATGGGGGATTGACTTCATGCATTATAAGCCTACCTCAGCTGGGGGGCATGGTTACATCATCGTAGCCATGGATTATTTTACCAAATGGGCTGAGGCCATGCCTACATATGTAGAATATGGTAATACTACTGCCCTCTTCTTGTTCAATCATATCATAGCTATATTTGGAGTTCTGTAGTCCATCGTTACTGATCACGTATCCCATTTCCATAATCAGATGATGGAGGAAATGAGTGCCAAGCTAGGTTTTTGCCATGAAAACTCTACGCCATATTATCCACAAGATAATGGTCATGTAGAGGCCATTAACAAAGTTTTGAAAACTATGCTTCTTCGGATGGTTGGAGATCATAAATCCAACTAGAACCACGTTCTTTTCTCCACCCTTTGGGCTTATCGGACTTCTGTGAAAACAACTACTCGTTTCACGCCATTCTAGGCTGTCTATGGACTTGAAGCTGTCTTACCCATCCAATGTTAGATTCCATCTTTAAAACTTGCCATCGAACTTCGTCCCACACACTTCTGCAGAGGAAGAAATATTTTTATACTTGAATAACCTTGACAAGACTCATAGAGATGCTACCTTGGCTAATGAGGTGCATAAGAAATGTTTCAAGGTGTAGTATGATAAATCCGTCTAGGCTCGTGTCTTTAACAAGGGTGACCTAGTCTTGACTTATGACCAGAGAGACGACAAACTAGCAAAGGGTAAGTTCGAATCCATGTGGTACGGACCTTTTGTTATTTCCAAGGTGTTAACGAAAGGAGCTTACGAGCTCATTGATTATGATGGGATCCCTTTGGGGAAACCTCGCAATGGGCTGTACCTAAAAAGGTCCTATGCCTAGGTTTTCTTGGGTAGTATCTTGTATATATGTATATTGATTGGATTTCAGTGTGCTTTTAGTATTTTCAAGATGGTTTTGAGATTCATGTCCACATATATCTATACCATGTTTTGGTCATGCAGATGGCTTTCTATGGTTTCGCTGATGGTGCTTGCCACCACACCTTGAATCTCGCCTCGGCTACTTGGATTCTCTATTCCATGGCTGAAGATTTGGTCAGTTTAGGAGCGGTTTGTATAGGTCCTGCTACTAATAACATCGTCAAGTATGAATCAGTCATCAGTCTTCTGACTAAAGCTGCCTCCCATGATGTTCATGATCTAGTAGTCTTGATGGACTCGCAGCTCGTGGTTCACCATTTGAACCATGTCTACACCATTAGAAACCTACTACTCCTCCGTCTATTCTGGAGAGTGTGTTTGTTATAAATATCATTCAAAACTATTACTTATAGGAATATCCCTAGGGAACATAATGTAGTCATTGAATCATTGGATAACTACATCCTAGACCGGCATATTTCCCATTCATGATGGTAAATCAAACATGGTCCATTGTAAATAGACATTTAGAGACACGTAAAACTCATAGAAAATGCATTTTCCATTTGAAACATTTAAACACCATGTAAAATTCTGTATATATATATACAAAAAAGTTTACAAAAATAGGTCCTGAGACATCCTTTGAAGCATGTAGGCTTTCAGGAAAAATCATCATACAAAATCCTGAAGCTATCAGCTTTCAGTACATATCTCGTACACTAGTGGTGCTCGTGATAACACATCACTGCTCGAGCTACCCTACACAGTAGCCTACTGAATCGGCTCGGTACTCCCGCTGTGGATCTCTAATATCTCATCGGGAGGTCATCTATGTTAGCATCTGGGATGTCCAAAGTCAACCTCTCCAGGTTCTCCTCCAGCTCCCCGGTGATATCATCACCCTGTGGTACAAAGTGATCTCTTGCTTGCCTATCCAATGGATATCCTCCTCCAGGTCACGCTGCTCCAACATCCGCATGAGAATATACAGGTCTCGTCACTTAACATAAAAAATAAAAAACATAAAAACATTTCATCCATTTTAGGGTTTCTTTCTTCTTAATGATGTCGCCCCACTATCCACTAGGTGGGAGTGGTAGGTCAGGATCTCCTGTGAAGTCTGTTCCTGCGTAAGCATAGTCCTAAAACATGAGGATATGATCCCGTAGCCATCTGAAGGACAGATCACCGAACGTCACCCTTCCCCTACCCGCTCCTGTGCAAGCCATGACCTGGACCCACCTCAGCATACTGGGGTCCCATGCTCTTAGGCTCCGGAAGGTCACCTATGGCCTCATTTGTGGAACTCGCTTGAAGAAGAAGCAGGATGAGATGGAACCAAAGCCAAACTACTTCAGCTCTCCTTGCCAACACTTAGTCAGCTGATCCTTGAAGATTGGAAGCATTGCTTCTGCCCAGTTGAACACTGTGGGTGCCATAGCCTCTATGGCATACAACATGTGTGCCATAGAATCCTTATGCACACCCTAACTTTTGGCCACCCTTTGCATAGTAAACAAGACAATCCATAGATCCCTATCCATCACTGCCTTGATGGGGATCTTCTTCCCCGATGTACCTATTCCTGGTGCACAGTGTCGATCTATAAGCTCTATGGTAGTAATGTCCCTGCCACGGGAACCTATCAATGAGATGGGGGTACCCCGTCTCGATAGACTAGTCAAGAAGTAGATATCCCATACCTCCATTGTAAGTATGTGTTCCCCCACCTTGAAGTACTACTGCTCTAGATTCCACATCTACAGTATGTGTTCCAGTAGCTGTTCGTGCGACACCATGATTGGGGTCTAAAAGAAATTCAAGAGCACACAGTCTCGTAATGTGGCAATACAACCCACATTTCTCTCAACAACAACATCCTCATTGTCATGAGTTCTTTCCTTCCATATCACCATGTTTTGAGCAATCTAGACCTGCCAAAAACCACAATGGTATGCATTAAAATCATCCTTAAATCATTGGAAATCAAAAGAATTAAGTTATATCACCCATACCATTAGTTTAACTTATCCACGGTCGGCACCTCCTGTGCACCATTAGAGATAGGCAGTGGCACCTCCTGTCCACTATATTGTTGGTGTGGTTCTAGGGTGGAACCATGTATCCCGCAAGGGGTGGTCACGGTGCTCGCATTTTGAGTTTTAGGGCTCGCCGTATGGACCCAAAACCCCATCAAACCTCAAAATAGATGCTATGAAATGAAATATAAGGGTCTTAACTATTACCTACAATTGACGATGCTAAAAATGGACGGTGGAAGCTCCCGGTATCAGCTGTGGAAGATCTGGCTAAGAAAATGCTCCAAGTGCTCTCTGCTAGAGGTAAATAGTGAATGGGTTTGATTTTTTACTATTTACTTGGATTATATAGGCATTTTTGGGTCTCAATTGCTATAGTTTTGATGTAAAATCATATTTTGGTCAAAATTTATCTATCGTAATCCCTAATGCTAGTTGTAAATGCATTTAACACTTGCTTCTGAGACTATTGCAGGATAGGAGAACTCTAGCAAGAATCTTTGAAATTTTGTTTATGGGTTTTTTGTACTTTCATAAAATGGAAAAGGTTAATGAGCATTTATTACGACACTTTGATCACTCTCTCTAAACCTAGTAGCAAAGGTCCAAGTTCGTTTTCGAATATTTCTAGGCTCGTAAAATTTGACGTTGTGCAAAGAAACATCATGGAGTCTTATTTTCACATCTTTTTCAGAATCCTTAAAACAAGAAAAGATCATCGAGTCCGTTTCCAAATATTTCCAGGCTCATAAATAAGTTACATTGTGTAAATAAACCTGATGGAGTCCTCTTTAAATTCTTTTTAGGCTCCTTAAATATGAAAAGATTGTTGAGTACTTGTTTCCTTCATACTCGTAAAAGTAGTTGAAGAGTTGTCCTTCCAACGGTAGGTTATCTCTTTTTTGGTTCGGATAGGACTATTTATGAAAAAGGAACACTCTAGCCAATCATGACTGGAAGAGTTTTCTAAGGTATGAGTTTATACTTTTTCAGGTCTTAGAGACTAAATCATGCGAAAAAGGACCCTTTGGAGTCTTCTTCCATATTCGTTCAAACTCTCTAAACATGAACGACACCGAGTTTTATTTCAGTGGACTCATTAAATTAAACATTGAGAGACCCATTTTGGGATTGAACCCCTCCTCTCTCAGGTTCATAAAACATATGAGTCTGGACTTGTCTTCCAACAAGCTATACTGAGTGTTTTTTACCCTCTTTGAACTGGTAAAACCAAAAATAGGCACTAATCGATCATGTTCGGGGAAATGGGAAGGGAATCATTTTGCAAATAATGGTAGTTGTTTGTCGTTACCTTTAAACATGGCACTTGTCTACACAATCATGTCAATCAATTGGGTATTTAGCTAATCTCTGTGACGATCCACTTTCATGAGTCATGTCACTCCTTTGAGTTTTTCAAAATAATGCATTGTCCACTGTCGCATTCTGTGTCTATCCTATCTAGTCATGCTGCCAAGTATTTTGTCATGCCACCGGATGTTTAAAGGGGATCTGAAGAAGTGTCGCCTCTATAGTCCACATAGTCTTTGTGTCAGTATATTTGAGTCAGTCATATGGTTACTACATGCACATCATTCCAGAACTATGTTCCAGGTTTCGTTTCGTTGATGTGGGACTCATCATGGCCCTCCTTCGATGAGACTTTTCCCGTCGACATCATCTAATCATCCAGAAAATAGTCTTAGAAACAATGATTGGTACCTTGAGATTTGTATGCCTTAATGACAGATTCTCTCACTCTTGACATAGGTTCACATCATAGACCTTTGATTGATAGAATCGACTAGGTGTTCCACATCAGGACATCTATTCACACTTAGTAGATTGTACTAGAGTACCTTGGGAATCATTGACATTAATGGTGATCTCCCTCGCACTTGTTAATGGTTTACATCATTGGCTAGTAATCAAGTGGTTTCTACCATGTTCGACTTTAGATCATTGTAATCACATGGATAAAATCATAATTTGTGGAAGACGAGATGAAGACCCTCGTTATTTGTTTAAAGTGATCATTTCTTTTCCCCAGGTTGTGATAGAGTTTTGTATATCTAGCATAGATTCACATTTTTATGGTTGTGGCTATGCTCAAATTTGTGTCTGTATGACATAGATCTACATTGTATGTCTAGTATCTATGTTCAAGTTTAAGTCCTCTATCACATGGATCTACGCTGTATTCTAGTAGCCATGCTTATTTATTCCTCTCATGGATCTTCCTTGTATTGGTCTGCAGCCATGAGTTTGTTTACTTGTGTCTATGAGTCAACATACTGATGTACTGCATATGCTTGCTTAATGACATGCTCTGATCGAGCTGACATTTTCACCTCATGGAAACGACTTGTGCTCTCAAAGCTCTTGTTTATCGTATCCCTCTAAGACTCATGCTTTGGGGGGCATCCTGTTATACCAAAATCCTGTCACCATCATTTGATAAGACATTTGACATACCTACTTGCCCTGAATCCCAGCTTATGGAGTGGAAACTCATATCATTTGTCAATATTTTCATAGAAATTCCTAGCACCACGCTTGACCCTTTATCCATGCGTCATACCCTTGTTCGCACCACCCATACTCTATTTCCCATAAGCGGTGCCACCACTTATGGCCCTTAGTCCATAAGCGGTTATTACCAAAACCGCTCTATCACTAAAGGAGAAATGTGGTACCCTGGGTAAAAAGGGAAAAAGATAAGATTCTCAAGGATTCTAGATGATAAGCCTCGAGATATCCCTTATCCCTACTGTTGTGGGTCTGTTGAGCTTGAGATCCCCCATCCTAGGATCTTAAAGGCCACCTCACCCACTTATCTCTCAACCATCCCTATCCATCTAGCCTTATAAATACAAGCTTATGGCCATGGTTGAGGAGGAGAACTCTTAAGGTATTGTTATGCTATTGGATTGATCACTTGGTCCATATCATTGGAGAGCATAGAGAGAGCTAGAGTCGGAGCTTATGGGGATGAGAATGCTTGGTTTCATGGAGATGCATGTCAACACTAAGGCTTGGTTGTAAACTTCTTCATATTTATTTAATGCAAGTTGATTTATGTCCCACATATATTGTTGATGTTTGATTTCATATATATGTTGTTAGATTCCTTAGTCACTAGCATAGATTAGTAGATCATGTTCTGGTTGCTTTGATCTGTTTTGTGTTGAGGTTATTGCAGGTACACAGGGTGACTATCAAAGCATTGTATTCCAGGTATCTACGACGTCTAGGGAGAGTCTTCAACCTCTTTCTTCTATTTGTTCTAGATATGAACCATTCATACCAGTGGAACACCTTGCTATTCACAGGAGGTGAAATATTCCAGCTAACACTTTGGGGCTGCAAAGCCTTCCTCTTTTCAGTTGGAATTATAGCCCAAGCCTTTGAGCCAAAAATCCTGAAATGGGCCACATCTGGCTTGTTCCCAATACAAAATTCGAAAGGAGTCATACCATCAAGATTCTTATGAGGCACCCTATTCTGGATATAGCATGCATATTTTATAGCCTTGGCCCAAAAAGTTTGGTGGCAAAGTCTTAGCCTCAATCATGCAGGTTGTCATCTCCTTCAGTGATGTGTTCTTTCTCTCAACAACACCATTTTTTTGTGGTGTGCAAGGGATTGATTTCTAGATCCGAATACCTGCATCTTTACAATACTGAATGAACTCAGACTTGACATACTCACCACCATTGTCAGATCTGAGGATCTTGAGTTTCCTCCTAGACTGGTTTTCAACCAAGGCTCTAAATACTTTGAAGAGGTCAAAAACTTCAGACTTATGCTTTAGGAAGTGAACCCAACAATAACTAGAAAATTCATCTATGAAGGTCAGTGCATATTTGTCTTGACTCATGGAAATTTGAGGGAATGGACCAGCAATGTCACTCTGTATCAGCTCAAGAAGTGTAGAGGTTCTCTCATGACTAGCTTTCTCATACTTGTGCTCTGGGTGTTTTCCTAGGATACAACCTTGACAGACTCCCTTAGAAAACTTGATCTTTGGTAACCCTATGACCATATCTTTTTCAATCAAATCAGAAAGATACTTGTAGTTAATATGGCCAAATATGTCATACCAAAGCTTGCTTTCTTCATTAGCATGAATGAAAAGAGCAAAGGGATTTGAGTAGGGTACGAAATGGGAAAACTTGTATACCTTCAAAGTGTGATCTACAACACATTTTGCTATGAATTTAACATTTGAAATCTCAGTGATTTCAACATCATCAGGGGAGAACATGACCTTCTTTTAAGACCCAGTATGAGTCATCTGATATAATGACAAGAGATTAGAGGCAAGACCTAGAACATACAACACATTATTGAACTTACCATGGTCAATATCAATCCTTCCCTTCCTCAAACTGTCAGTGAGAGAGTCATCTCCCAAAACTATTGGTGGACCTTTCAACATGTCAAGAGAGGAGAATTTCTCTTTCGTCGAAACCATATGTCTAGAAGCTCTAGAGTCTATGATGAAGCTAGGTGAGCCTGATGTGCAAGCAACCAAGGCATGTACTTTCTCTCTGTCCTCTGAATTTGATCATCCTTCCCTCTTCTTTGAGTAATCATGAAGGGATATGTTATTCTTCTCCAGGAGTTGGGTCAACATGTCAATTTTCTTCTTCATACAAGAGCTCTCAAGATGATATCCCTTACTGTAGTATGCACACTTGCTCAGTTCTCCTTTATTCTTCTTCTTCTAGGAGTTATTCTTGGAACCTTGGGGCTCCTCTTGAAACTTATTCTTGTCTCTATTTTTCACAGGTGGAGTTTTAGATTTTTTCTTTCTTTTTGAATCAACCCTTGAATCTCCAGCAACCAAATATTGGTCTTTGGAAGGTTTGATGGTTCCCATCATCACTAACTTATCTTTCTCTTGTGTGAGGGATTCCATGAACTCTGCAAGCTTAGGAATCTTCCAAGATTGATAAGTTAAATTAATGGCATGGAAGGTCGAAACAAACACTAAATAGTCAGGACCAAGCTTAGAGAGTATGGACAAAACTAGTTTCTCTTCCTTCTTTTCAATCCCACACTATTTCAACTGTAAAACAAGGGCCTTAAACTTGGAAAAGTAGAGTTGCAATGATTCAAAGCTACTAGGACTCAAGGAGATCAGCTCATTATCAATTTGATGTCCTCTCATCTCATCTATCTTTTCAAAAATCTCTTATAGCTTCTCCCACACTTAATTTGGTGATTTCAATCCATCAAGATGGAAGAGGAGGTCTCTTGAAATGCTCAGACACAAAAGACCATAGGCCTCATCCCTTCTGTTGTGCCAATTAATTTTCTCTACAGCTGCATTGGGATCTTCCTTAGTTTCTATAGTCATAATGTATATATATTTTTCTCTCAACAATACCTCCATATTATATTTCCACTCAAATAAATTGAATGGAGTCAAGATGATCTTCTGAGATTGGTCCATAGCTCATAAACTATGCCCTCCAGTCAGCAGAATGCGCTCCTAGTCAAGATGTCGAACCTACAATAGTAATAGAGAAAGAGAGAAATCTATATACACAGGCTTTGACACCCTGTGGAAATTGAAGCCAAGAAATAGAACAATTACACTCACAAAATTGCTAATCAAACATGCACAATTCACACCAAAGGAGACTGAAATTGGAGAATAACACTAATCTATATTCAATAAGTGTACAATAGACAACCTTGTGAAGTAATAGGCTGCTGAAATATATCATTACATGAGATAATTGAATGCATAAATATGCCATTCGAAATAGTCGAAAAGTAGGCTTACTAAATCTAGTCAAATCCCCCATAGGTGCATAAAGTAGTTTCCAAATATATGAATATGCTCACTAATTTGCTAAGTCAAGTGGGAAAGCTAAATAGGTATGGAAATACAATTCATACATGATTTTATTTGGAGAAAAGGAGTGAGTATGATGTGGGCAAAAAACAAGTAAACTACACCTAGTCTAGCTTTTCCTTTTGCCTTAAATCAGAATAAAACAAGGCACCTTTTCAGAAAAAGAAGATATGTGCTTTGGAGGATCTGGAATAAATTAGACATGCTAAATTGGGTTTTTAGAATGTTTCCCAAATGCTTCATGACTCAGTTTTAGCATGTGTTGACTTCTAGGACTTGTAGAAGGCAACTAGCATAGAATGGAATCTAGGAAACTAGGTAGTAAGACAAAAATAATTAAATTAATGTCTAAGGTAGGTAGCTATGGGTTGATTATTCTAACAATGTTACTCTCTAACCTCACACATTAGGGGTCATCTGTTATAGCTGATTTTACCACACATGGTTGATCACATGTTTATGGCTTTCCCTGTCCCTCTGCACACTCTTTGGACCACATGGACTGATATTATACTTTGATGTTCCCAATCTCATCCCTAAAAAAACATATTTATTGTTGTATACAACTTTTAATCCCATACTCACATGTATACATGACTTTTGACTTCAAAGCCGCGTACATCATGATGTGTGCATAAGTCATAATATTTTTTGGAGTTTTCCTTGATGTTTGTCTAAACCACTTGACTCCTAGCCTTCCATATGCCTCAATATTGCTCAGAGTTGACCCTCCTTTACCCCTTTGGAGTGTTATATAAGGAACCCCTTGGATACATTGAAGAGGAGGAATTAAAGAGCAAGGAAACTATAGTCCGTTGTTGTCGTAGCCTGCATATTCTTTAGTCTACATCCCTTTGTCCCTTTGGAGAACTTTGTGTTCTTGCCAAGATTCCATTTCCTTGTGATCTTGCTATTGAGAGATGGAGGATTGAGGTGGTGGAGGCCCAGGTGGAGGATCGAGTTTCTCTGGTTCACAGATGTGCTGACAGAGGTTGTCACTTGTGTAATATTTGATTTGATTAATAGAAATATCTTTTCTTGTCCAATAATGTGCATTTGAATGAATATTGAATCCATGGATATGTTTAATTGCTTATACATCGTTGATTATATATTCTAGAGTAGATATAACACCATATTATATAGCATGCTTATCTTGTTTGCTATTGTTGAGAGCAACTTGCTAGTGCAAGCGGGATTGGAAAAATCTTAATGGGGATCTACTTCAACCATCTGGAATAAGGTATGATTCAATATCCTTTAGTGTTAGATGTTTGGTTTATATTGCATATTGGGAAGGGATTGATTTCTCAGGTCTAGATTTATATTGTGGTACATCCCAAGCCATTAGAAGTTTTTCTCTGTAACAAGCTTGCTCCTTTGTAATAGTGCCTCACATGGAAATATATCTAGCAATGGATGGGAATAAATACTTTGTGAACCAATCAATGAGTAACTGGTCAGGAATAGGGGCCTTAATTAACCTTTGTCTTCATCTCCATTCATGAATGTCATTTGAGATATGTGTTGAAGTGGTTTTTCAAAGCGAGGTCAACAGGTATGTACCTATCTCATATCAGATTGGTAATTGAAAGTGAGTTAAGAATTCCATTGCTAAAGCATTGAAATCCCAGAAAGAGTGTTATGGAAACTCTATATACCATTTTGCAACAATTCCTGTGAGGGTTCTCTGAAATAGCTGTAGATGGATTGAACTGTACATCAGAGAATTTTATAAACACAATACATGAAAAGTCATCACATGGTTCTTAGGATCCTCATCGATTTTACCATCAAACTTTGGTATATTCAAAGGTAACTTGACCGAAATGGCTGGTGTTACAAATGATTTTACCACACATGGTTGATCACACTTTTATGTCCTTCTTTGTTCATCTGTAAACTCTTTGGAACCCATGGAATATTGTTGTACCTTTTATTCTTCCAATATCATCCCTAAAACCACCTATTATTTTTTGTAAGCGACTTTTAATCCCTTTCTTGCGTATATACGTAGATATTACCCTTAAACCCGTGTACATCGGGATGTGTGCAAAAGGCCCAATATTTTTGGATTTTTCCTTGATGTGGATCCAAATCACTTGTCTCTTGGCCTTCCATATGCCTTGATATCTCTCGGATTTGACCTTCCATTACCCCATTCAAGAACTATATAAGGAACCATTTGGATACATTGAAGAGAGGGAATTCAAGAGCAAGAAAACTATAGTCCATTGTTGTCATAGCTTTCTTATACTTGAGTCTACATCCCTTTGTCCCTTGGAGAAATTTGTGTTCTTCCTAAGCTTGCCTTTGCTTGTGAGCTTTCTATTAAGAGATGGAGGATTGAGGTGGTGGAGGAAGAGGTGGAGGACTCAATTTCTCTGGTTCACAGATGTGTCGACAGAGGTTGTCACTTATGTAATCTATGATTTACTTAATAGAAATAACTTTTCCTATCCAATGGTGTGCATTTAAATGAATATTGAATCCATAGATGTGTTTGATTGCTTATACATTATTGATTATATATGCTAGAGTAGGCCTAACACTGTATTATATAGCATGCTTGCCTTGTTTAGTGTTGTTGAGAGTAAATTTCTAAAGCAAGCAAGATTGGAAAAAGCTCAATGGGGATATACTACAACTGCCCAGAATAAGGTATGTTTCGAGATCCTTTTGTGTTAGATGTTGTATTTCTCTTACATATTGGGAAGGGATTGATTTCTGCAGTTTCTCTATTTGTTGTGGTACACCCCAAGCCATAGGAATTTTTCTCCGTAACAGCTGGCTAGGAGGGGTCATGATGAATAGGATCATTTATCAATATGGCAGATCTAATGTAGCTAGAAATAGATATTGTTTATTGCGTTGAGGATACTGGTAATACTGGTATGGAATTTGATGACAAATAGGATCATAGGCAGATTGATAAATGGGCATAGATGATGACCCTAAGGCTTGTTGATTAGGTTGTTGGTTACCAAAAGGTCGAATAGGAGTTGGGCCACCCAAGGGAGGCAGACCTCCAGGGGGTGGTCCTTCAGGTGGTGGTGGTCCTCTAGGTAGTCGACCTCCAAAAGGTGGTCCTCTGGGTGGTGGTACACCAGGTGGTGGGCCTCCAGATGGTCAACCAGGTCCTCTTGGGGGGCCTCTAGGAAGTGGGCCTCCTGGTGGACCACCATACCCTCCAGCAGTATTTATGAAAGATCCTCCATAAGACGGATCATTAGACCAATTTGGTTGTACCCAAGGTACAAAAACATTCCGAGGGTAAGACATTCTGGGATAAACTGTCACCAAAGATGGTGGTTGATAATATTGATTAACCATGGGTGGCTGAGTTCCATGATAAGTATATCCCCAAGAAAGTGGAGTAACAGTAGGTTTGGTCCACGAGGGTCCAGCATAAATGACAATACAACCATAGTAGTATTAGAAAATGGAATATTTGATGCTAGTAGTCCCACTAGCAAGATTTTCCCCATGCTAGAAATGGGCCCTCTAGTAGATGATTGAACTTGGACAGGGGAATGCCCCACGGATACAGGAACTACAGGAGGATTTGAAACAGATGGGTATCCTTGACTAGGGGATGGGGTTTTGATTTTATTTTGATAAGGAGGCAGAGTGTGAAACAGGTGTTGGGTAACCAAGTTTTGGTTTGGTGCTTCTGGAAGAAGAGCTACTTGAGGTGGTGATAGGGGACGATACCCAAGTGGTGTTGTTCTTGAAATACTAGGAAGAGGGGAGATAATTCTCCTCCTCTCCTGCACATTATTTAATTCTTTTGTATGTTTACATAATTTGCACAAATTCTCGATAGATTCTCAGAAAAAATCTTCATTTGACAGATCATTCTCAAGGCTTCTCCTTAAAGGATGTAGTGTAGATGGCTCCGGTTTAGTTTTGGTAGTTCCATACTCAGCAATAGTTTTTCCCAGAGATGTTCTCCAAAATGAATCATTTTGGCCATATTTTTCTTCTATAGTTTGATTTGGTGGATGATTAACAGTCTAGTTGGATGTGCTAGATTGACCTTCCATTGGGAAATGAAAGGTTGTGTTAGTTGTGGGAGGAAGTTGGACCAAAGGGTTAGTATAAACATAGAAGTATTCTTTGTATTCAGTAGCTAAAGTATTTTGTATATGAGAATCAACAGAAGATGGCCGTTCCATGGTTTCACCTTCTTGTCCTTCCATGGCAAGAGGAGAGTCAGGTGGTAAACCTTGTAGTCTACGAGATTGCCTCACAAATTTCTCAGCCAGGGTGATGGCTAAAGTTTTTCTACCTTAGGTAAAAAAGAAAAAGACACACACAAATAGACCTATGCCAACTAAAGGCCACAATAAAACTTAATTGATAGGGTGGGATGAATCTAGCTGGTCTCTCACTAGGATTTTCAAGTTGTCATAAATCACAATATACCACATGGTCCAACAGTAAAACATGGTGAGGACAATCAACTGTCCCTCACCTGAATACCTGACTACCTCAACGACACGTGTGTAGTAGCTCCCTGAGTGTTTTTATCGGTGTATTGCTCCAAAAAGACATCCAAAGGGATTTTCTCATATGGTATAGGAATCCTAGTAGGGTCTCCCGATATACGCAAGGTACATGGGAGCTAAAATCTGTGTTAGTGTTGTCTAATGCACAACCTTTCGAAAGGGGGCCTCCTATATAAAATCAAGGACATGAAGTACCTTTGGATATACCTCAAGGGTACATGAAAGGCCATTCTATATACCAACGATACTTGGAGGAACCATACAGACCCCGGATTGCAGTGCAGGAATGAAATGACAACTCCTATGTTTAAAGACACTGGAACACATCTCTATCCTATCACTCAAATTTCTATAAAATTTTAGCCTAAATATACCATTTATTTTATCTGAATGATTAGTGAATGCTTGTGAGGTGTTGTCTCCAAAATGAAAAATTATTCTATATGTGATGCACTTCTTTTTCCTTCAATGAAAAGTAGCTAGGGTAGGGAAAAGATCGTTTCTTTTCTTTCAAAAACACACCAATTCAAATGCCACTTTCAACAATTCAAATACAAGACTTAACAAGAAGCTCTAAAAAGAATTCTTCAAACACAAAAATTTCACCAATAAGAATTTTGATTTTCTGAAACAAGAAAAGAAAGCAAAGCCTCTAATATTTTGAGAATTAACTTTTCTTCAAAATTCCAAAAAGACCTATATGTCTAACTTGCTTGTGCAAGTGAAAAAAAAACTTTCCAAAGCATAAACAAAGATAAAATAACTGATTTCTTTTTTGTATTTTTCAATAGAAGTTGTGAAATATAAAGACATAAATCCATTTAAAACAAACTCACTCAATGAGAAGCTATGGATTTCCTTTTCAAGCTAAACATTTTCAGAGATCAGAGCACACAAAAATCAACAACGCCCAAGACTGTCTTTCACACAATTCCTTTCAAAACCTTTACGAAATGAAGAAGATAAATGTCTTCAAACTGATATCAACGAATGAGAATCAGTTGATCAAAACCAGCAGAATCAATCAATCATAAAACTTGATCAAATCACATTGGAACCTTTCAGATAAATGGAAAAAAATAAATCAAAAGCAGGTAGTTCAAAGGGCCTACCTCGATGCACGAAAGAAAGCTACACCAGAGTGTTGTAGTAGGGTTGGCACTCTTTGTCCACTTTAGTAAGGCACCATTTGTTCTGTGTGTTAGCTAAAGAAAGGATATTTTAGCACTCTTTACCAGAAGAAAGAATGTGCTGTGATGGGTTCGGTGCTCTGTCAACCAAAGCTAGGTGCGCCAGTAGATCAGTAGATGAGAAAATCAAAGATCTGCATAAGAAACCAAGAAACTAATATGAATGGTATTGTGAGGGGTAAACACAAATTATAAACATAGGCAATAATCATAATAGTAAGATAGATTTCTTACCTTATCAGTTGAAATGACTAAAGGAATAGAGTGTGACCTTCATAGATGAGAAAGTTACCAACAATCGTATATCTGACTGGATATGCACCAGATATGACTAGATCATCCCCAGATCCAACTGGATTAAGCTATCTCTAGTTGAGTCACCAATTTTTTTATCGAGAATTTTACACCTCTTGTAGACAAGAGCTATTCCTCTACCCTGCAATGCACAAGTGTAGAAAAAAAGAGCACAAGAGTATATATTTCCCCTAATTAATCAATTTGAATAACATGAAACCAAAATATTACCCAAACCTAAGTCCTTTTGTCTTTGCTCCAAAATTCCTTGAAATGTTTAATACCTACAAAATAGATCAAAAGACAAAAACACAAAGTGAGAGCATCATGACAAATCAACTACCTATGTCAGTGATCAAGGAGTCTAAAAATATCTAATATGTAATTAAAACACATTAAATATTGGAAAAGGGAACAATTTGTATTAATAATGAGAGAGTAAAGTTACAACCAAGACTTGATGTTGATGGCTTTATCCTCTAAACAAAATCTACAATCCTTCACACCTATGACATTCCCTTCACATGCAAGCCCACTTTATCTTTCCTCTAACTCAGATCTCAATCCAACAACATAAGGGTACATTCTTTGGCCTCCCTCACTCACATCATGAAGGATTCATTTATACGCCAAAACACATGATATTATCTCAAGGAATGGACAAGAAGTGATACCAACAAGCGAGGGAGGTGAATTACACCTCTCCCAAGCTAGTAGGAACTAACTGCAAGGAGGTTTCTATAAGGATGCTTCTAGAACATTATTTTTTCTCATATTTGGTTGACCAACGCACTTAACTAAAGGTGTAACAGCACGGACCTAACTTTTTGTCAAAGGAAACAGGGATCAATGCTCCTTGCTCCACTACATAAAGAACCGTCATGGCTCTATCATGACTGGAGAAGAGTGTCAGCCTTCCAAAAGGTGGAAAAAAGATACCAAAGGGATCTCAAGTCAGGATTTCTAAAAGGCAAACATGCTACTATTGGAATTTTAGGTGCAACACTCAAAGAAACACAAGAAAAAAGGAAACAAAGGAAAAGAGAAAGTCAAGTTTTCCTATTGTGGGAACAGATTCCACCATAAGGATGCATGCATGAAGAAGAAGCTTGATGAGATGATTTCTCTCCTCAAGAGAAACAATATCAATCTTCTATAGAGTGTTCGGAAGAGAGATAATCAAGATCGGGATACCCAACAAGAAAGAGGACATGCTCTCATGGAAAGCACCTCGAAGCCTGAAGGTCTCCTCATAGAATCTGGAGCTTTCAATCACATGATGGAAAGGAGAAATTCCTTCTCATCCCTAGACACTGAAAACATCATTCCTATCCACATGGGATATGATTCTACCATCATTTCGAAAGGAAATGGTACTGTAAATATTGAACATCGCAATTTTTTTTTTATGTTCTGTATGTACCCTCCTTGGCCTCCAAAATTTTGAGTGTATATAAAATGACTCATACCAAATTGCCCAAGTGAGTCACTTTCAACCCCAATTATGTACAAATTACTGATATTGCATCCAGGAAACTTGTTGCAACAGGCTTAGCAAACCATCATTCTAAGGCTTATGAGTTTTCCCATTTTGTGGTGGATGCAAAGGCCACCACTCTTCTGACTCATGGAGATGAGGTCAGTAGAATATGGAATGAGAGATCTGGTATTTTAAACTTCAATTAATTGCAGCAAATTCAGAAAAATTGCATGGTTGAAGGCCTCCTAGCCATCAAAACTTTCAAAGGAATTTGCAAAGGTCGTATTGTGGGAAAACACCCCGAGCACAAGTTTGATCGGGGAAAGGAAAGCCATGCATCAAGTATCTTGGGGATGATACACTATGAAATCAGCATAACTATTCCCATAACATACATGAATGGATCCCGTTATGTACTCACCTTCATCGATGATTTTTCTAGATATACTTGGGTTTTCTTCTTGAAGAAAAAATATGAAGTTTTGGAAAAATTCATTGAGTTGAAAGAACTGGTTGAGAATGCCTCCGAAAGAAATATTAAATCTCTCAGATCTGATAATGGAGGGGAATATATAATTTCTTAATTTCTGCAATTATTTTCAGACAGTGGGATCAATATCCAACACTCCATTCCCTACACTCCCCAGCAGAACGGTGTAGCGGAGAGAAAGAATCAGGCCCTCAAGGAGATCACCACCTGCATGCTGGAAGACAAAAGTTTGGTTCCAAAATTATGGGGTGAGTCCATGAATGTTTCTACACACATTAATAACAAAGTACCTCACTCTTCTATGAAAGGAAAGACTCCTTTCGAAGCCTATTTTGGACACAAGTCGGATGTGTCAAATTTCAAGGTTTTTTGGGTCCACTGCATGGGCTCAAATTCCACATGACAAGAGGAAAGATTTGTAACCACAAAGTATTGAATGTTTTTCCATTGGATATATAGAATAATATAATGGATTCAAGCTTATTAATATCAGAACCAAACAAATTTTCATTGAAATAAGTGTTTGATTTGAAGAGCCTCTCCAAGAGGTAGAACTAGTTGAAGAAACTTTTGCTGAAATTCCCTACTCTTCTACTGATAATTTGGGTGATGAAAGTGGGAGTGAAGGATATAATTTTTTATAAATTATATCTAATATCAGTGATAAATTTATATTAGTTTCAGATTCATATTCTTAAGTGAAAACAAATCTCTCAACTTGGGCCAAAAACACACTCTCTTCCGTCGGGGAAAAGATTGGAAATCCTGCTGATCCAAGAAGAACCTAGTTTGATTTTCAAAGAGAAGGTATTGGTATCTATTATCATGATTAATTTATATCCAAGACCTGTTATTAAATGATTGGATCAGATACTAATTCCTACTACCATGCTTGGAAATATCCAATATGGAAAGCTCCTATGGACGAAGAGTTTAATTCTCTTCAGAAAAATGCTACTTATTGGGAGCTAGCTTCTCTTCCACTTGGGAGGAAATTAGTTCAACTCAAGTGGGTGTTTCAGAAAAAGATTGGATATTATGGTACAACCTGAAAATATAAGGCAATTATGGTTGAAAAGGGGTTATCCTAGGTCCAAGGAGTGTACTATCCTGAGACCTTTGCACCGGTGGCAAAGATGGACTCCATTAGACTGGTTTTGGACATTGCCGCATCCAAGCACTGGGAGGTGCATCATATGGATATCAAGAGTTCCTTTATAAATGGATACCTGAATGAGTAAATATACATGAAGCATCATGAGGGATATATATCATATCCTTCTTTGGTTTTCAAATTGCAGAAGTCATTATATGGGTTGAAACAGGCCCCAGGATCATGGTATGCCAAGATGGATGCCTTTCTGCTTTCACAAAACTTCCAGAGATCCAAATATGATCCAAATGTGTATTTTCAGCAGTATTATGGTAATATTCTTATAATATTCTTATATGTTGATTATATCTTGATAATAGGAAGCACACTTGATTCGATTGCTTTCATAAAAACTGCCCTCCATGATGCATTTTAGATGAGCGATTTGGGCCTGCTGAAACAATTTTTGGGGATCAAAATTGCACAAGACTTTGATTGGATAATGGTAAATCAGTATAAAAATATTTCATACATGTTAGTGAATTTTAATATTTCTGTTTGTAAGGCTGCACCATTCCCTTTCCTCTCAGGAATCAGCCTTGAAGAGGGAAAAACAACTCCACCCATGGATCCCACAATTTACCTCCAGTTGATCGGAAGCTTGCTTTACTTGACACATTCATGGCATGATATTTGTTATGCCATGAATGTTGTATCAATATATATGCAGCATCCTCATGATCTCCATTGGAAGGAATCCAAGAAAATCCTTCAGTAGATTAAGGGCACTAGATCCTACAACATTCACTATGCTACAGATTCTGAGCTAGAGTTGGTAGGCTTTACTGATTCAGATTGGCCAGGAGATGCCATAGATCAGAAGTACACTTCCAGGTATGTCTTTATGTTTGGTACTAGCCCCATTTTCTGGTATAGCAAAAAGAAGTCTTCCATTGCATTCTCTTCAGCAGAGGCCGAGTACAAGGGATTAGTGAATGCTTGCATCTAAGTTGTTTGGTTGCAAGGAATTATTTCAGAGTTTGAGATTGGTAGTGCTTTGTACACAGTCATATTTTGTGACAACCAAAGTTCTATCAAGATCTCCACAGATCCAGTTACCAGGCAGAGGACCAAACATGTTGATATACACATGCACTACATAAGGGATCCGGTGCATGACAGAACCATCATTCTGCAATATTTCCCTACAGATGAGCAGATTACAGATATATTCACCAAGGACGTTACTGAGAAAAAGTTCACTTACCTCCATTCACTATTGGGGGTGAGTTCATCGGGGTGATCAATTGCTTCTTCAATGTTTATCTTGAGGGGGGTTTTGTTTCCACCAGGTTTTCCCTCTTTCCTCAATTAGCATTTATTTTGAGCATTGCTAGAGTTCTTTTTTGCACACAGTGACCTATGGCCTTCGTTGTCAGGGCCCTAGAATTTCATACGTTTTTCTTACTCCTCTTGAGTATATCTTAAGGGGGGATGTTGGATTCATTATCCAACTTACACACTTTATTTGTCAATTTTGGCCTAATTGCCCACTATCCTAAGTTTATTGACTCAATTCGCATCTTCATTAGAACACCATGACATCAACATGAGAACACCCATTCTCCTTCAATAAGGGAGGCCAACTAAGCCTTCTCTTTCAATCAAGGAGGCTAATTAGGCTTCCTCCTTCAATCACGGAGCAATTATGGGGTGATCTGAGTGTTATAAGTGCACCAAATAGCTAACTGATTGTTGTTTAACCTAACAATTAGTTAATCTAAGTTGTAAAGGAACCTCCCTCATGTAATTTTATATTTTGGGATGATTTGGGTGAACTGAAGTGAGTTAATGCGCCTCCAACAACTTCTAATTACCATTTCAGTTCAGTTCACTTCATCAGAGCTATCTGGAGTTAATGATGTGCTACCACCTTTTGATTGACATGCAGTGACATGTACTTGAGTTATGTTCAGTTAGACTCACTCATTTATTGCACTCTGGTTCAGTTAGGATTCAGTTAGAGTCAATCATGGATATATTAGTGGTTAACTAAGTGTGTTTAGTGTGGCTACAGTTAATTAAGCTACACCCATCCATTCAATTTGAATGACCTCTAGTGAATTCGAATTTTCTTAGCATTCATGCATTCTGCATGACATTGTATTATTTATTTTATTCTATTATTGATTATACAGAGTTGCAACCTCCTATTACAGTACCGTTATGTCATTTCATGCCTAATTTGTCTTGAATCTCTTGTAAGTCTATGCTTTGTCTCAATATTGTTGTGATAGAATTAATACTGGTAACACTATAATCTTGGAGGAATTTCAAACACAAAACAAAGCCAATAGATTAGTCTGAGGGGAAATAGGAAAAATATGTAAAGCCCGAGGATCACAGTATTGCTTCCTGACTAGCAGTGCATCTTTGGGTCAATCATTCATCATCATTGTTATGAATAGAAACTCTTGGTTCCATGGAATTCATTTGGGTGGACATGTGATAATTTCCAAGGTGTTTTGATCCAAGACAAAGGATTTTACAAATAAAATTCACACTAAACACCTGTGTAAAATAATAATCATCAATCATGTCGAGTTACTGAATTGTATAAAATCTATGGTTCAGTTTGTTATAGGACTTCCAAAATAATGTTGAAAAAATGCATCTTGAATGGATTAAAATGGTTGGTTTTTTACCTCTGTTAGAAGAGGCATGACATGTTCTTCCCACTCACTGGACCATTTTACAGCTGATCTAGTTGCAAGAGCCCCTCTTCATAGTGAATGCAATAAATCGCATCATTTTGGAAACCCCTTGAATCATTCCTACACAATGTCGAAAAAAACATATATATTCTAACAAATTTTAAGTGAGCCATAATATTCTGTATTGGTATTGACAGTGAATGGAAAGCTTATCCAAGTTTTAACATGATAGAAAAAAATCAACATACTCATAAAATTGATCAAAACAGTAAAAATGATCAGTGAAGGATCATTTTATAATTTTTCATCTATGTTGGTTGAGTTTTATAAGTAGAAGGTATGCCCCCCCCCCCCCCGATAAGTACACATGTAGAAATCACATGATCTTTGACATTAGGAATAGAATTTTCATGAATATTTTCAAAATCTTTTTCACCCATCAAATTTTGTTTATAGTTTGAAACTTGAATGCTCTCTTCAGTTTTTCCATGTTTAAAAGATTCAAAATTACTGACAATGTTATCTGTCACTATTTTTATATGATCTAGGAACTCACTTTCAGGAACTAATCGAGAACCTCTAAATTATTTTTCCATGCTTTTCCTTTTCTGACCAAACTGCTTTTCACTGATGGTCTGCTCTGAAATAATGCATGTACCTAGTGATTTTATCCTAATTTCTTCAATATAAGAAGAAAAATTCAAAATATTCTCTCCATCATTATGAATATTTCTTTCACTCTCTGATGACCTTTTAAAATCTCTCTTTGTTGTCTTCAACTCTGGCTCAGTTATTAAAGATACTGCACCAGAAACATCAGACCTCAAATGGTTCTCAAAATGGCTTGTAGGCACTGCACCAGCAACATCAGACCTCAAATGGTCCTCAAAATGGATTGTAGGCTTCATTATCTTTAGTATGGACCTCGTATTGTCGGATTTAGATGTTGATAATGAACTATTCTTTTTAAGCCCAACCTGAACTGAATTGAGCATCTTCATGTCTTTGTTATCAAGTGATATTAAGGATGTAGCAGGCTTTTTCTTATTCTCACCTACCCCATGCATTTTTTGCCATTTTTTCTACCTATGTACTTCCCTCTTAATATCACGTTTCTTGGAAAAAATTTCATAATGCGTTTGATTATATGTATCATTTTTCATTTTCAACATGTTATAATAATCAACCCATAGTTAGCTACCTTAGACATTAATTATCTCCATTTTTGTCTTATTTACCTGGTTTCCATATTCCACTCTATGCAAGTTGTCCTCCACATGTCCTAGATGGTCAAACTTGATAAAAATGAGTCATGGAGCACTTGGGAAACCTCTTGGAATTATTTTTTCTTTATTCCTGGCCTTCCTAGCGCATATCTACTTTTTCTACTTTATTATTTCTTTTATTGAGTTTTAAGGCAATTGGGAAAGTTTGACTAGGTGAAGTTAACTTATTTTTTGTCCCCATCATCCTCCACTCTTTTCTCCTAATAAAAGAATTTATGAGTTTTCCTTCCATCACCTATTAACCCCCCCAATTTATTTTTCCAATTCGTGAGCTCCTAGACAGATTTGGAAGTTGCTTTATGCACCTATGGGGGATTTGCTTAGTTTTAGTAAGCCTGCTTTTGACCAATTTGAATGGAACCCCAATGCATTTGAATATATCATGTAATTATTTATTGTGGCATCCTATGACTTCACAAGTTTAGCTATTGTACACTTATTCAATATAGATTAGTGTTCTGCTCCATATTCAGTCTCCTTTGTGTGTAATTTGCATGTGTAATTGGCAATTTTTGTGAGTGTAATTGTTCTAACACCTAGGTTAAATTTCCACATGGTATCAGATCCTTTTTAGATCAATTTATCTCCTTCCATATTGTTATTGCAATTTTTACATCATTGACTGGGAGCATTCTGTTGACTGAAGGGACAAATTCTGAGCTATGGATAAATCTCAGAAGATCATCTTGACTCCATTTAATTTATTTGAATGGAAATAAGAGATGGAGATACTGTTGAGAGAAAAAGGCTTCTATAGAGTGACTATGGCAATATAATTAGAGCCCAATGCAGCTACAGAAAAAATTAAATGGCACAACAGGAGGGATGAGGCCTATGGTCTCTTGTGTCTGAGCATATCCAGAGACCTCCTTTTCCATCTTGATGGATTAACATCACCAAATGAAGTATGGGAGAATATTTTTTATATTTTGGTAAAACATATGAGATGAGAGGACATCAAATCAAGAATGAATTGATCTCCTTGAGTCCCCGCAACTCTACTTTTCCAAGTTTAAAGCCCTTGCTTTGCAGCTAAAATAGTGTGGAATTAAAAAGGAGGAGGAGAAACTAGTTTTGTACATACTCTCAAAGCTTGACCCTGACTATTCAATGTTTGTTTTGACCTCCAATGCCACCAAGTTGACAGCTCGAGCCTGGAATATGCCTAAACTTGTAGAGTTCATGGAATCTCTCACATAAGAACAAGATAAACTATTGATGATGGGCACCATCAAACCTTCCAAAGACCAATATCTGGTTGTTAGAGATTCGAGGGTGGATTCAAAAGGAAAGAAGAAATCTAAGAAGCCACCTGAGCAAAAGAGATACAAGAACAAGTCTCCATAAGAGCCCCAAGGTTCCAAGAAGAACCCCCAGAAGAAGAAGAACAAAGGAGAAATGAGCAAGTGAGCATACTGCAGTAAGGGTAATCATTTTGAAAGCTCCTGCATGAAGAATAAAATTGACATGCTGACCCAAATCCTAGAGAATAATGGCATCTCCCTTCCATATAGCTCAAAGAAGAGGGAAGAAGGATCAAATTCAAAATACAAAGAGAGAGTTCATGCATTGGTTGCTAGCACATCAAGCTCACCTAGTTTCATCATTGATTCTGGAGCTTCAAGACATATGGTTTTGACAAAGGAGGCATTCACCTCACTTGACATGTCGAAAGGTCCACCAATAGTACTGGGAGATGACTCTCTCACTTAAATTTTGGGCAAAGGGAGGATTGATCTTGACCATGGTAAGTTCAACAATGTATTGTATGTTCTAGGTCTTTCCTCTAACCTCTTGTTAGTGTATCAGATCACCCACACAGGGTCTCTAAAGAAGTTCATATCCTCCCTGATGAAGTTGAGATCACAAATATCTCAAGTGGTAAATTCATTGCAAAAGGAGTTGCAAATCACACTTCAAAGGTATACATATTCTCACATTTCCTAGCCTACTCAAACCCCTCTTCTCTTCTGATTCATGCTAATGAGGAAAGAAAGATTTGGCATGAAATATTTGTCCATATTAACTATAAGTATCTTTTTTATATTAGTAAAAATGAAATGGTCATAGGGTTACCAAATATTAAGTTTTCCAAAGGATTATGTCAAGGTTACATCTTAGGAAAACACCGAGAGCATAAATTTGAGAAAGCTAGTCATGAGAGAACCTTTGCACCTCTTGATTTGATCCATAGTGATGTTGTTGGATCATTTACTCATATGTCAATGAGTCATGCCAAACATGCATTTACATTCATAGATGACTTTTCCAGGTACTGCTGGGTTTACTTACTGAAGCATAAGTCTGAAGTTTTTGGCCTCTTCAAAGTCTTTAAGGCTTTGGTTGAAAATAAGTCTGGGAGGAAACTCAAGGTCCTTAGATCTGAAAATGGTGGTGAGTATGCCAAGTCTGATTTCATTCAATATTGTGCAGATGCATCATTCTATCCCTTACACACCACAACAAAATGGTGTTGTTGAGAGGAAGAACAGATCACTGAAAGAGATGGCAACCTGCATCATGGAGGCTAAGACTTTGCCACCAAAGTTTTTGGCCGAAGCTATAAACTATGCAGCCTATATCCAGAATAGGGTGCCTCATAAAAATCTTGATGGTATAACTACTTTAGAAGCATGGAGTGGGAACAAGCCAGATGTGACCCATTTCAGGATTTTTGGCTCAAGGGCTTGGGCTAGAATTCCAACAAAAAAGAGGAAGGCTTTGAAGCCCCAAATCCAAGAGTCTCTATTTGTTCGGTGCTCTGAATATTCAAAAGGGTAAAATTTGATCAATTTGAGAAAAAACAAATCCTTCATTGAAAGGAGTTTTCAATTCCAAGAAGAGCCTTTAGCAGCAGTTGAAGTTGGAGAGTCTTCTTCGCCACCAGAACCACTGAATACAAGTGAAGAGATAAGTGAGTTTGCTTATTATGATATGTCTAATAATGATGATTTAATTTCAGATCCTAATAGTCCTACAAGACCAAAATGGGCATCAAATACCATTCATGCAGCTGGGGAACTAGCTAGAAATCCTAGTGATTCTAGAAGGACTAGATCTCAGTTTGAGAGTGCCCTGTGTATAAAAGACCACTTGTTTGCAGAGAAATGCTTTCTGATGGTTGAATCAGACCCACAAACATATGAATATGCATCACATTATCCAATATGGAAAAAAACCATGAAAGAAGAATTCAACTCACTCCATAATAACAACACTTGGGAGTTGGTTGATCTTCCCCCAAGGAGGAAGCTAGCTCAATGTAAGTGGGTTTCCAAAACCAAGTTTTCTGATGATGGTTCAAATTTGAAATATAAGGAAATATTGGTAACCAAGGGCTACTCACAGGTACATGGAATATACTACAATGAGACCTTTGCACCAGTGGCAAAGATGGACTCCATCAAGCTAGCCTTAGCCATTGCATCTTCCAAGTAGTGGAAGGTACATCACATGGATGTGAAGTGTGCTTTCCTGAATGGAGATATTACTGAATATATTTACATGCAGCAGCCTCAATTATTTGTTACTAATCCATCTCTTGTGTGCAGGCTAAAGAAATCATTGTATGAGCTTAAGCAAGCCCCCGGGGCTTGGTATGCCAAGATTGATGGATTTCTGCTATCATTGAATTTTGTTCGATGCAAGTCTGATCCTAATGTTTATTTGAATCTGATTCATGTTTATTTGATTATTATTGTCTTGCATGTAGATGACCTTCTCATTACAAGAATCTCAAAGGATGAAATTGCCTCCTTGAAGGATGCAATGAACCATGCATTTTCTATGACTAATTTGGGGTTATTGAGCCAATTATTGGGTCTAGAGATTGCTCAAACAAAACATGGAATAAAATTACATCAGTACAAGTATGCTTTGGATTTTATGAACAAGTTCAACATTAAATATTGCAAGCCAAGCAAGACTCCCTTCCTTTCAGGAGTTAAGCTTGAAGAAGCAGATTCTTCACCTATGGTAAATAATACACTGTATAGGAAATTGATTGGGTGTTTGCTATACCTTACACATAATCGACCTGATATTTATTATGTAGTAAGTGTGGCTTCAAGATACATGGATCAGCCTCATGAGATCGATTGGAGAGCAGCCAAAAGGATCCTTAACTTTGTTCAAGGAACAAGGACTCATGGGATCTTCTACATAGCTAAATCTGATCTTGATTTGATTGGGTTTACTGACAGTGATTGGGAAGGTGAAAACATAGATCTAAATTCAACATCAAGATATGTGTTCATGCTTGTTGAAGGACCAATCAGCTGGTCAAGCAAGAAACAGAGTGCCATTGCACTCTCATCTACAGAAGCAGAGTACAGAGGATTTGTAAATGCAGCAACTCAATGTTTATGGTCGAGTGTGGATTCGAATCATAATACTCAACTACTATATATTGTGATAATTAGATTACCATTCAAATATGAAATGATCTAATTCAGAGACAGAGAACCAAACACATTGAGATCCATATGCACTACATCAGATAACTTGTGCATGATGGCACCATTCACCTACTCTTCTGTTCATCTTCATAACAAGTAGCAGACATATTCACCAAAGTTTTTTGTGAGAAGAATTTTAGCAATCTCAAATCACTGCTGGGGATTTCTAATCATGCTATGAAGCATGATTGATGACAAGATTTTTAAAATTTTGTTTTAATGTTTTTGTTTAAGGGAGGATTTTTCCCACTGAATTTTTGCCTCTTTCCTTGGTTAAATGGACATGCAGTATGTAAAGGGTGACTAAGCCTTTTTGCTAGGCCCTATTATTTTTTAATATTTTACTCATAATTCAGGATTAAGGGGGGGTGTTAGAATAATCAACCCATAGTTAGCTACCTTAGACATTAATTATCTCCATTTTTGTATTATTTGCCTAGTTTCCATATTCCACTCTATGCAAGTTGTCCTCCGCATGTCCTAGATGGTCAAACTTGATAAAACTAAGTCATGGAGCACTTGGGAAACCTCTTGGATTCATTTCTGCTTTATTCCTAGCCTTCCTAGCACATATCTACTTTTTCTACTTTATTGCTACTTTTACAGAGTTTTAAGGCAATTGGGAAAGTTTGACTCGGTGAAGTTAGCTTGCTTTTTGTCCCCATCATCCTCCACTCTTTTCTCCTATAAAAAAATATATATGAGTTTTCCTTCCATCACCTACTAGCCTCCCTAATTGATTTTGCAAATTCGTGAGCTCCTAGACATATTTGGAAGTTTCTTTATGCACCTATGGGGGATTTGCTTAGTTTTAGTAAGCCTGCTTTTGACCAGTTCGAATGGCATCCCAATGCATTTGAATATCTCATGTAATTATTTATTGTGGCAGCTTATGAATTCACAAGTTTAGCTATTGTACACTTATTCAATATAGATTAGTGTTCTGCTCCATATTCAGTCTCCTTTGTGTGTAATTTGTATGTGTAATTATAATTTTTTTGTGAGTGTAATTGTTCTAACACCTGGGTTCAATTTTCACACAACATTTCCTCTGACTCATCAGTTGCTTCTTGGATTTTATCATTTTTGTAAACTATACTTTCTCTGCATAATCCTTTAAGCTTTCATCAATACATGATATGAATTTCACATCATCAATATCTAGCATAAAGTCCTCTTTCTCTGTACCTTTATCATCATACTCCTTACATATCTCTTTCACTACCTGAATAAATTCATTTTCATCCTTTCCTTGACATTTGGATGACAACTTATTTTTTCAACTCATAGGTGAATTCCTGAATGCCAGTAGGAGCACAGAAACCACTGCAAAAGAAGCAATAAAAATGAAATCAATAAACAAAAACCTGCATCTACTTGTAAAAGCAAAACCAAATCCTATATTTTAAATACCAAGGTGACCAACATGACATGCTATAGACCACATATAAGCTTATCTAACTAGATTATAACCAAAGGAATTTATCTAGCAGCTAATGAGGTTTGACGTGACACGGGTATCAGAAACACACCCAAAACTCATTTTTCATTTTGAATATCCAAATCCTACGTTTACAGTATAGTATATCAAATATTTCTTTAGTAATCAATTACATTAAATATGTTTCAACTTTCAACACTACTAAAAACACTAGCACCAAGCTACACAATATAATTTCTAAGCATTATTCTCATATTTAGTTGTTAGAAAGAGTCATTTTGATGGCTTACCAATTGTAGGGAGTCCTTTGACCCCTAGATTGACCAATGGAAAACAAAAAGATGGAAATTAGTGTGATGGTGTTTCACCTCATAATATGAAATAGGTTAGAGAACCAACTCCCGAGGGCTTTCCTCGAAGGAATTGGAAAAAGAAACTCCATCAAACATCAGCTGCTATTTCTAATAAAGGTGCATGTACTATGGACAAGGCTTCTTCTCTGGGGACAAGAATAGGGATACAATTGATCCCAAAAATAACATCGAGGAAAAGAGGTATCTAATTGGATAATGTTTATGTTAAGAATAGAAAAAGGGAAAATGAACATGTTGCAGATGCAACAAACTTGGGAGCTTCGGAGGCCTTGATTGGAGTGGAGGAAGAGCATAAAAAGAGTATGATATCTAGCTCATCTCTACATTCCTGTGATGGAATTAATACTACAAATTTAGAGGCTCATAATGAAGTGGTTACTACATGTATTGTTGCTTTGAATATGAAATCATATATTCAAATAGATATATTGGAATCCTCTCTGAAAAGAAAGAAAGAGAGCATAAAGAATATGCCATATTAAAAAAATAATCAAGATGGATATGGATTAGTCGAAGCTGTACCTTCAAGAGAAAAAATATTCACAATTACCATCCCCCACTTGGAGTACATTGTCCAAAGTTTAGCTGAAGCTATTGATGGTTTCGTTCAAGGAAAATAAAATTTCAGTGCGTCGAAACTCATTACATATAATTCTATGCTGCAAGTACTATATCTTCAAGGTGATCATAATTGGAAACATGAAGTTATCATTACAAATATTCATGAATCACTAAATATTAGCAACGAGGAACATTCTATTGAGCTGATATGCATAAAACGAGGTCATTTTGATTAAATAGTCATTTTTTTTATTAAACAGGGACTGTAGAGGCCCTCCTTAAACAATGAATGCAACCGATCCTCCCTTTCTCCTTGATTTCATAAGAGGAACAGTATTTTCCCACACCCTTCAACAAATGTGGGAATATCTTCTATTGAACACTATACTGTAATGGGGCATCATCTTCATTCAATGATAGCGAGTGTAAATATGGAAGGAAGATGTAGTTGACCACACAGGATGGAAAGAACTGTCTTCCTTTTTTAATGGTGTGTCCTCCTCATGTATAACACTGGGTGGTTCCTTCTCTTTTACTGGCTATGCCATTCCTTAAACAATGAATGCATCCCATCCTCCCTTTATCCTTGAGTTTGATTCCATGATTTCACAAGAGGAACATTCTTTTCCCCATGCCCTTCAACAAATGTGGGAATATCTTATATTGAACACTATACTATACTGGGGCGACATCTTCATTCAGTGATAGTGAGTGTAAATATGTAAGGAAGATGTAGTTTACCCCACATGATGGAAACAACTAGATTCCCTTTTTATTGGTGTTTCCTCATCATTTGTAACAATGGGTGTGTTCCTTCTGTTCTACTGGTTGCACCCTTCCTTAAATAGTGAATACATCCCATCCTCCATTTCTCCTTGAAGTTGATGCCATGATTTCACAAGAGGAATAGTATTCTCCTTTAGAAAAAGTACCCTATACTGTGCACTGTAGATTCATCTTACATACCAAAATCCAGCAAAGTGATATGGTTTCATCCAGAATAAGACCTTGCGACCCAGTGGTTTTTGTACCCAAATTAGATATACAAACCACAATTTCCACAATTGTAGCAGTATTTTTTTAAGGTAATCCAAGGTTAAAACCCCGTGTCTATCAGTAAGGTTATTTAAATAAAATAGCAATAAACCATACTATTTTCGTATCATGAAATGAAGCTAAATATACTGTGAGGAAAATGAAAAAAAAACGATCAAAATCATAGAGTGAGAATGTAAATGGCACAAAACTTACCTCAGAAACGCCATTGTTGCCCACTGCCATATTCAAATAGGCGTTCCAACATATAGAGATTGAGTTTACCAATTATTTTTAGAAGATATGTGTGAAGTGCCTGAGAAGCTGAAATTTTGCATAAGTGGCATTAATTTGGACATATTTTAGATTAAACCTAGAAAATTCATTTCATTCAAAAACATTAAAAGAGTGGGAGACACAATATGAGTAGTGGACACAACATATTATATTTAATTGTAATAAGGAGGGTGTTGGAATTTCATTTTATCTCTGTCATGTGGGATTAATTGATTAAATTTGTATCTTGTCTATCATACAAAGTGTTGGTTAAAAAATAACTCTTTAATAATGAAATTTTATTTAAAAAAATGCTTTTTAATAATAATGTTTTTATAAAAGAATTTAATTTTCATTTAAACTATATATTTTCTTAAATTTAATTTCTAATTAAAAGATAACAATAGACTCAATAATAATGTTTTTATTAGGGGCAGTAGGAGGGGGAGGGATTCTTCTTGACCCCGATGAAATCCTTGAACTAAGTTATTCTTGGGGAAGAGGAGAAGACACCAACAACATAGCGGAAGCATTAACACTTTGGCAAGGACTCTATCAAGCTAAGGCCAAGAATATTACTGAAATTAATGTTTTTGGAGACTCCTGAATTGTGATCCAAGCTCTCATTACCAATAGACATCCCAAAGATATGAGACTCAAGAAAATACACAAGAAAATAAATTTCCTTTTGAAATCCTTTCACAACATTAAAATCTTCCACATCCTTCGTGAGCTTAACGGAGAAGCTAACAAGGAAGTCAATGAAGCAGTCCCTCTAGACAAAGGAAAGTTGAATTTTAATGGTAATAATCAACCCTTTACCCTACAATAAGACATCCATCTCATTGGATAAATACCATGATCATCTCAATGGATTATGTTGGGGCACATATACTTGCTAGGTGGGACGAATATCTCATGCGAGTGGGCCCAATGTCAACACCGCAACATAAGGGCACTACGCTCGTATTCCATAATAACTTCCTCTTTATTTCAAATATACAAAGATATCTTATATGCATGATGGAATGTGTGGGAAGTTCTCTCAAGCTCTTGGATGGGAATCCGGCTAGGGTCATGAGAAATATAGAGGTGTTCACTTGCTGGGGTCTCCATTACCACAAACAAGTTGAGAGGCTAGATTTTATTTTCACTCGATTGGATTTATTGTTGTTCATCCCCGAGGCTTCCATATGTTTCAAAAACACAAGCATATAAAGGAATTAGGTAAACTGTTTGGGATTCCTTCTATCACGAGTGAGATATATTGATCTTGGCCCATCTTCAAGGAGGCACAATATGTCGATAAGGCCACAATAATAATGCGATTGGTCGGCAAGGCCACAACAATAATCGCGTTGTAAAACTAATCTCAATGGACGGGTTCCTCATACACCAACATTTTGAGAGAAATTCGTCTTTCCCGAGTTGACACATAAAATCATAAGGTCCATTATGCCTCCTTTATTTACACTATTAAGGCCTGCCTCTGCTTTTGGTACTAGTCTCTCTGTTATTTCCAAGATCTAAGGCATCATATACTAGGTGGGATTTGATATACTCCATGTTCCTGGACAATGGTTTTGCTATACTCCATGTTCACAACAGGGTGCTTTGCAGGGAAGAGGATCAAAATATTTCCCAATAGAAGTTTGTTTGCAGTCAAGAGGATCTAGTGGATGCTTGTGATATTCACCATTTTGGCACTTATTGTGGGTCAAGTTGTTGCCATTCTTCTTAGCAGGTTTTAATTTGATAATGGTGGTTGCAATAGATGTATTTCAACCCTTATGCAATTGGGAGGATGTCCATAATCCTTCTATTAGGACCTCTAGAAAGTTTTCATGTTTCTCTTTGTTGAAAATCATATTGCTTCAATAAAATGAGCAGGCTGTTAAAAGTCAAGATTTATTACCATATTGTTTTCTATTATGCCCACTCTTTATGGTTTTTACATATATCAATATTTTTACGTCATATATTTGATATGAGGGAGGATAATAAATTTGTAGCATTCCGTTTTTCATGCTATTCATCTCAAGGTAACTTTCTTCCAACAAATTATTTGTCAATTTGAAATAATAGGGTTATTATGGCCTATTATTCAGAGAGGCACTCTTGATTTTTGAAGAAAATTTATGTTGGTATAACAACAGACTTATTTCCCTTAGGAAGGAGACATCATTATTACCATGGATGAAGCATTATTTTCCTAAATTGGTGATGTCTTGTATATTTATCCTTTGTGTTATAGGGAGTAGGTTGTGGAATTTGTATGCAATCTAAGGTCATATGACCAGTTATATTTTACTTTCATATTCTCTATTTTTATTTGAAAGTGTAGCAATTATAGTTTACTTATATTTGGAATCTTTGGTCTGAGAGTAAACCAGGCGACAGAGATAGGAAACTAATAGACATATGGAACCAGACAAAAGGGACCTGTAACTTTATATGCTCGACCTGCCTTTTCCTTTCATGTTGTTGGTAAGACCACCCTTCCCTCCTCTACCTTTTCCCCTTCCTATGGTATTAATGGATCAATATTTTTGACCTTTTGTAGTGAGAAAGTACTGAGACAACTCAAACTATTGGACGGTAGTCATTCATTCCACATGATTTTGTGCCTTTGGTGTCTACTTAGCATTAAAATTAGACTGGTGTTCTAGGAATTTGAAATTATATCTCAAATTCCTAATCTAATATATAAATGATACTTCCCACAGACATGGATAATCACTGAGAATTACTATATAACTCATTTTGTATACATATGTATATACTTATTTAGGACACACATGCACATGACAAAGATAGATTGAGTACTTGATGTTGTTTACTTTTTCATTTCCTTGGAGTTATATCCATATATTTCTTAAGATTTGTGATACAATTCAATCATATTTATACTTTGGAGCTTGGGTCCTCATCCTATATGTGGTGAATTCAATTTTTCTATGGGTTATCTGGGGTAAGTCAATTCCTTCAATTCACCCTTGTTAGCATGGCCTATACGAAGTTGCTTGTGAAAGAAGTGGCCTATACCATGGACCAAACTAGTGATTTGTAAATTTATCAAAGATGACAATGTTTCTCAACATTGTTAACCCCTACTTTTGTCTTTTTTTCTCTTGGTAAAAGACATCTCTGTAACTGTGTAATTACCTTAAAGAAAATGGGAGTTGTATTTGTTTCACAATTTACTGTACGGTTTTCTTTTTGGTTTCAAAGGGATATATAATTGTGTGACTTGATATTTTTTTGGTCCACGACATTACAAAATTTGCATTTACATTCAATTGGAAATTAGTTTCATATCTTGTATGTAACAAAGGTTACACAAATTCTTTGCAATCGACAGATGTTCCTACTCTGTTTCATGGTGATGATACTGAAGTATATTTGAGTTTTTTAAATCAAATTGGCCCAAGGACAGTGGATCATCAGTTCACTAAATGCATTAGATTGGTTAAATTCTCCTAGTCCATTCTTGCCCCAATCGCAACACTGATGTATATTGTCTTGGTTTAGATACAAATTTGTTAAATTTACATATGGATATTGGAGCTTTCCTTACAAAGGTCTATCTTCTTATGTTGATACCATTTTCAATTTTCAACAATGTATATAGAGGTCCTCTGTTCCCACTAGTATAATTTTCAGCATTAAAGGTTGAGGCTGTTGATGAGGTGCTCTAATCTTGAATATAAACATAAGGGGTTTAAGAATGTCTAGTTTTGCTAGGTAAGCTTACAGTGTTGGATAGATTGTAAATTAGGTAGCTATTTTCTGGACAGCTTTCAGATGTTATGTTGTTTCTTTGATAAATTTGGGAGATGCCTCTTTTAGTTGGGATAGATTTTATCAATGTCATTTGGGGTTTTGGATTTTTCTATGTTCTCTAGTTTTGTTTGTATGGCAGCTAAGTTACCTGAAATGTCCTAATAGCCCTAGTGAAATACCATTCCTCGTTTTGGATATGGAAACATAGGGGATACAACTCTAAAATGCCAGAAATCTATATTAGACTAGTACATATATGTTTCAGGATGACGTGATAGATTTTAGTGAGAAATTAATGTGTTTCAACTTAATTTTGATAAGTTTCAGTAATATAGTGATACGTATCTCAAGGAGGGGGGCATGTTTCAGGCAAATTGTAATTCTTAAAATGGATTAGTAATTGTTTTAAACGTCTAATTTGAACCCTCGACCTTGCTAAATATGCCACGTTCCATCTCAAAAGGATACAATAAATCAATGAAATGAATTTATTAGCTACAGTTTCATGTTTTCAGTCTGCAATGACTAAGTTTGAACTTTAAGGTTCCAATAGAGAATTTGGAGCAAATCGTTGTTTCACTTGAGCGTTAAGTTCATGCTTGCAATGTATTGTTAGACAGAGCATGACATATTGTAATGATATTAGGCAAGCAATATAACCACTCATATTCGAGCAAGAGCTTTGAATTTCATTTTTCTCTTTCTTAATAAAATATAGTTTGGACTTAGATTTTTTTACAACATTTTAGATGTTTTATAATGTGAATGCATTGGACACTGTCACATTGATTGTTGATAAATATGCCCAATCTCAATGGATAATTTTTTGTTTAAGTTATAGGGTTATACAATTTTAGATATTTTTAATTATTTATTTAAATTGATATTTGGTGATTGTCTGAAAATGCACAATTTGGAAGTCGTTTCTGGTTTGTCATCTATTTGGGGTCGAAAATGGGCCTCCTAAAGAAAATAATAAAAAATAGCCACGTCGCACTACAAATATGCCATGTCACATTAAATATAATGAAAGTCAACCTAAATTGCCTCATTAATGGTAGTTAACAAGTGTGTTGCATTATTGTAGAGTAAACAAATATTGGTTAAAAATATTAATGAAATATTTAGGTTCTCGCACACACATAATAAATGATGTAGTGGAATTTTTTTAATTTTATATTATATTTTTTTTAAATAAATGCACCACTACTTTTAATATATTTAATAAAATGCAAAACTCAAATATATTCATATTTAAATTATAATGGAAAATATAATTACAATAATATTAAAAAATAAAAATAAATCCCTATTATTTAAAAAAAAAAATTATATTAATTCATATAAAAAATATTACATTAAAAAACAATAAACAATATATGTTCTTATAATTTATATAATCTAATAAACCATATATATTTTTATATAATTTATATAATCTAATGAACCATATATATTCTTATATAATTGTTTTCATATCATGTTGATTTTTAAAAATTTATATATAATATTTACAATAAAATTATAAAATATTTAAAATATAATACTTTTATTATCATGTTAATTTAAAAAAATAAATAAATAACTTTTATAATAAAAATCTAAAAGATTTAAAATATTGAAAAATTATTTAATATTTCCATTTATATAACAATGAATTTGCATATAACCATTAGTAAATTTTTTATAAAAAAAAAACATTATATTTTTATAACTATTTGTAATGTTTTTTTTATTATTATTATTAAAAATATTGAAAAAACATTGTTAGATGGCATAGCAAATTTCTAATGTAAATGTAATATTGCAAATTGTAGTGTAAATGTAATATTGATAGAATTTTTTTCTTATACTTTTACCAAAGGGAAATGTAAATGTAATAATGTATTGTTAAACTTTTACTATGAACAAAGCCGCTTGAACTACGGTTTATCCATTTCTAATTTAAATGTAATATTGTGTAAATGTAATATTGATAGAATTTTTTTCTTATACTTTTACCAAAGGGAAATGTAAATGTAATAATGTATTATTAAACTTTTACTATGAACAAAACCACTACCGTTTATCCCCAAAAATGGAGAGTAACATTAAAAATTCTAAATATTTTTATTTTTTCAAGATAAGTCCTTTTAAAATTAAATACTATTTAGTTTTGTTTTTTAAATATTGATTATTAAATTATTTTAGTATTTTAAAATGTCTCCACTATAATTTTAATTAAAGCGAGAATTATTTTTTAAATGAGTTGGAAGTAGTGATCAAATAAAATATTATATTTTTATTATTTCAAGTTTATATATCATATTTAGAGATGATTGTTTTACGATTAAACCAACGTGAGGTTGATATGGAGTTAGCTATTGTCAAATAAAATTATGACACATAAGCATTATATGTCCAACTCAACCATAATGGTTGACCAAAGATATTGAAATTCTATTGGCTTAAAAAATCTAACTCTATCTAACTCATCCATGGCACATTTTTTTATAAGGCCTATTTTAGACCCCAAATTTCTTCTGATGGATATTAGGCACGCAATATAACCACTCATATTCAAGCAACAACTTGGAATTTTATTTTTCTCTTTCTCAATAAAATATAGTTTGGACTTATATTTTTTTACAACATTTTATATGTTTTATAATGTGAATGCATTGGACACTGTCACATTGATTGTTGATAAATATGCTTGATCTCAATGGATAATGTTTTGTTTAAGTTACAAAGTTATACAATTTTAGATATTTTTAATTATTTGTTTAAATTGATGTTTGGTGATTGTCTGAAAATGCACAATTTGGAAGCCATTTGTGGTTTGTCATCTATCATTTTGTTCAGGATTACAAACAATGACATGTAACATTTTATATTAGATAAGATCATTCACATAAA
Organism: Pseudotsuga menziesii; assembly: GCA_001517045.1. Classification (NCBI taxonomy): domain Eukaryota; kingdom Viridiplantae; phylum Streptophyta; class Pinopsida; order Pinales; family Pinaceae; genus Pseudotsuga; species Pseudotsuga menziesii. The sequence goes on from LPNX010059913.1 coordinate 174,901, forward strand.
GGAAGTTTTTATTAATTGAGAAAAAAATAGGTATGAAGTGATATAGGATATATGATTTGTTTTAAAAGGATAATTTTGACCTAATATCACCCTTAAAAGAAATTTCCAATTAGTTTTTCAACCAAGAGAATATATTTAAAAAAGAAAGTGATCAAATGAAACAAATATATATTAGCAAATGTCAATATGGCTCATATTTTAATTCATGAATTTAACAATGATTAGGATTGAATGCTAAGGATGTACAAGTCGATCACTGCACCAAAACTACAAGTCACTCTTTAGTGTTGCACACTCTTTTTTCATATTTTCCAAAGATTATCTAAATTTAATATACTTGTCCTTTTTTTAGGATTTTACAAATACAATTTACTAAATAGTCTTATATTACAATAATGATATTGAAATAGGACTAATTTTTGCAAGTGTCTTGAATAATGTATTTTCTTTTCAATGATAAATGGTAATATAAAAATTGAAATTTGTATGCTTCGTGGTTTTCAATTTTTCACATACACACATATATGTTGTTTCCCCAACATATCGTATCCAACATTTTTAAAAACTTCTCGTATCTGTTCCCCCCCCCCCCATATCCATATCCATTTTTGTATCTCCTTCAGTGTAACTTAGTATGGTAATGTTGTTGGGTGTTGTGGTGTCACGTCCCCGTCCCTCAACCGGCGAAGAGGGCGCGACGAACATCAACACAGCCGGGCAAATCGCCCCATGAACATTGACAGAAATCAAATATTGAAAATAAAACTTGCAAGCATACACAGATGCACAGTCTTTATTCATACAGCGGAATCAAACATACATAAACATTTCCAGCATTGAGCATGTTCATCATTTCACATAATATAGTATATAAATTGCAGAGGCGAAGTAACAGCAGCACTTATCTTTCGATTAAGAACTTGCCCACAACCAGCTACGTCCCTGCAACGTTCCACCCAACCATAGGCTAGCTTGCTCATCAATCTCTCAGCCATGCTTCCACCCCCGAGCTGGGCATGATTCCTCAAGGACTAAGGGGACAATTGCAGGCTTGGACATAGCCAAGGGGGCACAAAACAGCTGGGTTTCACAGGCTTTCAACAGACAAGCCAAGCCAGCACAGTCCGAAGACTATCCACTGCATACCAGCAGCAAAACAATCCCTTCACAATGCCGTGAAGACGCAAGGGCAACCAGGGATAATCCCAAACAGAAGGTGTGCACAACACAAGTCCACGGGTCAATACGGAGTTGTTCTTGGCCCTATCGTGGCCAAGACAACTCAGCAACAACACCCAAACCAGGGTAACAACATCAGCCCAATTTCATAATGGAAACGACAGCAACTATGCACAGTCCCAAACGAAGGGTAAGCAAACCCCCAGCATGGACAGAGGAGAACACAACCAACAAATTGGCACTCCACAGTGGCCCTAAACGAACTTGGACACCACAGCTAACACAAAAACGTGAGGAAGACAACAACCCCAAAGCAAAAAAAACAGTGAGCACGACTCACAGCAGGGAAAAACGTCCCAAATAGCCTGTGCGTGAGACCAATAGTCGGTGAGACAGCCAAAAACGTGAATGGCCCTTCACAGCCATGGTAAAAACACATGAAGCTACCAAAAACGTGAATGAAAAATGCACCAACAGCTCCCAAAACGTGAGGAAAACAGCCCAATCCCCAGCACTACAAAAACGACCTCCCATCCATGGGAAAAATGAAGCCAGCAACCAAAAACGTGGAATGAAAAACACAGGAAAAACTCCAGCTACTCCCAAAAACCCCAACGTGAAGGAGAATGGAGAGGAAAATGGAAAAACATGGATGCATGGCAGAATGGCATATGTTTTTGGGCATTTTCCTTGCCAAGGAAGTCAGAACACGTTTTTCAAAAATGGGTCTCTACCCAATTTGAATTTTTGCCCATACTCTTCCCATTCCATGCAATAACTAACTCCACCACATTCTGGTAGAAATAAATGATTGGGAAAAAAAAAATACAAGAAAGGCAGTTGACAGTTTGATGGGTTTTCTCATAGACATTTGGCTTTTCCCCATTGGCCCATAGGTTAAATATTTCACCCCCCCCCTTATCCTTAGGAAATCATGCCCCATTCGATTTAGTTGCCGCGACCGTAGCTGGTTGTGTCCATTAATTAATTATGATGCATATTTACATGATGGCCAACATAATATCTGCCGCATGCCCCGATATACCATCGGTGACAAATTTAAATCCAAAACATAGCATTACCGATCAATGGTGGGGCTTTGGCCTTTAGCTCCGCACCATGATCATTACCATATATATATACATCATCCAAACGGGGTCGAAACCGAGGACATTACATTCCCCTCCCCCTTGGAATAACACCGTCCTCGGTGTTCCATTACATATATACAATACATATACAATTGCACATCAAAATTTCAAAATTGCAGATCTATACCACGTTCAATCATCTACTTTGAACGTTCAAGACCAAGCCTCTCAGCTTCCATGGACTTCTCCTGCTGGTTCTCAACTCCCCGCTGATCCCGAAGTCTAGGAACTCTGTGGCTATTTCCTTCATCATGTTCCCTCATTGGACAGTCCCGACGTAAATGATGTCCTCCGCATCTCCAGCATTTCATTGGCTGCTTCATCTTTACCTGCTCAATTTCCTTTGAGTCTTCATGCCTGGAACGTTTCTTATCGGGTCGCTTGGACAATTGTTCCATTGTTGATCCACCTTCCTTTCCTTTGCCGATTGCTCCCAGAAGGCTTTTCATCTCCCTTTGCAAACCAATAGAGTCTTGCAAAATCTGGTGGTTCATTTCACTCTGCCTTCTCTGTATCTTGAGCATCTCCCCAAGATTCTCTTGGGTCTTAGCAAGCACTTGAAGGAGACTTCCAGCCAAGTCCAATAACTTTTGATCTGCTGCCATAATCAACGTGCACCACCTGGTTTCACTTTCTCACCTGTGGAATGCACCATTGAAATTCTATCAGACCAAGCATAATATAGGCATCAAAATCATTTAGTTAATTACCCAATTGGCATGACAATTCAAGTTCCATTAAGGAAACTTAAATATTTTTCATGCCTTCCGCAACAGGCACATGAGCTCCTTCATGTCCAATCCTGGGCAGGGAATTAACTATTCCAGCATTCACAAATTTACTTTAAGCAAATACACACATTTCATTCTCAATCATACATGCATTCAACAATCCTTTGTTTTCACAATGCATAAACATATATATATATATATGTATAATCAAAAGGCAAGAGAGAGTAGTAAGAGATTTCCCCCTCTTTGTTCTATTCCATCCTGGAACCCACACCATCGCTGTGGCTTTTCATGCTCTCAGCCTCTTTCACTTTACCGTGAATTCTGGACCAATCTCTCTTGGTCATGACACTTAGTGTATTTGGTTCCAGACCTCTAAACCATGGAGTCTCTCCACATGGTTTGTCTCGGCTGCTAGGACTCCCCCGTCTCACTAGCACCTTTTTCATTTCCGCTCATTCTGAGCTCTCCAGGACAGTCACATGTCCACATGCATCTCTAGGATGCTCGTATAGTCCTTGCTTCTAGCGATACCTATATCCAAACAATGAATAAATTCACATGTTTAGCTTATCCTCATTAGTTTCTATCTTGTTCTAAATATAGAACATCATAACCCAATCATATACACATGTATATTCATTAAGCAAAATAATCCAATTACTTATTTGTATTGTGCGTTTCCTCATTCGTCCACAGGATCCTGCTTTGCTTTACAAGCCTTGGGATCGCCTATGGACTGAGATGTTAGGTCAGCACGCCGGCTGCTCCACAACATCAAATAATTAATGTCTAGCCAGTACATAACCATGTCAACTGGGCTTGGAACTTTGTCATGACCATTTCCAGGTCTAGGATCTACTATGGATCCTTAGGCATATCACAGCCCATCATACACTTATGTCAACAATGACACATACACTTATATCGCCATACACTTATATCAACAATACACTTATATCAACCATTTACCTTTACCTTTAGCCTGTCAACACAAGCAACACAAGCAATACAAGCAAACTCATCAGCATCATTGCTCTAAAAATGTAATCACATTTCATATCATTCACTATCAACTATTGAGACACCAGGAGTACGTCCACTCCCCAGAGTGTAATCAATATTGAAAACCCTTTCATGACTCGACATCGGAAAAGTGTGCACTCTCTTCCGGTGTGTGCCATGTAGGCCCTATGCATACTCAAGCAATCGGTTATCATGGAAATAAATCAAAACATGTTCTGCATATGAAATTTAAAAATTAAACATGCATATTCTTAACAAAGGTCACAGAACACTTATCCATTTTCCGTCGCAGCATGCCTTTGTATCTGTTAGGCACCGTCAAGGAACTGGGAAAATTGAATGCTAAGATGGTGAGCTCGCTGTAGAGCTAGGAACACCTACACCAGAACTAGACTGACTTCTATAACACCCACACACACACCCAGCACAAGGAATCATTCCCTTCTCTGCTACACAGTCCCTCAGGCCCTGCATCCCCTTCTAGTGCTATCCCGGGGTTGTGGAGAAGAAATCCATCCCTCTAGCTCTGTCTGTGTGGTTTCCAATCACCAGGTCTAAGCAAACCAAGGCCCCATCCCTGTTTCCTATTTACCTTTCATATCCACACACGTCTCACTGACATAATCCAAACCATCTCACTCATGTTATCACCAAACATGCAGTGCAGATGAGACATTTTCAAAATGTCTA
>LPNX010059913.1:181623-235249 GCA_001517045.1 Pseudotsuga menziesii
CAACGACGGACGTCTACTTCGTCAACTCTTCCGATTGGCGAACTATCTTTGAGCCTTAACCCCTTTTGACATGTCGGCGATCGGGGGAATATCCCATCGGAAGACTTAACCGTTTGGGCCTCCGCAACGGCGGACAAAAAACTTCACCCATTCATCCGCAACGGCGAATGCCCACTTCGCCAGCTCTTTCGATTTGGCGCTTAGAGCAAGTTGAACGTCGGACGTCGAAGGACATTCGTAACATCGGACGTCGGACCACTTTCCCTTCCGATTGCTCCGATGCTTAGACAAATTTTTCTTCGACCGCGTCGGCTGTCGGCGGTCTTTGCACATCGGAAGTCGGATGATTCTTACGTCGGACGTAGATCACTTCGCCATCCGCAACGTCGGTCGGGGAACTTCGCCAATCCTTCCGCAACAGCGGAAGTCGACTTATTCAATCCTTCCGCAACGGCAGAATTCCACTTCCTCCAGTGGTCCGACTGCTCACACTTAGACCGTTTTTCTGAATTTGTTTGCTCACTGCTGTTCTGCTGGACATAGAGGGTAATTCTGCCCTCTATCAGTGTCTCTTTCTTGGCCCATAGAGGCCCATTGCTGCAACCCAGAGCTCTGATACCACTCTGTCACGTCCCCGTCCCTCAACTGGCGAAGAGGGCGCGACGAACATCAATACAGCCGGGCAAATCGCCCCATGAACATTGACAGAAATCAAATATTGAAAATAAAACTTGCAAGCATACACAGATGCACAGGAATATCTTTCATTGAACTATTGGTTGGATTTGTGAGCTAACTTTAAAGATCCAATTCCACCATTACCAACCTACAAAATTTTAAACTATTTATTAGGAAATAGACCATTTAATTATTGAATGAAATAGGTTATTTGTCAACTATTAACATGACCAATAGTTATGTCTACAAAATAGGAAGATTGCATAAGATTGAAAATGGTAATTTTATTAGGAAGAGAGAAAGCCCCAAAACACTAAATTGAGCTAAACTCCATGACATAAAAATTAGGGAAAAACATGAAATAATTATTCTAATTTCTATATACTTTTCCTTCCTATTTGCACCACCATGATTTCCCTGTAAAATTCCATGCGATAACGGAGCTGGAGGTGAAGTTGAAGTTGATTATGTAGATGTAATTGATCATGAAGCCCCTAATTTTGGAGTGTTGGTCAGGGAAACTAGATGGGGTGGAATTAAACCACAATCATCATCATCAAAAGGAGCATTCATCAGTTGTTCCAAAACCAATGCTCCATCTTCAAATTTCCCTCCTCTCAATTGCTGCCCCAATTCGTACATGAGTTATATATATTTGAATTGTCACAATAATGGGATAACAATTGCAAGTTATAATTCACATAAACAAGATCTTTAACTAGTTTATCTTCACCTTGTTTTTTTTTAAACTATGGATGAACTTGTGGTTGCTAAAACACCTTTATGCTGAAGAAGTGTTCACCACTTGTGAAAGAGCATGTGTCGTCAAAACATCATAGCTATGGGATAGAGTTTCCATGTATGTTCCACCGCTTGAGAAAAAATAAATTCCCTCAATATTCAATAGCATGGATGATCCCAAAGAAATGGTTATCATTGGTAAAGTGGTTCAAAGTCTTTCCAACCCCCCCCCCCAAAAAAAAAATCGTGTACTTTTGGTGGGGGGGCGTGGTCTTTCCAAATCCCCCTTAAAGGTGTTTTTGAAGGCAGTTATTAGATAACCCCACTAAAAGTCACAAGAATTAGACTTTTGGGGGTGGTTGTTTTAAAATTGCCCCTGCAAGTTCAACTCTCATGAATTTTGAAGTGGGTTTTTTAAAGACCTTCCCCAAAGACATTTTCAAGGCATTTTTACCTTGCGGCAGTTTGGCTAACACCCCCTATAGCAAGGATTTCTCCCTTGCTACAGGGAAGGAATGGCTCCCTTCCATCTATAGGACGGAAGGGTAGGCTCCTGTATGGAAATGTAGAAAAGAAATGAACAGAAAGCAAGAAAGAGCTGAGAAACAAGAAATGATCAGAAGCCCCTCTGTAAACAAGGTTAGGGCTTGACTCCAGCTACATGCAAACAACTATTAGAAACAAAGAACCTGCAAAACAAGTTAAGAAACAAACCTGCAAGCAAATAAGGGTCAGAAAACAACTAAGCTACTAAAACAAATATATAAGAAAACAATGGTATACCTTCTTTTTGGTGCAATGGGCCACCATGCCCTGGCTGGAAGAAGCACATCTCTCTCTTTCTTGGCTATGGAGGATCTATGGCTCAATGAAGGAATGAATGGGTGAGAGGAGGGAAGTGGGTGGCTTGAGAGACAAAGGGTCTCAAGGCATCCACGGGCAGCATAACAATATGCAAGGGAAGAGTTGTTTAAGAGTGACCCCCACCCCTCCTTTTATAGCCTTTTTGGGGGATTTTTAGGGTTTTAAGCCCTTGGTCAGGGCTTTAGCCCCTTTTTTGGTATTTTAGCCCCTTCCACCCTAAATTTAGCTCCGTTTAGGGTTTTATGCTCCTTTGAGGGGTTTTAGCCCCTTTTTGGAGGATTTAGCCCCTAGGAGAGTGTTGGGCAATAGGGCAGACCCGGGTTTAATATTTTTGTGTCGCACCAACAAAAGACCCACAGTGTTGGCCCTTTCGGCAACAACCTGCGCACAGGTTGCAGTCTCACCCGAAATAGCTATGGGGTGCCGCAGAATCAGGTTTCTGCAAGCAAAGAGGGGAATTACTGTACCTTAGCCTTGAATAACCTTATCTATCAGTAATCACAAAGTTTTACCATTTATTCTCATGTAAGTTCGCAGATAGATAGATAATCGTGACTTGCTTAACCCACTACAGGGAATTCACAACGAAGCTTATTATTTAGCAGTGATCTATATTATCAAATGTATTCTTATTAAGGCATAAAAGATAATAGAAACTGAAAACAACACAAGAAACCACAACATCGAATATAACGTGGTTCACCCCCAGTGTAGGGGCTACGTCCACCAAACTGTGTTTTATTCAACTTTCTACAAAACCGCAGTTTGATCTGCGCACTCAGCTGCAGATTTCTTCAGTCCTTAAAGCTGTGCACACAGCAGCAGATCTTTCCTTAATCATTCTTACAAAAACCCTCTGTGCACATAGCTGCAGAGGTCATCCACGCACACAGCTGGGACTTAACCTTCTTTACATAATCAAGCTTAACCTTGCCTTAATCTTCCTTACATCATAAAACCTAACCTATCTTCTTTACATAAGCGCTTATTTATACTGCGCATTTTTACAAAACCATGGTCTTAAACCATGGGCACCCAAAAACCTTAAACCCTGGATTTAAACCACGGGTTTATTACAAAAAGGAGGGTTTTGACTTACCCTGATACCCCTAAGACTATCTTGACCCATAACTCCGCTTACCAACAGCCGAGAAGTTACCACAACTAGTAGTCTTTAGGGTACATACCCCAACAGGCCCCTAAGACTCACTAGTGGCCCATCCCGGGGCACTCTGCGAGGACTCTGGTGGGCGAATCTTCTACGCGAGGGCCTGGAAGCGACTGGTGAGATTATGCAGTATCTCATCAGCGGCTTTCTCCTTTTCCACCAGTTCCTGTAATACTGAAGAAGAGTCTATGTCAGCCTTTTCCTACGCAAAAGTGTCATAGGTCTTCAGAATTTTGAGCTGGCTCTCCGTAGTATTGGTCAATTCTAATGCTTCATCAACCAGGGGCTGTAACGCATTTTCCAGCATCGTCACCTTCGTCCTGCAAGACTCGATTTCCTGTTGAAGTTCCTTGCTGCGCTTTACTTTAGCCATCTTCTGCATAGGTGGCAACGTCTTAATTTCGATTCGGACTGCATCTAACTCATCCTGGCGCAACTTGATGGTTTCCTAAATCTTTCCTACATCTGGATGGTCCTGCAGGTTTTCCCATGCTTCTATGCTGTCTTCCATTAGTTTTGCGACACTAGCCACGTTGTCTGATGTTTTTGTTGCTGAAGCCTTGATATCCTGCTGGCGCTGTTCTCGGACCTCTAGTGGAGTCTCAGGAGGAATGCGCAGTTGAAGTTCTGCAATCTGTTGCTGATGTTCTATCTTCATCCTTTCAACCTCGCTGCGGGACTGCTGGGCATAGTCTCTCATCTTAGCAATCTTCTGCTTTGGTTCCTCTGTTTCCTGTATGTCGGAGTCAGAAAGACTCCGACATGCCTCGTCTAATGCTTGCATTAGCGTAGTTGTTGTCTGTTCATCCTCTTTCTTCTGTTGTGCGATCTCTTCTAGGCGTGATGCGAAGGTTTTGTTTTGCTTGATGGAGTCTTCCAGTTGGACTTGTGATACTTGAGTTCGGGTATGGATCTCCTTTGTAATCGCGAGCTGACGGAGGTGCAACTCTGACATAGGCATCTTTGGGAATGGGAATGGGAATGACATAGGCATCTTATGTTCTCATTCAACAATGGGAATGAGCAAGAGAGTGGCCACCTAAGGAGTGGAAGAACATTTTGGTTGGGAAAGAGAAGAAATACCATGATAAGAAGAGGAAGTTACAACACGACCAAAATAAGGGACTACGAGTTTAGTCTTGTCCATCTTGTCAAATCCTTTCTTACAACATCACCTAGGTCCTCCACACACAATGGTTAACTAGTCGGACTTCATCCTCAGGATCCCTTTTTCACATACCAGCATCTTTATCCATAATTTTAAATATTTCAGGTAGCATCCTTGAGGTTCTTGGAAGAACTCTCTTTCTATCTTACTATATGATTTTATCATGTCGACTACAATCTCCTTAATATATCCCTCAAGAAGTTTATCAAACCAGAAGTCGACATCCCTATAGATAGGATTACTAACTCTTTCCAACCATTGGATTAGCTGAAGAGTCCACTCTATGGTTTCTATGCCTTGCAAATGTTTCCACTGAGTTTCTTCCTTTTCCAACCATTCATGTAGTAGAATAGGAAATTCACTAAAGAAAATTTCGTGAATATCTAAGTAAATATACCTTTCTAACCATTCTCTCAGATTCATTCATGCTCCCTTAATTTTTTCTTGTGTAAATCCTCTCGCTTTATAGTCCACCCAATCTTGAATATCTAATTTCGTCAAGTGCCAAAGCATGTCCCCTTCACAATTATTCAGGTCCCAACAATAGAACCATTTGTTGGCATCGACTCCACTAACCCAATTTCATTTTTCCATTCCTATCGAACAAATCCCAAGGCACCATCCCGGTAGAGTGTAACTCCGCCGGCAACACCTGAGACGCAAGTGAGGTCTCACCCGAGGTATGGATTAAGTTAAATAATGTAAATTAATGGTTTCTAAAGGATGTATGGAATATTCCTTCTAAGAAAATAAATCTGATGTCAATAGGGAAATTAGGAGATAGGATAGGTATGTTTTATTTATGTCCTCAAAATGTTGATTATTCTATATTTGTAACTTGCACAGAAATAGGTACAACATTGTGGCATCATAGGCTTGGCCACATGAGTGAGAAGGGGATGCAGATTCCCCTCTCAAGAAAATTGCTTCCATGTCTGAAGTAGGTAATTTTGGAATTCTGTGAAAACTTTATTTATGGAAAACAAAAGAGAGTAATATTTCTCAGGTATGGGAAACAAAAGAAGATTGAAAAGTTAGAGCTTGTGCATACAAATGTATGGGGACTGGCTTAGGTACAATCTCTTGGTGGCTTTTTTTATTACATTACTTTTATTGATGATGCAACTACGAAAACTTGGGTTTATTGAATTAGACAGAAATATGATGTATTTGCTACTTTTAAGAAGTGGAAAGCTTTGGTAAAGAATGAGGCATGGAAACTATCAAAGTGTCTCAGATTTGATAATGGAGGTGAATACTACAACAATAAGTTTGATAGTTATTTTTCATACCATGGGATTCATAGAGAGAAGACAATCCTAGGAACATCACAAGAAAATGGTGTGTCATAAAGGATAAATAGGATGATCATGGAGCATGTAAGGTGTATGATATTGCATGTATGGTTTCCCTTATAGTTTTGGGTTTATGTTGTAGATGTTGATGTTTAATTAATAAACAGAGTTCATTCAAGCGATTTGGAAATGGAATTCCATAGGAGGCATGAATAGGTAAAAAGGTAAGCTACTTATTTATGAGAACTTTTGGTTGTGAAGGATTTTTCCATATCGATAAAAAAAGTGGAACAAATATTAAGGATAAATCCAAGAAATGCACCTTTATTCGATACAAGGTTGATGGTTTTGGTTATTGCTTATGGGATTATGAATATCATAAAATAATTAGGAGTAGATATGTAGTATTCAATGAAAAGGTTATGTATAAATATCAATTGCAGGGAAAGAAAGAGGAAAAGGAAAACACGTAGTACATAGTGCTTGATGAAACCAAAGAAAACTAAGTTTCAAAGGTTCCAGAAACTCAAGAACAACAATAGGTACCTCAAACTACTGCAAGTGTAAGAACCTCTCTATCATGTCTAGATTCTTCCACTATACAGCAAAATTCCATCTTGATCAAATCCCAAAAGTGATAAAATAATTATGTCATAAAACCACCCGACCCTGGTGATTTTCCATCATCCATCTAATTGACTTCTTCCTCAACCTCTCGTAACTCAATTGTCTTGTTTAAAAGGTCATTATACCCTAAGGTAACAAGAGATGGAATATGTTGGGTTATCTTTGACATACACTTTAATCCATCAACCCCATATTCCTTCATTATAGTTCCAAAATATATTATCAACTCTTCTTCCATCTCCTCTCTTGTTTCCACATATTTCCCAGTCCCCTTCTTGAGATGGGTTAGTATAGTTCTTTTTTTGTTTTTCACGATAGACTGGTGAAAAACTTGGTGTTGCGTTCACCCTCCTAGAGCCATTGGTTTCTTGATTTATGTTTCTATTATATTTCCTGTTGGCATGACCCACCAACAAATCCTCATCGACAGGGGTTCCCACTCTGTCGACGCCAGACCAGCGTGATATCCCTGAGCACTGGCCCAGATAGGTTTGACCCCGCCCAGTAACACTCGCAAAGCGGATGAATTCTCACCCGAGATGTTCAGGGAGAGCTATCAGAACCAAGTCTCCGGTAGTAATAACGGAGGGCATGTCATTGATGACTAAACTTCATAATCAACAGATACTCCAGAGATAGTTTTATTAGAATCACATCACACATCACAGATCTATTGGCATAACTAGTAGATCACATTATGTTATTCATCACAACAGTAACATTCATTCATATAATAGATATAGTAAACATCCATCATTGTCATTGCAAAGAATAAAGAAAAAAAATAAATAAGAAACAAGATCACTTCAGGGAAACATCCGTCATGTCATATTAATTTTGCGCAACAGATACAAATCATACAGTACTTCTCCACAGTAGAAGAATGATCACAACCCAAGATTCAATAGCTAGTTAACACATACAGAGCCTAAACTGCTCAAGAAAAAATGAAGCAACAAGGTTACACCTCAAATCACAAAATGGAGTGATCGATTGATCTTTCTCATCCATGATACTAATTTACAATTGCAATTCTAACTATATATATAGGATTGCGCCTTTACATCCAAGGTCCACTTATAACTAAATTCTAACAAACTAGTGACCTATATCCACAAAATGTGGTCAATCGGTACAAAATTGCATAAAGAATTCCAAAAACGGTTATTCTTCTGCCTATCGCATTGTTGTGATCCTTCATGGTGGCGTGTGAGCTTGCGCAGGCTCTGTGGTGCTGTACAACTCACTTACCCAATACCCCTGCCAACATTTCCTCATGTCATTCTTGGGCATTCTATTGTTCCAAGGTAGACATTTTGTATGCATTTAGTTTTTCATCATATCCATTATTAATTTATGTCCTTTATATGTCTTCAATTTGTTCAATCATGTGCTTTTGTCATGGAAGATGTTTTCAAATTCCTCCATGTTCCAAGTACAAATCCTTTCTTTTAAGTCCTTCAATTTGTTTTTCGAATTGGTACATATGTGTTCCCCTGGGAGTATCTAAATCTTCCCACCACTGTTGAACTAATTATTTGGAGTCCTTGTGTTCTATCAAGAACTATTCAAAACACAAAGGTATTCAGATTAATGGATGAGTCCCATCCACCAAAAGGAAAACTGGACAATGATAAAATACAGTGGCAGGAAGGACCTGAGCTATCACATTAATCCCCCCCCATTTGCTAATCCTTCTGAGATAAAAAAAAAATTCCAGCCTGGAATATACCTGTTGTTAGTCTCTGCATTTATTATTCCAGGTGAACCACCTGCTCCTAGTTTCCGCATCCACCAATCCATTTTCTTCTATGAAATATCTAAAGGCTTTATTGATTGATCATAGGATTCTCCCTCATCCCTTTTCTTCCCCTAGGGACATGATTATATTTAAATATCCTCCCACCACTCATTGCTTGTCTCCTATCCACCTTCAATCCCAAGACATAGTTTCTAGAAAACCTTCGCTTTTTGGAAAGATGCTAGGACCATACACATTCATTGAGACTCCTTTCATTGAGGTACCATAAATCTAGAAATAAGCAAATAAGGAGAATCTTGTTTCCCAAAAGTTTGTTAAACATACCTACTCTAGCCACCACAAAATTGCAACCCCTCATGTCATTCTTTGGGAATAAATGGTTATCACTTCAGTACCCCTTCATACTCGATTCCCTATATCCTTCTAAACCTATGCTCCACACTTTGTTTCTTGTAAAAAAACTATCACCGGTTTTTCCATTCTCAACTTATTTCTTAGATTCTTAATTTTCTGTGGGTGACTCACCTTGCAAATGTTCCATGTTATAAGATTCATTGATAAAGACTATTTATTTAGAGAAAACCTCCTTAATTCTAGGCTACTAACCTGATTCCACTAATCATATCCCACCTCTAGAATTCTTTCTTTATTGGTTTTTCATCCTCTCTTATCTCCTTCTTCAGACTTCTTTTGCTTGTTTCCTTTATGAGGATCCTTCACTGTGCCTAAATGTGGGTAAACCCTTGTCTTGAGGATGGTTTCTTGTAATAATTCTATCTACCTGCTTGGGACAACCCCCTTCCCCTTGTTGTTGCATTCATGTTAAATAGTGTCGAGATCTAGTCCCCCCAAAACCATATCTTCTGCCTCCTCAGGCCGGTCATCCTCCATTACATCAATTTGTTATTCCCAACTCTTGGTTGGGATTGGTGTTGTTTTAGGTTATGATTATTTTGATGCATTCACATTATCTCGGCTAATGTCATCCATCTCTTCCCCATCCTAGTTCAAGGTTTCAAATATATTTGTGTTGTTGGTATTCCTTCACATGGTCTTCCTATTCGATTGTTGGTTAGTGGGTATTCACCCCTACCTCCTATTGTTTACTTTAATATCTTGGGGAGAGAGTTGGGGTGGGATATTTTTGGGGAAATCGTAACTTAGATGCCCATATTCATGGAATTTCCTGCATATGAAAGGAAAATTCTCATAATCGATAGGTTGAACCCAATGTTCATCCTCCCAATTTAGATTGATCGCTTCCAGCAACTCCCTTGAGAGGTCCATGTAAATGCGGATCCATGCAAAGAAAGCGTACCTTAATCATTTAGTCTATTTCAAATCCTTCACAAATTTTCTAAGGGTATTTCCAATGTCTTGTAATATTTCAAGCTCCCAGTATTCTCATGGCAAAGAATACAAATAGGTCTATATTGGGGAAATACTCATATCCTCATTGTCTAGGTTAAACCTCTCTTTCTGTGGGCGTAGGTACAGTCCATCAAAGAAGAAGAAGTAAGCTCCTTCTTCCAATATCTAATCTCCATTAGAGGAAATTTCAACTCAAAATGGGCCTCCTAAAATGAACTAATAAAATAATAGTTAAAATAATAAAATAATATTTATTAATTTTGGAGGAATAAAAGAAAAAAACTATATTTTTGTTTGTATTTTTGACATATCTCCCTGTGTTTTTACTCAAATTTCGATCGGGAGAGCTCGTTGGATGTGGAATTAAATTCCGCATCCAACGAGTACCCACTCGGCATACTTTTGATGGACCCCACTACCCCAAAAACAAGAAATACCTGAAAAAATGGAATGATGACAAGGGAGATATGTCAAAAATACAAACAAAAAAAGTAGTTTTTTTTATGATACCTATCCCCAAATTTATATTAAAAAAGTGTTTAAGACCTATACGGTATTTCAAATTTAAAGAAATTTCATTGGCTAACACATGATGACATGGAATTTGAATAAAAGTTAAAAGGCCCATTTTGAGTTGAAATTTCCTCTAATGTATCATCTTGGTTGAAAAAAATTATTGTAAAAGAACCATTTGAAACTAGGTGTGGGTCGTAATGGCCTCTAGGGTTCCATGTCACTTTGATCTACTTGAGTAGATCATGTTCCTTTGGTTAGATCTAGATGAATTTTTTATCAAGGATTTTTATTTCCATTGTTCCACCTATTCTCTCAATTTCTTCGATTGGATCATGAGGGATGAAGTTTCAACAACTCGCGGAAAGCAACCACCCTACCTATAAATCATTACGTTCCTCTCTTGGTCCATGCTTTCCTCCCCCTCAATGATCCTTGGCCCTCCTTTCATGTGGTTCTTTGATGATCCTCTCCCAATATCGTTCGACTACTTTTAGATGGAGGAGGGGATCCCGCTCTGGGCATACCCATCTAAAAACCCTAGAAAAGCCTTGCATGTGTTTTCATATCACTTCCTTCACTCCCGATAGGTTAAATTTTTTATCATAATCCTTATTACAGATCGATGAGTGTTTATATCTTAGAATGTGGGGTGAGCTACCATCTATGATTTTCCTAGATTGAAGGAGGATGGGATAAGTGTACTGTCCAAATTTATTTTATGGGCATCATTCAAAATTCAAAATAAAAAATTATAAAAAAAGGAATATAGAAATATAGTTGGTAGTTGATGCATGGAAAAATGGTAGCTCATGGATGGATAATAGGCAGTGACATAAAACCCATTTAAATAAAGAAAGTAATATGTAGTTGAGGCATAGACAACAAGTGATCACAACTAAGCATGGAGAACTAGTAACATATAACTTGTTCATGGAACTTAACTTATGACCTATCAATTTTCACTGACCATAAGTTAAATGGATGTGTTTTAAAAAACCAATATTATATTAAAACTTGGTTATTTTGCTTTTACTTTTAACAAAAATTAAAAGTATGCTTCTATATCCCTTGTTTCCTTGTCAAATATATATTATACTATCAATATTTATACAAAAGTTTTTTCTCCCTCTAAAACCTATAAGCAATTCATAAAAATATATATTTTTTCCCTCTTACAACCATCCTATCATATTTTAGTCATTCCATAGCATGTTTTGGGAAAGATAAAAAGTAAGTACAAAGTACAAGAGATCCTTCACAAGGTTTCAATGGAAATGGGATCTGTGGTGACGAAAGGCTTTGGCAGGTATTTACATGACTCTGACAATGATATCTGGGATACTTTCAGGTATTTTTGTCGACTGCTCTGATTTAGTTCCTTGGTCACATTTTTCTTCTCCTTTTCAGCTAGGGTGTCTAGGATGTTTTGGTGCTTGGTTTTTACTCTCCCTTGTTTCTAGGGGGGCCGAACTAGAACTAGATGGGTTGGTTACTATCGGACTGTCCTTACTTACTAACCCTCAGTGGTACTGCTAGCAATTCTTTAGGGAGACAACTAACTATGTGGTTGTTCTCGTTAAGTTTTCTGACTTCTCACGGGATGTTTTTTTATCCTTACCTTCCCTTGAACCTTTGGTGACACGGATTTGCAGTATCTTTTCCAGGTTTGGTAGAATTTAATGATTCTTTGGACGCCTCGCATGGATTATTTCCTCTACATGAGGACTTAGTACCAACCATGTAAAGAAAGTGGGAATTTTTTAGGTTTCTAGCATTAGAGTTTTTTATCGGAACTTAGTCTCTCCCTGGAATATCTACACCCTCTCCTTCTTTATTTGACTTGTCTTAGATGTAAAGCTTTGTCGATTAGCTCCCTTATCTACTCTTTTTCTCTCGGGGTATAGAAAATGGTTTTTTGGACTTTGTATCTCCTCGTAGACTCTAGTTGTTTCTCTTTACAAAGATTTTATGTGACTCTTGGGATTGGGTCAACCCTGGTTGGAACTTGGGTTTCCTTTCTCCTGACGGTTTTGTCGCTTCCCCCTTGTTTTTTTGACGCGGGGGGGGGGGGGGGGGGGAATCATGTGTCCCGGTTCTTCTGTCCTNATAGGGGTTTGTCTCCTCCTCTGCACTCTAAATCTCAGAGAAATACTAACGAATTTAAAGCTCTGGAAGCTAAACAAATTTTTTTGCTTGGGAGGGATATCCACATGGATAAGGTTGAGGCCCTCTATAGTAGATCCCTCATAGGGTGTCAGGAATATTGCAATATGGGGAAATAAGAATGGGTGGAATGGGATTTGCAACACTGGAAGTCGCTCTTGGATTATATCCCTACTGTGAGTAGGATGGAAAATGGATGGTATGTTTTTTTTTTTCTTGAATGGAAATATGCTTCTTGGATTCTTGACTCATTATGGACCATCTGTAATGGCTCTCTCTTGCTTAGCCTCTTGCACACTGGATTCGACCCCCTTCGTAAGAAAGTGACTATCTGTCACTTGTGGGTATTGTTGCTTGCTCTACCTCTCCTTTTCTGGAGTAAGGACATTCTCATTGGCATTGCGAACTCTTTGGGATGGTTCATGGATGTTCCGAAAAACTTTCATATTACCTTTGATAAAAAAATGGTGAGATTATTTGTGGAGTTGGACATCTTAATAGGGTTTCCAACAAAGGTTGATATTCACTGCAACGATTTTATACATACCCAAAAGTTGGACTATCTTAACGTTCCCTTCCATTGTCAGTATTTCCATGTGAATAGGAATCTTCGGCTCAACTATCTATTCTTTCTCTGTGCCCACCCTTTATCATTGGATAATAATACCTCGGATCTCTCTTCCATTGTCTCTACTTTGGTGGATCCTTCTACATTACCCATTGCATGTATTTATGATTCTACTTCACCTATGTTATATGAGGATTTCACAAAAGGGGAACTGGATTATATTTTAAATATTGAGAAGGATGCCATTTGAAAACATATTGTTAACCCTCCTACTCTTGGCTTGGATTTTCTGGATGTAGTTTCGCTTGATCCTAATAGGGTTTTGGATTCTTTAACGAAGTGGTTTTGATCCATTGTATTGATTGTTCCTCCTTTGGGGAAATATTCAATGGTGTTGGGTTTTTTTCTAGATAAGGACTTCTTTGGCCTTCCTACTACTCTGATAGTGACTTTGAAGGCCCCTTTTGATAGGGTTTTGGCATCTCCAAAGGTTGGAGCTTACTTTCCCACTGCTCTATACCAACCCCTCTTTTTGGAGGTGTATTTTCCATCACTTTCTGAGACACTTAGAACTCATCTCCCTCCTCTGATTGACTCTCTCTCTCTCTTGCTAGCCCTTGCGAAGTGACTTCCTTTATAGATCCTTCCCTCCTTAAGTCTCTTTCTATCTTCACTAATAAAACTTCCATTTCGCCCACTACTCTCCCACTAGACTCAATTCGACATGAAAATGCCACCATTCAGAGAGCTATAAGATAAAAGCATGTTAATCCTCGGGATGACCTTGATGGTCTTGACTATCAACCTCTTTCGGTCAGGATAAAGGATGTAGTGAGATATTTTTTCCATTCAAATCAAACTTCCCTTGGGGATCTTAGAGAAGAGACCTCCTTGGAACAAGTTTCCTAATGAAATTTCTCTCCCTAAATATCTGTGGTTTTGGAGGGCCTTCAAAGATCAAGTCCCTTTGTTCCCTTCTCTCTGATATCAAATATGACATGGTTTTCCTGCAAGAAACCATGTGTGATCACTCTCAAGCTCTTCTCTCCTTTTCCAAAATCAAACCAAGATGGGAATTTTATGCTACGGACTCCCTAGGTCTCTCTGGGGGGCTTCTCATTGGATGGGATCCCTCTTTGGTACATTGTAAATATTTTGTCACACGGTATGGTATTTTTGTCAATTTCATGTCAAGAAATCGTTCCTTAGAGATTACCTGCCTCAACTGTTATGGACCCTATCTAAATAGAAATTTATTTTGGGATTCGATAGTTAAAGAGGGAATTTTTTATTTCCCTAATCTGATTATTGCAAGGGATCTAAATTTCACCCTGTCGGATGTTGATATTTGAGTGCAGGAGGCTCATTTTGATCCAAAAAGTTATTTTTTCTCCTAGCTGTTGGATCATAAAAGAATAGTGGATATTGCCCCAGTTGTTGCTGACCCAAATTGGAGGAATGGTAGGGATGGATTTAAAGGAATCAATAATATATTGGACAGATATATCATTTCTTCCTTATTGGTTCCTTTTTTTACTTGCTATAGATCTTAGACACATCACTTGGTGAAGTTTGATCACTTCTTAGTTTTTCTTGAGTGGGATGACTCTGCTCATAAAATGAAATATCCCTTCAAATTCAACAGTGCATGGTTACATGTAGAAGGATTCTCATATGTTGTTCATTCCTCTTGGTTAGCTAAGATAGATCTACTGGGGGGATATGATATGAATAGGTTGGTTCTAAAACTAAAAAGACTCAAAATGGAAGTAAATATGTGGGAAAAAAATTAGATACAAGTGCAGAGGAAGGAACTCATTGACTTAGATCATGATATCAACATATTTTCTCTCTATTTCCTTCTAGTATTATCCCTGAACTGGAAATGTAGAATCTTGCTTCCTATAATAAAATGAAAGATGATATCTTGTCACATGAGGTTCTTACATGGCGATTAAAGAGAAGGGCCCTCTGTATTGAACAAGGTGATGCCAATACAAAGTTTTTTCACAATTTTTCCTCTGCCAAGCACAACATCAACGATATTTGGGAGTTGTTGGATGGTGATGGAAAGATAGTTAGTAACTTGGACCATCTCAAACTCATGGGGAAAGAAAATTTTAAAATCCTTTTTAAGGATGATGGAAATTCCCTGATTACTGACCAGCTTAAGGTAATTAAACACTTTCCATCCTTTCTCATTCTGGAAGACTCGAAGAGCATGGAAGATGAGGTTACGATGGAGGAAATTGAACTTGATCTTAAGAGTTTCAAAAAGGACCATAGACTGGGATCTGATGGCTAGCCAGTGGAGTTCTTCCTCTACTTATTTGACGTGGTAAAGTTGTATTTATGGAAAGTAGTGGAGTTGTCTGAGAAAGAGGCCAGGGTGGGGCAAGCCTTAAACTCTACTTTCCTGACCCTCATTCCCAAGAGTGATAAGCCAAAGTCCCTTGAATATTTCAGACCCATATCGCTCTGTAACCTTATTATAATATAATCTCTAAGGTTATCTCAAATAGAATCAAGCCCATCTTGGAAAAAAGGCGTCTCTATGGAATAATTCATATTCTTGAAAAACAGACAAATTCAAGAACCGATTGGTATAACTCATGAGATATTACATACTATAAAAAAAAAAAAAATGGAGGCTCTTGTACTTAAATTGGATCTCATAAAATATTTTGATAGGGAAAATTGGACCTTCATACAACTGATCCTTCTTCAGATCAACATGCCCTTGGGTACCATAAATTGGATCATGGGATGTATCACATTAGCTAACTTCTTTGTTTTGGTAAATGGGTCTCTATCTGGTTTCCTTAATGCTATGCATGGTATGAGACAAGGTTGTCCCTTATCTTCCCTCCTCTTTCTATTGGTCATCGAAGGGCTTAGTCGAACTATTGGAGTTGCCGAGCAATACAAAATTTTTCAAGGTATTCGTCTCACTTCTACTATGGAAATAACCCACTTACTCTTTGTGGATGATATCGTTTTATTTGGATATGGGTCTCTGGAGGAATGGACTACATATAAATATATTCTGGATATCTTTTGTGTTACATTGAGTATGTGTGTAAGTGTAGAGAAATATTCATTTCTCTGTAACAATATGCAGGTGGCGGTCAGTAGCAGTATCCAAGCTATCCTCCCATATAAGATGGAACTGATCTATTCGGGATTCAGATAGTTGGTATTTTGTCTCAAACCTTCCGATTATTGTTCAAAGGATTGACGCTGGATTATTAAAAGTTTTGAAAACAGAATAGTTCATTGGACCTATAGACTCTTATCCATAAGGGGCGAACTCACATTGATCATATCTGTGCTGACAGGGATACCGGTTTATTGGTTCTCTCTTACTAGAATTATGAATTGCATTATTAAGAGGCTAAGAAAATGTATCTTCACATTTATTTGGGGAGGAAATCCACTCAAGCATAAGTTACACCTTGCTGACAGGAAAGGTCTCTCAAGACCCTTCTCACTTGGGGGATGGAACATTAAAAATCTTGACTGGTTCAGTATTTCGCTCTGAATGAAAATCCTGTGGAGCATCCTAAGAATCAATGGTATTTGGTACATGGTTATTCAAGAAAAATATCTCAAAAAAATATCTATTAAAAGATGGCTCCATAGGGAAAGTTTTAAGTCCTTAATACCTCACATATTTGGGATGGTTTCATCTATGTTCTCCCTTGGCTCAGTTGCAATCTGGAATGGAAAGTTGGTAATGGTACCCATATCAAAGTGGGAATTTACCCAATTTCTAGGTTAAATACAGACTTTGTGCTTTCTTTGGAACTTCGCGAATATCTCAAAGACTATGGCATCACTAAACTCATGCATGCTCGTAACTATGGCTTCTCTCAAGCCAATTATTCTTACTGGTTGTTGGCATATGATCTTGAACTGGGTGGACATTGGAAAGAAGAGTGGCCATGCTACATGGATGGACTCTCCCATTGTGGGATAACACTATCAAAATGAGATGATCATCTTCTATGGATGCACAATTCTATTAATGGTGATGTGAATTCCCACTTGGCTTACGATCTTGTTGATACCTCTTGCTCTGACACACTAGCTAGTTGGAAATACAATAAAATTTAGAAATGGAAGATACCACTGAAACTAAAATGCTTTTCCTGGTTGAGTGCGAAAAATCGTATTTTCTCTTGGTATAATTTAATGAACATGGGTTGGATTGGTCCTGAGTGATTTTGTATGTGCAAATGGAGCATGATATGGTTGATCATCTCTTTGTTTCTTTTACATTTTCCAAGGAGGTTCATGCTACTCTTGCATCCAGTTTCTCACTAGTTATAAATTGGAAGAATCCTTCTTTCTTGGAAAACTTAAATTATTGGATAGAGAATGCACACTCTCTACTCTATTTGCCTTTTTTTTTATAGTTGGTGTATATGGAAGGCCTGTAACCTTTGCATTTTCGAAGATAAAGAACCATTGGTAACCACTGTCTTCCATATAATTCTAAATCTTTACTATACATATCTGTTTCTAGGGGCATTGGTGACTCACAACGATATTGGGCGGGTTCCTATAAACACTTTCCCCATAGGGAACTTTGATGGTGTAGCAACAACAAACATTGGAGGAGTTGGGTTTTTCCTCCTTATCAGCTCTTCTCATTTCTTTCACGCTAAGATGGGTTGCAATAAAAGTACAAATACAAGAGGTGAATTACTTTCTCCATGGAATCTCTTGTCTTTTGCTGCATATATTGGCATACCTAGCCTCTTGATCTTTGGGGATTCATAAGTAATTATAAACTAGGAAAATCGAAAGGCCCATCTACAGGTGACTGACCTAGAGCAGTGGTGTGATCACATCAGAATTGTCTAGGATTCTTTTCTCTCCTAAATATTTCATCATATTAAAGGGAGCACAATGTGAGTGTTGATGGCCTATCAAAGGAAGCACTTGGCATGGATATGGGAAAAATCTCCTATACTGAGTTCTTGGAAGAAGAAGTGATTTTGGATCTGGTATTGTAAAGTTTCTCTGATTATTTTGTTTGTCGGTGGCTTATATTTTTCTTTGAAAGAATTGCTTCATTAATCCTTACTCATCCTCGTCTTGCTCACTGGTCTGATCTATTTTTGGCACTCTTTTCTGCCATTTTATCGAGGGGTAATCACTTTTACCTCTTGTGCTTCCTTTGGATAGGCTTTCAAGGTTCTTATTATGTTTCCTTTAGGTTATGTGGAGAGTCTTTCTCAGAGAGACTAGACTCGGAGGAAAGGTGATTTGATTGTTTTTTTCCCTATAGGTATGTTTATTAAAAGTTGATGGTTTTCCGACATGGTTTGCTGGTTACCTTTGTAACTTTGTATGATACATAGTATCATGGCTTGTATATGTTACCTTTGATTCAATAAAATATCAAGGAACAAATTTTTCTTCTTGAAAAAAAAGTACAAAGTACAACATATGGAGAATTTTTTATTTACATTGTGCGGAGACCATAGGGGGGTTCACTCAATGAACTTGTTACATAGCACGTTCATTGTAGGATATTAAATAATATCCCTAATTTAACTAAATATTAGAAAATACTTCCTAAAATTGTATTCTTGAACCCCCCTCACAATATACCTTTCCAATTCAGAAAACCCCTAGTTTCACCAGATATTGCAGGTATCCATTTCATCCACCAATTTTTAACACCCCCTTTATAGCATATTGTAAAGTTGTAATAACAAGAGCCCTAATGCGCCTTAGTATAAGAAAACAACTAGTAATGATTCCTGCAAAATTGTAAGGGTGACTAATTCATTTATAGCGCTGGATAGGGGAAGACCCAATGAAATAGTAATGTGGAAGGAAAAACATGTAAAAGGAAACTCGGTCAAGAGATCAATGTAACAAAGAATGTAAAATACTGATAGTCCAATAGTCACTGCAATGCTTATAAAATATGAGAATTGGACATGTTTATCACCAAAACATGCTAATCCACCAATTTTATATCATGTAACTACACATATAGCCATAGAGATCTCATGTTTTCTATAAGCTTAATAAATTAAACTCCATAAAATATTTTTAATAATCTTAATAAATGTTTTCTATTCATTTTTTAAAGCTATTTGTATGCCATTTTTAATACATACATAGTAAAATATGGTAAAATAACACTTATTATTTGGATAAATTATGTGCACATATATTCTTATGCTTAAAGTATTCCAAGTTTAGTGAAGAGGGATTCTTCCACAACAAATTAATCTCAAATCTATATCTATACAAGACCAAAATTAGTCGAAAAATACACTATATTCTCTTCATTTCCTATTTAAAATCTTAAAATAAATTAAATGGAACTCCCATATAAATTTAACATTGGTTTTCCAAGAGGTTATTGATATTTCTTGGGTAGAGAAATATTCTAGTTTGGAATATTTGTAATTTTATTTAATTGGGAAGAGGTTTCTGTATGAAACTAAGACAAAAATCCTCAAATTTTTTTATGTATATGATTAAATGAAATAATCAAATTCTCTGGTATTTTTTAAGGTGTATTTTTGGATTTAGATTTCAATTGGAACTAGGATTTCAATCAATAATATTTTTATATGATTAACTTAATGATATGAATATTTTCATTTAAAAACTATTTAAGTGGGCTAGCTCAAGTGGTTGAGTGCTAGAAGTTGTGACTAGAAGATCTCGGGGCCAAATCCCCATGTGTCTGTACATTGTTATATAAGGGTCTCACTCTGATTTCTTTAGTAAACCACATTTGAAATATCCCAAATAAAATAACCCCCAATATTTATGTCAATATGTCAATTAAAAGAAACCCCTTCACTCCTTAATATAAGGCAATATCTTTTCGAGGAAATATCTTTTCGATACTTTTAGGAGTATTCAAACCCCTAATATGAATGAACCTGATATAATATTACTTTAGTACCCTGTGAAAGGGACTATACCTTATTGTTAGTTTCCATTAGTATATTAAAAAGGTGGTATTTAAACTATTAAACATAAAATTAGAATATAATCTAATCATTTTAATTCTAGGCCTGAAATTTGTTTATCAAATCATTTTTATTATCACTTAAATTTATAACATTAAGAGCAATTTCTAGTTTTATACTTCTACAAATTCTTTATTATTATCACTTAGCTTTATAACATTTAGAACAAGTTGGTTTTCTACTTTTACAATTCTAAATGGCTATATATTATTCTTGTAAAATTTATTTTAATTTGTAGAATAATCGAGTATTTACACCATCTATGTATCCTCTGATTCATGCTATGCTACTCCGTACATATTTTGTTTCCTAATGAGATGAGGAATACGGACAAGCAAGGTCCAGGGTGGCAAAGTCGGGTTGTTGGAGATGACTTGGATCAACACGTTCCACGACCTTTATCATCAACAACTATTTCTACAAATGGAATGGAATGTATAAACATGCGATTATTAGGTTGGTAGAGCCTAAAATTCTTCGGATCACCTGCTGTCAGCTGTTTAATTATGCATTGCACACCAAAATCCCAACTCTCTTATCTTTGAATTGCAATCCTTGATTTTACTTTCTGGCAGAGAGATTACTATCAATTAATCTTATTTGTTTCACCAAAATAACAATTAAAGTTATAAAAATGAAAGTATTTTTCATATCATAAATAACTTGAAATGCATTGTTGTAGCGCGTGACTGGTCACGAACTTCGATCAGGTGCAGTGATAACTATACGAATAAATGCAGACATCAAATATCAACCCACATGCATGCACGTGAACACATGTCTGCGGTTACTAGATGATCCCCAGGTTGAAACCAACAAAGCTTCTCGCACTCCTGAGGATGAAACCCGCAAAGCCTCCATGGTTACCAAGGCCAAACGTCGTGAGCGAAGGCTTCCTGCATTTGGGATTGGAACTGGGACCGCGTTGAAGGTAGCACATAGCGCCAGGAGAAGTCGAGTTTGAATTCTGTTGATTCTTCTTTGATTGAGAACAGAACGTGGGAAAGAGGGGCAAGGCAGCGCCCTTCTCCTCCTGGAACATCCTCTCCACCTGCGGCCCTTGCTTAACAATGCTCTCCGCTAACTTCCTATAAGCCAGGCTAATGGGCGATGCGGAGGTATCGGCCGCCCATGTCCAATCGATCAGATTGAAACCCTTGAGCGGCGAGAATGGGATCAGGATTGGGGAGAGAGGGATTAGGTCGACCTTTAAACATTTAGCGGCAAGAGGGCTAAGTGGAGGCAGAGCGAATTTCTGCAAGTGGCCGTTGGAGGCGATGGGAGGGGGCTTTGCCAAGGGTTTCAAACTGTTTCCTGTGAGTTCCTGCACCAACTCTCAAAAGCACGATGGTTGAATGTGGTAAACCTTGGGAAGAGGGAGGGTGGCGTACTTCTTGGTTATGGCAGTAATTTTATTTCCAAATAGTTAATCAAGACTTAAAATATGGCACTAAATGAAAATTTATGGTTATAACAACCCTCCCCACTTTTTTTCAGACAAATGAACGTTCTAGCTTAAAGTGTTCATATTTTGAGAAATAATGGAGATGCTTGAAATTTAAAACTTTTATCAATGATATGTTGAGGACCTGTAAAAATTAACAATTCAATCACACACAATAATTCATACACAATAGAGAGGATGAAAAACCCCGCAATTCTTAAGAGTAAAATGGATATATTGTAGAGAATGACTTTTACAACATAAGAATATTGCCCGATAAGAGATGATATGGAGCAATAGAGAAGAGAGATCCACTATGACAACTGTCGTGAACTTGCCATATGCCTAGCATATTAATAACAAGCCAAAATGATTTCCATGCAAACCCTAGTAAATGGTTGCATGAGAATTAGCCACACATGCATTACAATTTCGAATTTCATTTTTGGAATAATCAATCCATGCATGAATCTTCATCATGCACAAATAATGCACCATACATTCAATCATAGATATTAATTGATTGTTAACTGACATTGTATTGAACTCAATCTCTAACTGAATATTGATGCCTTAGTTAACATGTTAACATAAGTGACATTGTGCAATAACTCAAGTGTCAATTGCAACACACTTTCTTAACTTAAGTGTCGTCCTTTGATTAAATTAAGCGTCTTATGTTAGTCTAACTAAAGTGTAAACACTTTAGTTAACTATGCCATCTTTCTGTAATCGCGTAGTTAACCATTATTAACCCAATCTTGTTGATTGATGAACAATGAGATCTTCTTTACTAAAATGAATGTTGATCAATAATAGTTAAACTGATGCTTTAACTAAAGAACTGATTGAGGAATTCATATTTAATTGAAGCTTTATAACTTGAGTTCACTTAGTCATCTACATGGAAAATTCAAATTCTCTTTCTCTCATAATCTCTTTATCTTATTGCATGGTATATGTTTAATAATCCATCATATCATATTATACTCAAAAGAATTGTCACATGCTATGATCATATTATATTATCCCGGACCATATAGTCATATGATAAAGTAATTCACTCTAGAGGTGATAAATATCTAGAGGAGAGTTAATAGATTTATCCATCTCGAATTACCATGGTTAGTAATACATCACACAGTATAATCACTTTACCAAGAAAAGTATGCCACCTCAAAAAACTGAGGATATTTATAGGACTTGATATTATTCACAAGTCTACAAGTCTACAGTCTTGATATTACTCACAAGACCTTGAGTCTTAATATTAATCGTAAGAATCATCTCCATAACTTGGAGGTCCATCTCATAGGGTAGCTTCTATGAGAATAATTGACTTGATATTAGTCACAAGTCTAGTCTTGATATTACTCACAGGTCTATAGTCTTGATATTACTTACAAGAATTTATAGTACATTCATCATCACCTAAATCATATGAGGATATAGATAGCACTTTATATGAATCACAAGTCCAGAGAGTGACTCCTGATGTTGTACAATCAACAGTCCCTCTCAGCGAGGGATACATTCTCGGCTTTACCAGGAATTTCCTGCCATGCTAAGCTTTATCTCAGAAGTATCTCAAATTGGTCACTGACAATGGTTTCTCCACAAATTTGTAATATGCTCATCATTAGTTATGTACTAAAATTCTATTTACATGAACATGACTTCGAAGAAGTAAAACTTCATCTTAATGTGTTTTATCATAACACAAATAGGGTTTTTCAGAAGCTTAACTATTAACACCTAATAACTGTAGGCTCAAGTCTTTCACACTAATAGGTATCTTCCCAAGCTACACTACTCCTGAGCATGTAGTACTATTCACAATACACTTTACTCAGTACTAGTTGAAAATACACCTTGCTTCTGTAGTACTAGACTCTCTTTAGCTTTTGTAGTACTAGTCACAACATACATAGCTTATATCAGGCTAAAACAATAGTTATATAGCACAATCTTATAATAGGTATTCCATGTATCAAATACAATAAATAACATATCCTAATGTACCTCAAAGGTACTAAAAAATATGCTTAGTAGTAAGCATAAAATACAACAAGTCTCCTCAAATACCAACCAGCTACTTACACATAGTAACATCGTTTCGATCCAATCCAAAATTACAGTTTATCTAAAATGGAAACAATGGATTTTAAATCCATCATATACAACATTATACATCAAATGTGTAATATCATGCAAAAATAAAGTCTCATATTTTCTTTCAATTTTGAACATTTGTTGACTTCCTGAATCTTCTATTATCTAGAGAAATTTCATGTGAGATTGTCATTCTTTGTGATGTTCTTCAAGGCTTGATCACTTTCATAGTGATTGCATATTCTTCACTTTATACCGCAACGCCCCAAATACCTCTCCAAGAGGTTTAATTGTTCTCTTACAGCTCAAACTATGATTCTTCTTAAGTTTCAATAGTCTCCGAGAATTTGACCATGTCTATGCTCATGTGGATTTTCTCCAAAAGATATCACATATATTTTTTCTCTATGTCATGTACCATGACTAACTAATGGGGAATTTACATTCTGCTTCCTCTGAATTGTAACAAACTTAAATAATAACAAAAAACAATATATATATATATATGTGTGTGTGTGTGTGTGTGTGTGTGTGTGTGTGTGTGTTAAATATCAATATTAATTATTAATATTAATATATATTGATATTAATAATTAATAATTAATAAATGGTTATTAGTAAACTATTCTAAAATGATGCATCCTTTCATGGATGGTATCCAAAGTGCCTTTACAATTAATATATATATGGCACTTACTTTGTAATCTTTTATAATCATTCATCTTTAATATTTATTTAATATTTTCAATATGGAATTATTTTCCATTGGTTGATTATTCAACTGAGTAATCATTGTGGGTTTAAATGCGAATCATGTGGGTTTAGAAGTCTTTGTTTGCTTCAAGTGGTATTAGATCAAGAACGAGAGGGGAAAATAAAGAATAAAAAAAAACATAAGTTAAAAAGAAAAGTTAAAAAACATGTTCAAGTTTTCCCTGAATTTAGGTCTTTGACCTCACATGGCTTTTAGCCATCCATATTCAGAGTTTCTTTGGTAAAAAATGGTTTTTTGACCAAAAATTGGCCTTTGGCCATTTGAATTTCATTGAAGAAGTATTAATTCCATTCCAAATATGAAGCAAGAAAAAATTATTATGAAGAATAAAAAAAACAAAAAAAGAAAAAGAATTATCAACAAAAGAAATAAAAGAGGAAATGTTAAAAAACATAAGTTAAAAAGAAAAGTTAAAAAACATGTTCAAGGTTTCCTTGAATTTAGGTCTTTGACCTCACAATGGCTTTTAGGCATCCATATTGAGAGTTTCTCCGGTAAAAATTGGTTTTTGACAAAAAATTGGCCTTTGGCCTTTGAATTTCATTAAATAAGTATTAATTTCAGTTCAAATATGAGGCAAGAACGAGAGGGAAAAGTGAAGAATAAAAAATAAAAAAATAAAAAAATTATCAACAAAGAAAAAAAAAGGGGAAAAGTTAAAAAAAAAAGTGAAATAGCCCATGGTTTTACGAAATAACCCATCGTTTCACTTACAATATTTAAATTATAAAATAGTTTTATAAAATATGTTTTGAGGACAAAGCATCATGAACCGGAAGGCAATGTAACAAACTTAAATAATAACAAAAAAAATATCAATATTAATTATTAATATTAATATATATTGATATTAATAATTAATAATTAATAAATGGTTATTAGTAAACTATTCTAAAATGACGCATCCTTTCATGGATGGTATCCAAAGTGTCTTTACAATTTATATATATATATATATATATATATATATATATATGGCACTCACTTTGTAATCTTTTATAATCATTCATCTTTAATATTTATTTAATATTTTCAATATGGAATTATTTTCCATTGGTTGATTATTCAACTGAGTAATCAAAGTGGGTTAAAATGTGAATCATGTGGGTTTAATTGTTCTCTGATAGCTCAAACTATGATTCTTCTTAAGTTTCAATAGTCTCCGAGACTTTGACCATGTCTATGCTCATGTGGATCTTCTCCAAAAGATATCACAGATCTTTGTTCCCTGTGTCATGTACCATGACTAACTGATGGGGAATTTACATGTTGCTTCATGTGAATACACATCAATACTACCTCTTCAACTAGTGGAGTCGTTCTATTTTACAACCAATCTTGTCTCGGATGGAGGCTTAGTAAGAATACTGGCAATGCTACTCATATGTACTGAACACTACAAGAGATATAACTCACTCTTGTCAAGAGATATGAATCACTCTTCACATTCATAAGAGATATGACTCACTCTTAATGTCTATCCAAAAGAAACTATTCTTGGTCCATTCACTACTAGCCATATGACTTGGGCTCCATGAGTGAATTTTTTCCCTATATTTCTTATTTGTAGATATGTACTAGAGTTGAATTTATCTTTCTTGTACCATGTATTAGGTAAACTAACTAAAAACCTCATAAATCTTTACTAATTTTCAACATGCTATATCTAGAGCAACATATGTGATCTTCCTTGATCAATGCACTAGTCAGAATCCATATATATTTGAAACTTTATTTCACTAACCGAGACATATCTGAGTCCACATACACTAATACCAAGTATGTACCACAACACATGGTTTGTACATGTATAGGTACAGATTGCAATGCATATAGCTGATCCTAGGACTTGTGATTAACCAAATACATCTCAACTAACTTGAGACCCGCCAAATATGAAACTAGGATTATAGAATTTCATATTTATCTTCATATGTGTTGCCATGGATTTATAGTCCATCATCTTGAATCTCTTCAGGATCTTTTTTTGCACATTTTCTTTAACTTAGGAAAATATTTGTCTGGTGACTTCCACACCACTAATCATAAGAATCATAACAATATTCTTGAATACAGTTCTTAACTTCTTTCTAAATATGACCATCATGCATGTCTCCTCTTAACAGAAGATACATAAACCAATTTTTACTGGTTCTTCAGGAGCTAGAAAATCTAGCTACTCCCTTTCACCATAACGATGTCAGAATCATAATCTGGCTCCTCCATCATGGAGACTTCATGCTCATCTATGTCTGAAGCTCTTCTTGACACACGAATGTAAATAATATAATATAATTATCTTCAAAAGTATTTACATCTCTCAGAATATGTTTAGTTCTTCCATTCTGACTTCTTCCTAATACATAGGAACCTCCCAATCTACTACCAGACGCTTCTTCCTTCACAACATCCTGCTCTCTTTCAGTATTATCCATCAGAATTACTCCTCATTCAATACATCTAATTTTGAATTATAGGTCAGGGAATATAATTTTTCCCAAAAATTCAAATTCAATGAAGTTTAGAAACCTTGCATAGTCCAGTCATTTAAATAAAATGACAAACAAGAGACACTGCCATGAAAAAACATTTAACCAATGTTTTAGTATAACCATATCTCATGAGTTTTAATCGCATGAATACTTCAATGTTTTTGGGGTGGTCTATATAGTTATGTACACATTAAATCAATGTTTTGACATAACCCCATTCATATTCAGTATAATGTTATGAAGTACTATATTAATGTTATATTCAGATATTATGAATATTTATGCAACCTCTTATTCTTCTTAATTTAAACATAACATGAGTTTTTCTATTTATCAATAAATAGAAAGATTGTAACATATGATTTTAATCATGTTTATACTATAACATCATTCCTAATCACGAGAATACACATTGTAATGCAAACAAATATGATTTTATAAAAGCATGTGATAATCAAATAATCATGCACCCCAACATTCATATCTCATGAATAATCATGCAACTCTATATTCATATCTTTATGAACATTCATGTAGCTCAATATTCATATCTCATGAATTAATCATGCAGCTCTAAATTCATATGTTTATGAACAATCATGCATGATTTATATTCACTTCTCGTGTGTTTTGTTATTTGCCAATAAAGGAAAGATAATTAACATATATGTTCAACATGTTATATCATAACACAATTCTTAATCAAGGAATACAGATCTCTATATGATTTTAATGAAAACATTTAAAAGCATATAGATATAAAAAACATATAATAAAAAATACAAGTACTTATATTCTATTTGTTTTGTGGGCTTCCTTTTTATCTTTTATTTCTTGTGGATATTACTGGAGTCCCTTGATATTGATTTCTTTGCAAATTTGAGTGCATGCACGAGGTAGCGAATCTCTGCATGGGGAAAGTGGATCCCATCCAACTTGGAGTGAATTCTCTTCTTCAGGGAAAACTTATTTTTGACTATCATCATCATATTATTTGAATGAGTTCTAAACTCTATTAAGATCTCATTACACAAAAGATCCATTGAAGAAGGATAATATCCATTCCATAAATCCCTCGGTCATTGAACCAATTCGCTAGTTTCGTCCATAACACAAATTTTGAAATTTTCATCTTCAAATACATGATCGTATCTCTCAAACAATTGTGAATTTTTTAAATACGCTGAAAATCGAGCTAAATCATCCCTTTTGAGAAGTGGGTTTTCAACAGTTTTGTCCATTCATGATGGATTGATCATAAATACTCCACGAAATTTGTCTCCTGAAAATTGAGAGGAATGGTACATATTGACTTGCTCTTTAATTCGCCCTACATTGGATAAAGGCTCCTCACACACTGAGGTCATGTAAGCATCTAATTCATGCTATTTAATAATGGATAACACCCTTTCCTTCCATGTATTGAAGTTGGAAGTACCTTCAAGTGAGTGTTACACACAATTCTCATCACCATCATGTACTAAGAATCAAAACACCAGAAATTGCCTCAATAATTCGTCAAGTGATCAAGTTAGACATTGGCCATGACTCATATTTTCATACTTGTGTCCACCACCACTTTCTCCCTTTATGCAATGAGTGTTACCCTCATCAATAACACCACTTGTCAATTGATAATGAGTGGTGCCAC
Organism: Pseudotsuga menziesii; assembly: GCA_001517045.1. Lineage (NCBI taxonomy): Eukaryota > Viridiplantae > Streptophyta > Pinopsida > Pinales > Pinaceae > Pseudotsuga > Pseudotsuga menziesii. The sequence goes on from LPNX010059913.1 coordinate 210,029, forward strand.
CACCTAATCCCTTTGTGCAATAAGCTGTGCAGACTTGGTAACAATCTGTCTCCATAGAAAAAGAGTGATGCTTGATTTTTAAAAGGAAAAAGAGAATATTCATGAATGTTCTCGAATACCAGCTTTGTAGCACCCTCATTCCTACTCTTGTGGACCAACTGGAATCGATACCCCCCCTAGTAGGATCTCCCTTCCACCTCATCCACCATTTTATCAACCATCACTATCCTCCCAAGGGCTATAAGTACTGGTTCATCCCCCATGGGTTGAAAGAGGAAATTTATGCTGCTGCACCAAAGTTCTGGACAAATCTAGGGTGAGCATAGAGAAGACAAGTTGAAGCTTTGAGGACATGACTTGGCATGGGAGGAGCCATCACAACACTAAGGCACAATGGTTGTAATCTCTCTTCTTTTATGCTAATGCAATGATGGTTCCTTTCCCATAAAATGTATTGTGTTATAATCACTCATTTTGTTATCATATTTCTTAGTCACTGATATAGAGTTGTAGATCATTTTTCGGTACTTTTAATTTTGTATGTTGTTGTGATGTGTTTTATTGCAGGTAGATCTATGGAGATCTAGAACCATAGAAGGTTGATACATCATACTGCATGATAGGTAAAAGACTCATTCTAGACATCTATCAATTATAGGGAAAGTGCTTATTGTTATTATCACTCATTTGTTCTAGTTGTTAAGGATTCAAGCTAGGGAAACAACTCTTGTCCACGGGAGGTGAGAATTTCCAGCAACAAATTCAGCGACAATATTGGGGAATACATTCAGAACTTCTGATCTTTCTTGGTTTTCAATTCTTGTCTTTATTCAAAACTTCAACTTTTTCAGTGATTAGATCTACTAGTTTTCTAGTGAGATTTGGTTTCATTTTGACCAGATCTGCTTAGATCCAAAACATATCCACTTCATATGCTTAATTTTCCTGTATTTTTTGTGATTTGATGCTAGTAGTGTGACACTTAACTTTATCTTTTTCGCTTGATTTTTGTTTTGAAACCTACATGAAACACCATGCTTTCAGTAAGGACAAGAAACAGTGCCACCACAAATACCTAGTGGACAATAGGCAGTGCCACCACTCTGTTTATTAAATTGAGCACATAGATCTATGGACCAACACACAACTCAGAAGATAGATCACGCAATTTTACTTAGAAATTGAAGAATGAAACAGTGCAAAAATGGCTTGCAACTATGAATTCTTTAATTAATCAAAAGTAATTAGACAATTTATTACAATGAAGTACAATGGATAAACATCCTCATGCAATTTGAATCCATGTGAGGAAATTCGAATTGGTTTGACTCTACTTGACTGAATGGTTAACTGACCTTGTCTAAATCATTATCGGAGTTCATCGGAGTTCAAAATCACAACTCAAGTGTCTAATTCAGTGTTAACTAGTCTAACTGACTCAGGTAGATATGTAAATGCATCTCACCTGCATGCAGCCATGAAAACCTAGCGCTAACTGAGTAGACCTGAGTGTAACAGACTAGAAATGAATGTAACTAGCTCCTAACTCATCTTGACTAGTCACCAACTGAACTCAACTAACAAAGGCTGGTATAGACACTCTTAGTGGCTCCTAATTTGTAGGGATTGATCTAGGAGGATCCTAAACTGATGCATGCAAGTGCAATATGTGGCAGTTGGCCTCAATTATTGTTCCCCACACTTCAGTAATTGGTACATGTGCCCCAATTCGGCCAAGTGGACCCAATGGTGCTAGTGACTAAAAATAAACTGAAAGGACTCCCAATTTAGACATGAATCCTGATTTAGAAATAAATGAACAAATTGGACAAGGGAGGATTATAATCCTAACATGCCCCCCTGAATGCTAACTTGGAAAATTTGTGGGCCCTAGTGTTATCAACCCAAACGGCACTTCTATGTCTGAGTGCCGACAATTCATTATGTTGGTACAGAAAACGACATTTTAGGATTGAATTTTTCCAAAAAACTATAGATGGGCATGACATGAGATGCATTTACCTTTCAACCATCTTGCTACATTATTTTTCTAAGTGTGGATTGGCGTACGTGACTATTTTCATTGAAACTCGTGTACATACGTGACTCTCCTCATTCACAACTTGCGTACTGTACATGACTATTCCCATTGCAACCCACATACAGATCTATACATGAGTTTCCCTCAAAAGAAACTCACGTGTCATACCCGGGTTGTGTTATAGCGGATTTCACCACTCTAGGTGAATCACACTTTGTATGGCCTTCCCCTATCCCGCTGCAGACTCCTTAGACTTTATGGACCACTTTTTGTCCTTTGATGTTTCCTTGATCATCCCTAAAAACATATGAAAAATGATATACGTGACTTTTAAACCTATAAGTGCGTATATACGCGGGTTTGACCACTAAAACCGTGTACATCGGGATGAGTGCATAATCCAAATCCTTTTGGAGTTTTCCTTGACATGGATCTGACTCATTTGACTCCTGTCCTTCCCTATGCCTTGAGATAGCTCAGATTCGACCTTTCATTACCCCTTTGAAAAACTATATAAGGAACCCCTTGGTACATTGAAGGCATAAGAGAGAATTGAGAGCAAAGAAACTATAGTCCATTGTTGCTGGAACTTATGCTTGAGTCTGCATCCCTTTGTTCCTTGGATCACTTTTGTGTTCTTCCCAAGCTTGCCTTTTGCTTGTGAGCTTGCTATCGAGAGATGGAGGATTGAAGTGGTGGAGGCCCAAGTGGGGGATTCAGTTTCTCTGGTTCATAGACATGCCGTCATAGGTTGTATCTTGTAATCTCTAATTTATATTAATAGAAATATCTTTTCCTTTCCAATAATGTGTGTTTGAATGAATATTTTATCCATGGGATCATGTCAAATGCTTTTACATTATTGATTATATATGCTAGAATAGATCTAACACCATGATATATAGAATGCTTGTATTGTTTACTTGTTGTTGAGGAAGTAACAGATCAATTCAAGCTGAAGATTGGAAAGCTCAACGGGGATCTACTTCAATCGTTCAGAATAAGGTACGAGGTCTGATCCTTTAGTGTTAGACATTTAATTTCTATTGCATATTGGAAAGGATTGATTTCTGGAGTCAAGTTGTCTGTTGTGGTACCCCAAGCCATAGAAATTTCTCTCCGTAACAGAATTGGCAACTCCGTTGGGGAGTTCCTAGTAGTTGTCCTTTGGGGGTTGTTTTCTCGGCATTCAATGAATTTGAATTGCTCTTTCTCTCTTGTTTCTGTGTCGGGTATGGGGGCATGTATGCCTGGTAGAGTCTGATTGGTGTGAATTTTGTCTCAGCCTGTTTATTTTCCTTGATTTTATGCACCTTTCTTCCCGTACGCGAGTTTTTGACTTACAGTCGGTTTCCCCTGCGATTTCCGCGTATACACATAGGTTTACTACGAACAATCACGTATGCCCTTGATTTTTCCTTTTGGGGGAAGATAGTTGGTTGCTGGGTGAATTCTAATATTTGCTGAGTCTCCTTTGGCACTGCCTGGGTCTGTTTAGACCTCTGTTTCTGACCAAAAACGTTTTTTTTTAGGCTAAATTTTTCTTTTTTAAGAAGGTTCTTGTCATGGCATTTTCGATTTTTTGTTTGAGATTAGTGCATTAGAGTTCTTTTAACTTAGTGCTTTGCTTGAGTGTTGTTTGGGTGTGCTTGCAAAGTCTAAGGGTCATAGAATCATTCTTTTTCTTTTTGCATCTCTTTTATTTTCAAAAAATCCAAAAACATTTGCTTCTCATCATGCATTGCATTTTGCACTTTGCATTGTACTTGCACTAGATTTGATTTGGAGTACTAGTTAGGACTTCATATAGGAAAATTTGCATTTATCATTTGAAGAAGAATCGTGCATTTCATGTAATAGCATACCCTGTTTTCATGGACACAGTGCATTTGCATTGATTGTTAGGTGTGCATTTTACTTCATGTTGCATCATAACACCATAAGTTGCACGATCATATCCCTTTTTTGAGTAATAAAGCCAACTAAAATCAACGCTAAATAAAATGAATTACACTCTTTTATTTTCTAGGGTGCACCAACAAGCTTAGGTTTTAGGATCTTGGAATAGTTCATTGTAAGTCAATTCTCCAAGATCACTAAACAACAACATCTAGATGTCTGTCCAGGTGAGTGTGTGAAATCCTTGGTATAACCAGTGTTTCTCAAGATCCTCCTCTCAAAAGGGAGTTAAGCACGAGGCAGTGTGAGCGATTATTGATTGGGATGACCCCTAGTCATAACTGAGTATCACTGAAAATATTTCCAGGATTGTATTCGTATCTGGGGGCTCTTTCGAGAGTTTCAGGCTTTGCTACCCTGCCCATACGGTCAATCCCGCCTGCGATTGTCCGCCTGAGCATTGATTATATTGAGGTGACCTTAGTGGCCTTACCTAGGATATTGAGGGGGTACATTGTAGAGGTTATTCTGTAGGTGTCCCACCCAGGTTGGGATCGGAAAACACAGTCGCTTTACGTGTTGAAGCTGAGGGCCACAATAATTGGTTACGTACCTCCGCTTGTTGTGTATGGGAGTCTCAAGCCTCTCCTAGGCGAGACATACCTGCTTCATTCGGGATCTCACTTATCCAGCCCTTGTTTTCTTGCATTTGGATTTAGATTTTATTAGCGATTGCTCCGTGCATGATAGTTAGTCTAGGGTTTATGTAAATAGAGAGTCTTTGCTATTTTTTGAGTCATTGTGGATTCGAGTGTGGTTCCTCGCCGTTCTCATTGTTTAGCAGGAATTTTGACTTCTACTTCTCCTCCTCCTTTGGGAGAGAGACCTAGACAGTCCAGGCAAACTATTTCACACATTGATTCACACACCATGGGAGACCGTTTAGAGGATATTCCTGAACCACCTCCTCCCATTCGTGTAGACGATGGGGAATTTACTTCTACTTATGATCCTTCACCCGACTTAGCTGAGTTAGGTCCTGTGATTTATGAGATAGGAACCTTGCACGATAGACGTACTCCCTCCAGATCTGATTCCCCATTGACGCGTTACCGGTATGGAATGTCAGAGGACGTCGAGACTCATTTTGAACGTGCCAGCACTAGCTACGGTAGTTTTGCTACGTCTAGTTTCCCTACACATAATTTGACATTTCATGTTGAATCCAATTTCGAGCCTAACACTATGCCTGGGGGCACTCTCATTCCTTACCATGTGGAGAGTTTTGGGAGCACTAGTCACATTGCACCTTCTGTCCCAGTGGTGGAAGCTACATCGTATCTCCCTCCTAGGTCTAGGGTTAGAGATCAGATTAGGATACCAGAACCGAGATGAGTGACGATAGGAAGTAGTACATATATTATTACTCATATTCTTTCATCCTTGGTCCCTAGTTCTTCAAATGTACATCCTCCACCTTATTCATGTGGTCCTTTGAGCAGGTATATGGCTACGAGTCAGGTCTGTACTGCGGTTACTAGACCGATTGTATCTCAAGTTCACATACCGCCCACTGCTTCAGGAGGTTATGTTCATGCTTCTAGAAGTCATCTCGCTACTTTCGGGGTGTATATCCCTACTTCTGGAGTGTATCTTCCTACCTATGGAGTGTCTCATGGGGTATCGCATGCGATGACCTATAGACCTTATTATGGGGTAGTATGGATAGATTTCTTCACCTTATGGAGGTAGGTATCAAAAACCTGCTTACTCTCCTAATTACGGATTTGTAGCTCCTACTAGTCAAGGTCCACCATACTATGGTACTTCCATGCCACCCTATACGGGTCAGACAGGAGGAGGACACTATGTCCAAGGCCATGGTGGTAATCAACCCTATATGAACCAAGGAGCGGTCCATCGACCTCATCATCCTAGGCTCCCTTTCCTTGTGACGCTTAATATTCCTGACTTATCGATACTGACGAATGATCCAGTGGCTCATGACCCAGCTTGGCCAGCTGTCCCTAGCAAGCTTCCTTTAGACATACCTAAGTTCGAAGGAAAACCGGGAGAGGATCCGAGCGAACACGTTACTACGTTTCACCTTTGGTGCTCTTCAAATTCATTACATCAGGACTCAGTCCATTTGAGAATATTTCAACGCACCCTCATAGGGCCTGCTGTGAAATGGTATATAGAGTTACCTAAGGGAGCTTTCACTTTGCTTGACGACCTTGCAATGACTTTTATTAACCACTTCTAGCTACCAGTGAGCTATGATGTTGGTACTGAACTCTTGTCGACATTTCTGCAAGATAAAGACAGACATATTTCTGATCATATTCAAGAGCGGCATCGATGGAAGAGATTAATTAAAGCTTTTATACCGCCAGAATTCCTCCTCGAGTGGTTCCTCAAGTCGTTATTGCCATATATAGTGAAGAATGTTTCCACATCCAGAGTGCAGAATGAGGAACAAGCGATTTTTAGGGCGCAGGAACTGGACTTGATCTATGCTCAGTCCGGTTCGTTGTATGATATTATTCCCAATGCTCCTCGTTCCAGTTTTGATCCCAAAGTCAAACCCGGACCACATGCTGATGGCATTGTGGGTTGTGCAAGTGGGAAACCTGCAGATTCAGTTGCAAAACAAGTTAGTCAATTGTCACTCAACCAATATGCTTTGGGACAAGCTACGACTTCATCTCAACCCGCCCAAATGGTGAATGTACTTTTCGTGCAATCGTCAGACCAAAAGGGTAACCAGCAGCCTAGACGGAATAGAAAAAAGGGTAAAAATAATAATTGAAATGGTGGGAATAAGAATGAGAACGCTAACAACAGTGACAAGAATGGTAGAAATGCTGGGGGGGACAAGCAAATGAAACGTAAGGTTAAATTCCCTTACAGCTATGTAAGGATGATCACCTCACTTACTTGTGCCCTTGGATTGAAGAAGCTTCGAGATTCTTAGCACAAGGCCTAGCTGTACAAACTAATCCTTTACCGCATAATCAAAATATGAACTCAAAGTCCCATGACTAGTCTAGTGATGATGATCCACCGGAGGGTAGTGGTCGTGGGTGCATTAACATGGTCTATGCTGTGAAAGTTGTGAATTGTGTGAAATATTATAGTTCATCACAACCTAGCCCAGGCAAAGAGCCTGATCCACCAGGGTCCCCTTTGCGCATTGAGAAACCTACGGATAAACCTGAGGTTGCACCTCGCATTCCTAAGGGAGTCCTTAAGCGTTCAGGGAATAATCCAAATGCCCGAGTCGCCTAGAAGTATTCAGTTGTCTAGGATTTGGGCCATACTCCTTGTGCGATATTTGCATTGGAAGTGCTTCAGAGTTGTCCTTCGCAAAGGAAGGCGTTGCTTTCTGCCCTTGGTGTGAACGATGATGATTCTTCCTCTGTGATCAAATTTGAAACCGTAGGACTTCAACATCGCTTGCCCTACTATGTGTCTCTTTTGGTTCATGTAGAATGTCTTGGTATGACCATCAAACGTATTGTGATTGACGAGGGCGCTACTGCTTCTGTGATGTCTTTGGCCTGTTGGAAGGGTCTTAGTTCTCCTAAGCTGTCTAAATCAGTGACTATGTTAATTGCTTTCGATGGGAGATATTTTAGGCTGCATGGAATCCTTCCTTCCCTTAAAGTCCGTTTGGGGGGGAAGACCGTTGCAATAGAGGTTGAGGTCGTTGATGCGCCCCTTGCCTATAATCTCTTGCTGGGTAGGAATTGGATGTACAGTATGCAAGCCATTGCTTCTTCCTTGTTCCGTGTTGTATGCTTTCCACATAACAGGAATATCGTAACGATTGATCAAATGACATTCAAGAATCCATCTGTTACCGCATCCTCGGGAGCTTTGATCCCTATCATTGAGCACTCTCAGCCGGTGACTGGGAGTGTGGGTGTAGGCATGTATCCATCCCTCATGGGAAGCTTTAGTTGTCCTGCACCGATCCTCATGATAGGATCTAGTTCTGATGAGGCTTTGACTTCTACGACATCGACGTATTTTCACACGATTCATATGGAAGACCCTTTGATTCTTCCTACACCGAGTACTTCGAGTGATCCTGTCGAGATGAGCGTGCCATTGCCTGCAACCATGATAGCTTATCAAGCTAATCTCAAGAGTGTTGCAGAGCCTAGTAATTCCTCTTCACGGATGGAGGAGGAGGACCCGTATGTGCTGTCGGCATGGGAAGTACAGTATTCTCATGCCCACGACTACCTTGATACTGTTTTCCCTTCGGATGAAGCGATTATTGAGGCTATGTCAAGAGTTGAGCCACCATGGGAGGAACTTCATCATAGATCGTACTTCCTTCTAGAGCTTGACCATTTGGAGCATGAGGATTTTAGGGCATCAGTTTGTTTGTTAGGATTCATCGTTTCGAAAGAGGGTATAAGAGTCTACCCTTTGAAGGTTGAGGCAATACTTCAGTTGTCTCCCCCGAAGAATATTCGTCATCTTTAGTGTTTGCAAGGCATGGAAAAATTCTTACAAAGATTTGTTGTCAACTTTGCCAATTTGACTAGAGGCTTTATGCATCTCTTGAAGAAGGATACTCCCTTTTATTGGGATGAGTGAGCCCAGGAGTCCTTCGATGCACTCAAGCGAGCCCTAGCATCGGCCTCGGTGATTAGTCCCCTGGACTATAGCCATGATTTCTTATTATATGTGATTATGTATTTAGATATGATTGGTATGGTATTGGTTCAAGAGGATGAGGAGCTCCAAGAGCATGTCATATATTATCTGAGCTGAAACCTTATTGACGCAGAGATTCGTTATTCTCATGTCGAGAAGCTTGCTTTAGCTACCGTACATGCAGTTCAGTGTTTGAGACATTATATTATCCTTCGCCAGACCTTGGTTGTGGCCTATGTCAATCCATTTCAATTCATCCTCACCTGAAGGATGATTGGGGGAAAGTATAATAAATGGATTGTCATTCTACAAGAATTTGATCTCGAGTTTGTTTCGGCAAAATCGAAGAAGTCTTTAATCTTTGCAGAGCTTATATCGGATTTTCCGAGCGAGGACAAGGAGTTGGTTTGTGAAGATACGTTTGTCGATGAACACATCTTATTAATCTCTACGTTATACCCATGGTCTGGGGATATCATAATATATTTACAAACACTGAAGACCCCTACTCACCTCTCACGAGATGAATGACGACGATTATGTCATGTCTCTAAGAACTGCCTCATAGTGGACAATACTTTGTACCGCCATGGGGTAGATTCCATTTTACAACATTGTTTAACTCATGATGAGGCTGAGGTTGTGTTGAATGATTTCCACGGAGGGGTGTGTGGTGGTAATTTATCTGGGATTTCTACAGCTCAAAATATTTTGAGAGCGGGTTATTTTCGGTCGTCGATATTTAAGGATTGTGTTGATGCGATCAATAGGTGCCACCCTTGCCAGGTGTTCGCATGTAATATGCACTCAAAACCTACCCCGTTACATCCCATTATCACCACCGGTCCCTTCACTAAGTGGGGGCTTGATTTTATGGATTGCAACCCAGCTTCGGCTGGGGGGCACCATCACATTATAGTGGCTGTTTATTATTTCACGAAATGGGCTAAGGCTATGCCTACAGTAAAATCCAATGGTGAGATAGCTGCTCACATTGTATTCAACCAAATTATTACTCGGTTCGAGATTCCGAAAGAGCTTGTCACTGACCATGGCTCGCACTTTCAAAACCGTATGATGGAAGAGTTGGCATCAAAGTTAGGGTATAAGAAAGAGAACTCCTCTTCTTACTACCCCCAAGTGAATGGACAAGTAGAGGCAGTGAATAAATCACTCAAATCCATTCTCCAAAGAACCATCGTACAAAGCAAGAATAATTGGCACATTATGTTATACCCTGCTTTGTGGGCATATCGAACTGTGGTTAAGACTGCCACTGGTTTTTCTCCATATTAGCTTGTACATGGAGTGGAGTCGATATTGCTGGTTGAATTTGAAATTTCTTCATTGAAGCTAGCTGTGGAACTCTTACCAGACACTTCACCTTTGGAGGAGCATTTGGTTCACCTTAAGCAACTCAATGAGTAGCGTCGGGATGCCTTGGTGGCTCTAGAGGTTAATAAGCGTCGCGTTAAGGTCCAGTACGATAATTCTGTCCATCCAAGAGTGTTTAGTGAAGGAGACTTGGTCCTTTTGTGGGATCAACTAAAATAACCCTTGGGGGTAGGGAAATTTAATCCTATGTGGCATGGTCCTTACGTGGTCAAGCATGTGTTAGAGAAGGGTGCTTATGAGTTAGTGGATTACGAAAGAACAGCTTTGGCGGAGCCTAGAAATGGGCTTTATCTCAAAAAATACTATGCATAATCTTTAGCCAAGGCTTCTTGTTGTATATTATTGTACAGCTTTGCATAGTTAGGTCTTTTTCTTATTGTGATTGGGTTTGTGATTAGTTTCAGTTTATTTTGGCATATGTCAATGGAATCTTCCACCTACATAGGATTCACAGATGGTGCAAGCCATCACACTCAACACTCAGCCTCTGCTGCTTGGGTGATTTATACTCCTATGGGTCAGGTACTGTCTTCAGGAGGTGTATGTCTACGGCCATCTTCCAACAATGTTGCTGAATATAGCACCGTTATTGAGCTTCTACGGGACGCCATTCTACATGGCGTTCTATCTCTTGAGGTACGTCTTGATTCGGAGTTAGTAGTGTCACAGCTCAATGGTTTGTACCATGTTAGAGATATGACGTTATTGAGAAGATTCTTACGGGTGAGATTGTTAGAATGGAAATTTGGCAATATAACATATATACACATTCCAAGAAATAATAATCAAGTTGCTAACTCATATGCTAACTACGTGTTAGATTGGAATTTGTTTCATTCATAATAAATTAATCACAAAAACAATTTTTACACATATAAATAAATAAATCGATCACCATAAAACTTTTTATACATCAAAAATGTGATAATACATAGTGTCATGATACAAAGTTGGGGATTTTAATCCACCATCATATAACACACGATCATACAAAATGTATACACTCCCAGGTATCTAATCCTATGGAGGAGGAGGATGGTTTTGATCATGGAACGTCACTACGGCTCTAGCTAGCCGTCGAAATAAACGCACCCATGCACGTGGTACACCCACCACCTGCCGCTGCATGGCCTCAGGAAAGTCCTCGACTTCCACCATGGGAACTCTATGAGTCAGTCTCACAAAGTTGGTATGAATGCTCCGGAGCGTTCGCTCCGCATCCACACTCATGATGTCATCTCCTCTTCCCCTCCGTCTATGACAAGGGAAGCCCTCTGGCCACCATGGTCCCACATCTGCACGCAAATGATAGATGTCACTATGTGTTGTCATGCAAAAACATGTCTTTTTTTCTTCCATAAAATCAAGAAAATACAAAAATTCAATAACTCAAAATTTTTTTAAAAAAGAAGTGAGGGTCGAGATTCGTTACCTATATCGCAATATGCCGATCCTGGTGGCAATGGCATGTCTGGATCCCCCTGTAAATCTATCCCTGCATGGGGGTAGTCATCAATGGAAACTATCTATCATCACCACCGTGGAAAGAAGTTAGCTGGATATGGGTTGGCCACCCTACCACCCCCCAGTCAGTGCATAACATCTGCCCAACACTGTTGGGCCGGATCTCAAACCCCGTGGAGAGGAACATCCACTCTAGGGCTCAATCCTGGAACACGCTCGAAGAAAAACATGCTCAAGATACTGCTGAATCCGAAGTTCCGCACCCTGCCTTCCTTACACTCACTGAGCTGGTGTTTCATGTTGCTCAGTAGTGTAGTACTCCAGTCATAGATTATGGGTCTCATGCACTCCACTGAATAGAACATCAGAGGCCGCGAGGCCTGGTGGAGTGATGCTAAGCCAACTATCCTTCCCAGTTTCAGTAATATGGCCTTTAGGCCCATCACCTGTATAGAATTGGTAGGGACCTGACTCCCCATCTTATCAGTGTCTGGATAACAGTACACTGCAATGTACTCGTCGATAGTCAAGCCACCCCCTGGCCCACCTCGGGAATGAAGGTTCACCACCTCCCCTCATCTAGAAAGCCCCGTGATAAAGTATATGTCCTCCACCTCTATGGTGAGGGACATCCCATCAATATGAAAGGACTCCGAGTCTGGATCCCAATAGTCTACCAATATTTGTAGTAGTCTTTGTTTGGCCCTCAAACCACAAAGACACCAAAAATTGTAGAGTCCACATGCACGAAGAGCTTGTTAAGCAATTAAGTCAGCCCTTACTGCTTCCTCTACTTCACCATGCTCACGCTATCTCCACTCTAGAACCATCCTAAAAAAGAAATTGGGAATTTTCCCATTAATTTAGTGAAAAATCATATGCGCGGCCTCATACATGACTCTTTTTAAAACAGCCGTGTATGTATGTGGGTTGGATGCCCTTTTCTGCGTATATCCAGCCCTATACGTGGAAAAAGCCTCAATTTCTGCGTGGGCTGCAACGCTCATTTTGGGATGGCCTAAAAAATTCATTTGACCATGAAAATCTATAAAAATTATGTCAAAATGCAAGAGGAGAGCATGAGTAAATACCTGGAAGAAACAGTTGTGAATTCCACTAGCTGGATCTCCTGGAATTTGCAGTTGAAAATCAGAGCTCAAATGGGTAAAAGTTTCAAATGATTTATATTTTTTACTATTTATAGAAAAAATTTCAAATATTTGAAATTTTTTACCCCCTTTCCTATAGTTTCGACATTTTCTAACCATTTTGGACCATTTTTGACATAATTGTTGTTGTAGAATACCTTTTTCAATGCCGTTTCAACCATTGGATTGACCCGTTCATGCTGATCTCAGGTATCATGTCTAAACTGGCATATATGTTAGGTTTAACCACCGTTTTCATTTTCATGACCTTGTGACCATATCACCATGACCTTAGGTACGAACCCACTCTATTATGTCATGGAACCTTCTTGTTGCTTTAGAAGTGGCATGATACGAGTGGTAGAGCTTCACCTTACATGGGTACCCTAGTTAGCGCCTTATTTGCATTTGGTGCCCATGCCGATGGTTTCTCCTCTAGGGTGTGGGAGTCCATTGTATAGTACTGCCGTGACATTTCGCAAGAGCCTCATACTCCTCTTGATCTTATGCTATCCTATTTCCCTCAGGACTCCCTCATGTCAAGTTGTGAATGCATTATCATGAGCTTTTCTTGCCTTATTGAGCTTTATGGTGGCTCCCTTGACATTGCATTTCAGCCATATAGCTCGAGCTTGTCTCATATCTAGCCATGTAGAGCCATTTTTTATATCCTTCGCAGCTTGATTCCCCTTTTACCGGGAGGGTATTTTCCCCCGAGTGTCGATATCCTACACATGTATCCTTGCATTGAGCATAGGTATGTTCCACTGCTTGGAACTAGTTTTTTTTCCCTTGTGAAACTCATCTCCTCCTAGTTTGTAACTATAAAGCTAGTTTATTCTTTTTTCAAGCTTTTCAAATAACTAAAAAAGTCCAAAAAAATCAAAAAACCAAAAATCCAGACAAGGAAAGATGTTATCTTTGGTATTTGTCGAGTCGTGTCGCCTTCGAACAGAGCACTCTATATCACATCCATTGGTTGGGTTATAGTTTGACTTTAGGAGCTGTACTCATTTATCTGAGTTTATCTCCACCGACTGGTTAAGCTTCCAGTCCCTATGGAGCCTTTGTTGATGCCTCCTGTGTCACAGAGATGTCCCAGTTTGTATATCGAGTCTATATTGCCTTCATTCAGTCACCATACGTCGTTATGATCTTGTTCGAAGGAAGTTGAAACTTGAGTCGGCCATTCCTCAGTTATCTTGACTTTGCATGTCATCCATTCCTGGTACAGTTACTGGTTCGTGCACTTTATGATCGAGTCCTTCCACATTATATAACTTTGCTGAGTACCTCGTGTTGGATGATGGGGGATGCCTTAATTCCCTCCTTCCAGTGGATTTCATCCCATAAAATTCATATAATTTATTCTGGGATTGGAGTCTATAGTCATTTTGAGTGCCTTGAGACTTGTAGTCATCAGTGGCAGGTTCTCTCGCCATCAACAGTTTCTTGGGAATACATCAATGTCCCCTGATCGATGGATCCTTTCAAGTGTTCGACCTCAACACATTTATTCACACTTGTTAGTTTTCACTCTAGTACCTTGATTCCCATTTTCATTATCGGTGGGTAATCTCGTGTCTGTTAATGGTATACATTAATGATCAGTAATCAGACGATGGACTACTATGTTCGACCTCGACACCTGTATTCGCATAGTAGGACATGTACTCATAGCAGTTTGTGTAGAATACTTTCCAAATTGGTGGCATCTCTTATATGCTACCTCCTTGATCATGCCAGTGTTCATGAGATTTCATCTCTCGTGACTTGATTCCAGTATATGTCAGATATTTCCAGCCACTATGGAGATCTTGATCTATTGTATATCTTCATCCATTTTGGAGATCATGGTCCTTTGTATATCTCCGTCATGGAGATTCTGATCTATGTATATTGTACGTGGAGATGACCACATATGTGATATCATGTATCATGCCTATTCATGGCCATTGTACTCTTATGTATCCGGGACTGCTATATGTATTTGCAGTTGTATGCAGAGTTGTATTATTGTACTATGTTGATTGGGTGGCTGGTCTTCCATTTGGGATCCTTGATCACTCCACTTCTGGGATGGACTTATAATGTATTTCGACCATCGTATGACCCCTCTGAACTCACACATTAGGGGTCATCTGTTATAGCGGATTTCACCACTCTAGGTGAATCACACTTTGTATGGCCTTCCCCTGTCCCGACACAGACTCCTTAGACTCTATGGACCACTTTTTGTCCTTTGATGTTTCCTTGATTATCCCTAAAAACATATGAAAAATGATATACGTGACTTTTAAACCTATAAGCGCGTATATACGAGGGTTTGACCACTAAAACCATGTACATCAGGATGTGTCCATAATCCAAATCCTTTTGGAGTTTTCCTTGACATGGATCCGACTCATTTGACTCTTGGCCTTCCCTATGCCTTGAGATCGCCCGGATTCAAACTTTCATTACCCCTTTTAAAATCTATATAAGGAACCCCTTGGTACATTGAAGGCATAAGAGAGAATTGAGAGCAAAGAAACTATAGTCCATTGTTGCTAGAACTTATGCTTGAGTCTACATCCGTTTGTCCCTTGGAGCACTTTTGTGTTCTTCCCAAGCTTGCCTTTTGCTTGTGAGCTTGCTATTGAGAGATGGAGGATTGAAGTGGTGGAGGCCCAAGTGGGGGATTCAGTTTCTTCGGTTCGCAGACATGCCATCAGAGGTTGTATCTTTTAATCTCTGATTTATATTAATAGAAATATCTTTTCATGTCCAATAATGTGTGTTTGAATTAATATTTTATCCATGGGATCATGTCAAATGCTTTTACATTATTGATTATATATGCTATAATAGATCTAACACCATGATATATAGAATGCTTGTATTGTTTACTTGTTGTTGAGGAAGTAACAGATCAATTCAAGCTAAAGATTGAAAATTTAAACGGGGATCTACTTCAACCGTCCGGAATAAGGTACGAGGTCTGGTCCTTTAGTGTTAGACATTTAATTTCTATTGCATATTGGAAAGAATTGATTTTTGGAGTCAAGCTGTCTATTGTGGTACCCCAAGCCATAGGAATTTCTCTCCATAACAGGTTGCAAGTATCAATAGTTGTAAACATCTCCATTCGAAATTAAAAAATATAAATCACGTTAATGGAGATTAGTTGAGCCCTAATCATTAACCATCTCAATTGTCTCAACCTCCTCAACCTTCGAAACTGCTCTATTTCCCAAAGTATAAATAGAGGCCTTGGGGAGGGCATTAGTCAATAAATTTTGGAGAGCAAAGTTATGCTGGTGGTATATCTTCAGAAGTATTGGAGCAGTAGAACTCAGAGCCATTTGGTTGCAGAGGAGTCCTTGTCTCAGTCGTTGGGTTGTACAATTATCTCATTCACTGATTGTTAATAAAGATAATTTTTCTTCCAACATTGTGTTGAGTCTCTTTCATGTATTAGGGTTTGATGAATATATTTGGTTAAGCACTATATATGTTGTTTATCTAACTTATTATATATACATGTATAATATTGTACTTCGATAATTTTCTCTTTGTAGGTGAAGGAGGTGCATCCCTAAAAGCTTTGGAGAGAAGCAAAGTGAAAGAAGATAAAGCTTGGATCAACCATCGGTAATTGGGTGAATCCAATATTTCTTCCTATTTCTTTTCTGCATTTAACTAAAGCTGATTGTCTGCAAGTTTTAGAAGTAAGTTAGTAACCCCAGACCCTAGGTTATAAGGGTGTTTTTTCCTGAACAACATAACTGGTGACTCTGCTGGGGAGCCTAGACTACTTTGGATTAACTCTGTAGATCTGTGCCCAGTCTTTGCTTTGATTCAATGTGTGTTGTCTTGTCTTGGTTCATGCTTGTAGTGGTGTTTGAAGACCTTTATAATTTTTCTCTTTTTTGAAAAATTTGACTCTTGTACACACGTTGTTGTGCTACACAGTCGCATACAGAGGTTTGAGTACACGGGTTGCTCTATTGCACAGTCGCGTACAGTACGCGGGTTTCTCTTGTACACAGTCGCGTACATGCCTGAGAAACAAAAATTTTGGGTTAGGGTTTGCTTGTCCCTTTCCCTCTGTGGATTTTGTTTTGTTTAGTAGTCTTTAATTTTAACATTGCACTATAAGTTTGATGACCCTGTTAGCCATACTTTGTGCTTCCTAGTAATCCCTTGAGTTTTTATTGTTTGTATTGTCTTTCTGTTAGAAACTTGAAGTGGATTTTCTTGTTGGGTGAGAGTTTCAAGTGCTGGCTGTCTGAATCAGTGATCAGGGTTCTAGACATCATTTTATCCTTTTCTATCTCTTGATAGGGTTGGTTTGTCACTTTCCTTTGTTTGATTTCAGTGATTTTCATTCATTGTGTCTTCCCAAGCTAGGTTTTTCCAAGTCTTCCTTAGGTGGTTGATCTTTGGTTTTATGAATCTTCTTTACTTAATTTTGCTTACTTTGTACAGTTAATTTATTCAAGCATACTCAAGAATTGTGCATTTAGGTGCAGAGTAGTTTTTGAGGAATTTGAAAAGTGAAAAGAAAACATTAGAAACTTTTGCATTTGATTTGCATCGAGTAGTTTTATTTTCAGTTTTTAAATAAGATCTCAAAAATTACAAAAATATAGTCTTAGTTTTCTCTTTATTAGTTGCATTTTTCATTAGTTTATATTTACAAAAAAAAGAGAGAAAAGAGAAGCTTGTTTTAAGTAGTGATCATTTGCTTTGAAATTGATTTATACACTTGTTATTTTTACATTTCTTATTAAGTCAATAACATCCTAGTCTTTCACTCCACTTTCCTTCTGAGTAAAAAATAGCCCTTAAAATGAATGCTATAATTAAAATTTATTAGTAATTTTTTGTTTTATAGGGCCATACACCTACTAGCTTAGGATAGACTTGTGGGATAGGAAGTGTAAACTTCCCATAAGTATTTAAATTCAGACATAGTGGGCCAATAGATAGGTAAATCATTCTCTTTATCGATAGTATATGGGAATCTCCTCTCAAATGGGAGTCAAGCACGAGTCCGTGTGGAGGCATTAGACTGAGGAGATAACCCTCTGATTCCTTGTCAAAACATAAACCAAGGTTTTTACGCATCTGGGGATTCTGTCCTAGATAGAGTTTCGAGCTCGGCTACCCTGGCCATGTGTATGAATTAGGCTTATGACTGTCCCCCCAGACTGTTGATATAGTTAGGGTAGCCTCTAGTCTCTTGACATCTAGGGTTCATGCACATGTAAACTAGAAGGCTATTTCTGGTTCACCTTGGATGAGCTTGGAAGGTAACCCTTGTTGAAAGTGTAGGAGGGTGGTGGGTGATTCCTCCTCTTGTGACTAAGAACCTCTTCAAGGATGCCAAGAAACTATCTTTCAGCTTTCTTCAAGAAAGCATATCTTTTACCCTTTCTGATTGTTGAGACTTTAGGAATTTTCGTAGTGATTGCTCTGTGGTTTGTCTCTGTTTAGTAGACCTTAGGGTTTGAAAAGTCAAATTTACAATCATGGAGGACCAACCTATTTGAAGGTCTTGAAGGTTGCAAAACCTCCCTCCTCTTATCACATTGGAACCTCCACCTTCCCCCCAAAGGCGGAGATTGGACATAGATGGTTCATTTGAACCGATAGGAGTCAGTGAAGTTCTGGGTGAACAGGAACTTAGGGAAAACCATCTTAATTTAAATGCAATTGAGATAAAATACTTGCAGAATGACGCATTTGCAAGGAATTTTAATACACCACTAACTGATTTAAATGATCCTATGATTGTTCAGGTTAATCCTTTTGATCCACCCGTGATTGGTGTCCCTATGGGAAGGATAATGTCTACTGCAGGAGAAATTTCTTTTACCTTCACCTTAGCCACTCCCGCTGAAGGGGCACTACCTCCCTTGGTTAGTGCCCCTAGAACAAACATACCTACTACGCCCTTAACTCCAGCGAGCTGAGTGGTTCAACCATCGGCTCCCACAAGTCTAGCAGGTGCTCCTGGTGGAATGGTCACTGGGATTCCCAGTGTACCTACCGTACCTACCTCATTTGCACACACCACCCAGAGTGTTCCTATAGGATCGTCGGCTTTTTTCCAAGGATTTCCTTGGAATGGGGGGCGCATTTCCCCATCCACTCGATACGTGGGCCCCACACCCTCTTATGTAGGGGTGTAGTTTGGAAACACTAACCCTTGTGTTCAAGGTTTCCAAATCCTGGTTTCTGCTCCATTCACGAGCTCTCCCTTTTCGCTTTTTAGAAGAGGGATACCTGCTACTGTATTTCAAACCCCTCTTTCGATTAGGACAGCCATAACCTCTTATACTGCACCTTACACAAAAAATCCTGTGGCTTATGGATGGAACCCTTTTCAAAGCAACCCATCCACTTCACAATCGGAAGTAGGGGGCAACCCCACCTTCACATATGGGAATACGGGGCAGGTCCCTCTAATCCCCAAATTGGTACTTTTAATGCTCCGGTTAGACCTAAGCTTCCTTTCCTGGCAACGTTAAACTTACCAGATTTGTCTAAATTGATGAATGACTCAGTGAGGCATGATCCCTCTTGGCCGCCTGTACCTACCAAGTTGCCCTCGAATATCCCAAAATTTGAAGGAAAAGTTGGTGAAGATCCTGGGGCTCATGCCATGACTTTTCATTTATGGTGCTCTTCCAACTCACTGAATGAAGATTCAGTTCGGTTGAGGTTGTTCCAAAGAAACTTGATGAGTACTGCAACAAAATGGTACATTGAATTTCCTTGTGCTGCATTCAGTAGTTTTTGGGACTTGGCTAATGCTTTCCTTAGTCACTTCCAGCTTCCTGTCCGATATGATTTCGAAACAGACTTGTTGTCTACCTTTCTGCAGAAGAAGGCCACCCATATCTCGGATCACATCCAAGAGTGGAGGAGGTGGAAGAGCCTTATTAAAGCCACTATTCCTTCTGAGTTCTTACTAGAATGGTTCCTTAAATCCCTATTTCGTTATATATCTAAGGACGTATCTACTTCAGGAGTGATGAACAAGGAAGAAGCTATCCTCAGGGCCCAACAACTTGAATTTATTTATTCTCAGTCTGGGATCTTATATGAGATTATCCCTGAGGCACTGAGGCCAACACACGATGCAGAGAAACCTAAGCCCGGACCCCATGCTGATGGTGTGGTTGGTTTCATGAATTCTCCCACTATGGAATATTTGGCCAAACAACTCCATCAGCTATCCATCAAACACTCTACAGCAGAGTCAGCAAAGGCTGCCCCCTCACACCAAAATGTAATTTTTTTTGCATAGACCTCTCAGAAGGGAAATCAGTAGCTCGGTGGGAAAAAGAAGAGAGGAAATAAAGGGGAGGAAAAATCAGAACAAGCAGAAACCTGCAAATAATGTTGATGGGGGAAAGAAATAAAACAAGAAGGTGAAATTCCCATGTAATTTGTACCATGAAGATCACCTCGCCCATCTTTTTCCCCTTATGGAACAAGCTCAGAAGATGTTAAAAGCTCAACAACCGACTATCCTGAAGGATCCATTTCCCCAAGGACAAAATTCTGCTTCAACTTTGAATGCAGCAGGGGGCACCCCAAATGCCCCTGACCCCAATTATATCAACATGGTTTGATTCCAAACTTTACTATAGACCAGGAATAAGAACTATGAAAAATAGAACTTGGAGAAGGGTAAGTCTATAGGTGAAACTTCTAACCCTCTCACGATCGAGAAACTTGACGAAATTATGCCCAAGATACCGAAAGGTGTCTTTAAGAAGACCTTGCATAATCCTAATGCTAGGGCTGCATCCAAATACTCTGTAGTTGAACACTTATCCCAGACACCTTGTGCAATGTCAGCTTTAGAGGCATTACAGATTTGTCTCACCTAGCGAGGTGCACTCTTAGCAGCCTTAGGCAGTATGGACTCATCGAGTCTCATGGAAAAATTTCACTTGTCTGATGTCAAAATTCACCTACCTTACCATGTATCCTTATCGATAGATTTCATCCATGGTAGAAAGACCATTGGAAGGGAAATTGTCGATGAGGGTGCTTCTACATGTGTTATGTCCTTGTCATGTTGGAAAGCTCTTGGATCTCCAGAGCTCATCCCGTCAAACATCGTGCTTACTACTTTCGACGGAAGGTCATTCCATCTGCATGGTATCCTACCGAATTTTGAAGTTAAGCTGGCAGGGAAAGTGGTTTCTGTTGAGGTGGAGGTGATTGATGCACATTTGGACTATAATTTTCTCTTGGGAAGAAGCTGGACTTATGCCATGTCTGCTATTGCATCGAACGTCTTTCGGGTGGTATTGTTTCCACATGAAGGGAAGTTGGTTACTATTGACCAACTCAATTTTACTTGAAAAGGCCACATGGAATCTAATGAGTCCACTATACCATTGGTTGATCAGGACAAACCTGTTGCAGAGAGCTTAGGAGATGGAATGTATGCATCATTGATGGGCACATTTGATCTTCCAGCTCCAATTAATTATATAGGTTCTACTAGTGTGGGGAAGTCAATAGCCACTATTGTTGATAGGATTTATCCTTGGGTTCTCCCTTCCCACCATGAACCTGAAGTGCCCTTATTGGTAGTGGAAGTAGCTTATCAAGCTATCACCTAAACCAATGCTGATCACATTCTGGTCCCCCTCTCAGTCTCAAAGGAACTGGAAGAAGTCTATTTTCCTGCTTGGCAAGAAAACTCTTTGCATTCTACATATTCCTTAGATATGGTTTCAGGGATGATTTTAAGGAACCATACTTGTTTAAAAGTGTATAAATGTTGGTGAATATTACCAATTCTTAAAACTCCAACTATAAAATGATTGGCGATATTTTTCAAAAAATATTTTAATTTCCAAGGATTTTATATCGTTTATATAATAATTTGGCAATTTTTATGGTGAAAACATTTCACCCCATCAAAATTGGGTGAAACAGGGCTTCAAAAAATGGAAAATAATGAATCTTTTTTGGGAGAAAAACATGGAAAAATAGCCCACTAGGCTAAAATTCGTCCCTAAAATTATCCTGGTCCTTCAAATGAAGCTATTCTGGAAGCCATGTGTGGACGAGATAATATTTGTGAATATATTCACCATCGATCCTATTTTCTTCTAGAGTTAAGCATGATAGAGAATCAAGAGTTTCATATGAGACTGGCAGATGATGTTGATATGCCCATTAATCCCTTACCAAGGGAAGGAGTGTTTGCTGAGGGGAATATGGCAAATATTTCTGCTACCATCCCTATCGACATCTCTATAAATCCTTATGTTGTGGAAAATATACATATCGGCCCAAACTGCTCTCCTGAGGAGATTTCCATTTATACCGCCTTATTTAAGGAATTCCACGACGTTTTTTCCTCTTCATATGAGGAGATTTCAGGAATTGATCCATATATAGTTGAGCATGAGATCCGAACATACCCTAATGATAAACCTGTTTGGAAAAAGTTGAGACCTATTAACCTGCATAAAGCGACGGCAGTGAAGGCTGAAGTGGAAAAACTGCTGAAAGCTAGTTTTATTTATCCTATAGCTTTAACAGAATGGGTATCCAACCATATTCCTTTTGATAAAAAATAAGGGACCATACGCGTCTGTACTGACTTTAGAGATTTAAACAAAGCCTGTCCTAAGGACAACTATTCCACCCCATTTATAGACCAAATTATTGATGCTTGCGCGGAAAGTGAAGTTTTTTCGTTTATGGATGGCTTCTATGGATATAATCAAATTCAAATAAAACCAGAAGACCAACATAAAACTTCTTTCATTTTTCCTTTGGGTACCTTTGTGTACAAAAAAATTCCCTTTGGATTGAAAAATGCTGGGGAAGCCTTTCAGCGGGCAATGAATTTTTCCTTTCATGATATTAAAGCCATTGTCGAACCCTACCTTGATGATCTTCCCGCACATTCTCGTAAGAGGATTGACCATCTAGATCACTTGTGTTTGATATTTGAACGATGCGGATACTATAAAATTCGCTTGAATCTCCACAAGTGTGTGTTATGTGTTGAGTCAGGGAGATTGCTCGGATTCATTGTCTCTAACAAAGGCATTCAGGTGGATCCTTTAAAAGTTGAGGCCATTGTAAATCTACCTCCTCCTCGTTCTATCAGGAAAATTCAGAACCTGCAGGGAAAGTCCAATTTTATTTGACGTTTCATTGTAAACTATGCCAAGATTACTAAGGGTTTCATGCACCTATTAAAAGAGGACACTCCATTTGTATGGGATGAAACTGCACAACTCGCTTTCGAGGAATTGAAAAAATCTTTGTTGTCGACACCATTATTACATCCGCCAGATTACTCTAGGGATTTTATATTGTATCTGGCCGCGTATGAGTTGACCATAGGGGTAGTCCTATTTTAGGAGGATGATAAGATCCAAGAGCATGTCATTTACTATCTTAGCCCTGCTTTAGCTGGACCTGAACTTAGGTACTCCCATGTCGAGAAGTTGGCCTTAGCAGCTGTTTATCCTGTTCAGAGGTTACGTCACTACATCTTACTAAGGATTACAATGGTAGTGGCAGATGTTAATCCTTTTCAATATGTTTTGTCTTGACAGATAGTTGGAGGAAAATTAAACAAATGGATAGTCATTCTCCAAGAGTTTGACTTGGATTTTCAGTCTGCCAGATACAAAAAATTCTTAGTTTTTGCTGAGCTTATTGAAGAATTTCTAGTAGAAGAGGATGTAGCTATTGAAGAAGACTCATTCCCAGATGAGCACATCTTTTTGATTTCCACCTCTGACCCCTGGTATGGATATATACTTATCTATCTCAAAACTTTGAAGTGTCCTGCAGCTTTCTCGCGGGAGGAATGACGTAAACTACGCCTACATGCCAAGAACTACCTCATCATAGGAGATACTTTATACTGTAGAGGGGTAGATTCCATTTTGCGTCGATGTCTTACCCATGAGGAAATGTATATTATCCTGAATGATGCCCATAGTGGAGCATGTGGGGGTCATTTATCTGGGTTAGCAACGGCCCAGAAGATATTACATGCCGGTTATTTTTGGCCCACAATCTATAAAGATTGTGTGGAAGTAGTGAAGCACTATCATCCTTGTCATCTTTATACTAGAAAAATGCGGTCACATCCTGCTCCATTATTTCCCGTCATCTCAGTGGGCCCCTTCATGAAGTGGGGGATTGATTATGTGACGTGTAACCTAGCCTCGGCTGGGGGGCACAAATATATCATTGTCGCTATGGAATATTTTACGAAATGGGAAGAGGAAATGCCCACCTTTAAAGTTGATGGGGAAACTGTAGCTTTCTTCGTGTTTAATCAAATTATTGCATGATTCGGTATACCTAAGGTGATTTTCACTGACCATGGAAGTCATTTTCATAATAGCATGATAACTGAACTGACCACTATGCTAGGATTTAGACAAGAACATTCATCTTCATTCTATCCTCAAGAAAATAGTCAGGTCGAGGATGTTAATAAAACTTTGAAGACTATCCTCAAACATACTATTAATGCAGCCCGTTCCAACTTCCATATCATGCTATATCCTGCACTTTGGGCATATCAGACTAATGTAAAAATTGGTACAGGGTTTTGACCTTTCCAACTTGTCCATGGAGTGGAAGTTGTTACCCCAATTGAATGTGAAATCCCATATTTAATAATTGCTATTCATGTGTTACCTAATAGGACTAAGCTTGAAGAACATCTATTACATTTAGAACACTTGGATGAATAGTGTAGAGATGTGCTGACAACAAACCAAGCTCATAAAAATAGGGTCAAAATCCAATATGATAAATCAGTCAAGCCTCGAATTTTATCTGAGGGAGAACTTGTTTTTCTCTGGGACCAAGACAAAGAACACCTAGGGACAGGAGATTTCAGGTCTATGTGGTTACGACCTTATATCATGTCGAAAGTGTTAAAGAAGGGTGCATATGAATTGATAGATTTTGATGGGAATAAGCTGGATGAGCCTAGAAATGGGCTCTACCTGGAAAAGTACTATTCTTAGACTTAGCACTTTTTCTTGTATTTTATTGTATGTATTTTTTATGTACACTAGTTCGTTGGTTTGTGTTCCGAGAAGTTCGTAGGTTTTGTTGATGGTGCCAATCGCCACACTTGTAATTTAGCTTCGGCTACATGGGTCATTTATTCACCCTCAGGACAATTAGTTGCCTTAGGAGGCACTTGCTTAGGTCCTGCTTCCAATAATGTGGCTGAATATAGG
This sequence comes from Pseudotsuga menziesii, assembly GCA_001517045.1. NCBI lineage: Eukaryota > Viridiplantae > Streptophyta > Pinopsida > Pinales > Pinaceae > Pseudotsuga > Pseudotsuga menziesii. Next base: position 234,901 of record LPNX010059913.1, read on the forward strand.
GCCGTCATTGAGCTTCTATGGGATGCTTTGTCATGTGGTGTCACTCAGCTGGAAGTCCGACTAGACTCTCAACTGGTGGTTTCCCAGCTCACTCAGGCTTATCAGGTGAAAAACCCTATTCTATTGTGTCATTTTATGCAAGTTAGGTTATTGGAAAGACATTTTGATTTCATTACATTCAATCATATTCCAAGGAATCAAATATCATTAATTGATGCATACACTAATTACATCCTGGATTGGCATTTAACACATTTTACATAAAAGTATACATCAAACACATAAAAAACATTTGTAAATAAACCAGTAAATATATATGTGTGTGTGTGTGTGTGTGTGTGTGTGTGTG
>LPNX010059913.1:235298-272105 GCA_001517045.1 Pseudotsuga menziesii
CCAGTCATAACTATATAATATACAAAAAATATACAAAATATGGATCAAAGTCCATCAAAATGGCCCTAGGTCTAAGCTTGACCACCCTGGTCCCCTCGCTCACCCTGTACTCTGGCTTCTTCAACATCTTTGGCTTTAGTAGCCTTAACAACATCTATGTATACCAGTACTGTTCTGGATACCCACCTCAAAAGGTGTATCCAGACAAGTAGTACACCAACCACGAATTCCTGCATGATGGCTAGGATGTGCTCAATCCGTAAGGTGGGTACTCTCTGGGTAAGCCTGGCCAACTTCCCCTCAAGAACACTAATCAAGCCCTGATCCTCTCCCAAGACAGGACGCACATACATGCATGGATTCCCTTCAGGGCAGACTGGTCCAATATCTGTATTTTGACATTTTAAAAGGATTAGAACTCTTATACATATGTATATATCTATATATTTAAAAATCCTAAAAATTTTAAAATTTTGAAAATAAAAATTACCTAACTCTCCCTGTGCTCCTCCTGGAGGGAGGATGAGGTCAGCATCACCACAGAAATCCATTCTAGCATATGGAAACTGCTCCAAAGATGGAAATTGTCTTTCCCACCAAAAGTAGAATTCATCATCATAGACACTATACACCGACCCACCACCTCCCTGGCAGACGAAAATATCTCCCCACCTGCTCAGCCTAGGATGACGAGGAGAACAAAATGGTAGTGGCACTACAGGACTCAATCCCGACACTCTCTCAAAGAAGAAGGCTACTAGTATGTTAGAATAGCCAAAATTATTCCTCCTGCCTCTTTTGCAGTCAGAGAGATGTTTTCTTATAATCGGAATCACTCCCGAGCACCAGTCATATATGGCTCCCTACATACAATCTACTGCTAGTCTCATCTAGTTTCGAGTTGCAAGGTGGAGTGATGATGACCCTACAAACCTCACTATAGTACTTGTCAACACCTGCAAAGGAAGGCCGCGTATGTGAATAATAGGGATGTAGCTACCCCGATTTTGTGTGCCTAGCATGTAGTATATATCAATATAGTTCTGTACACTTAGAGGATCATCGCCTCTACCAGTTCCTTCCAAGATTACCAGAGCTCCCCGTTAGGATAGACCAGCAATGAAATAGACATCCTCAGAAGTAATCTCCAAGGACTCACCTTGAAGGTCAAACATGCCCAAATCATGATCCCAATAATTTATCAGGAAATCCAAGAGGTGGACATTGGCCCGCATATGTGAGGTACATAAATACTTCAATAACCAACTTTGACATAAAACATTCACTGTGGGGGCATCTTGAAGAGGTTCTTGATCCATGTCCTCATGTTCTCACTCCCTCCACTCAAGCACCATATTTCAACCTAATAACCAAGCAATTGCCAACCTTTAGTTTCATATAAAAATTTGAAATTTTGACCCTACATACCCTTGTTTCACCTCACGTAGCGTACACGAATTTCCTTCGGAAAACCTACATACAGAACGCGTGTATGCGACTTTTACTATAGCAAACCCACGTACACAGCATTGTTGTTTTGAAGGCACCTAAAAACATGACATTAGGGCTCAATTTTGACAAATGCTTGGATCAAAAGAAAAATCATGGAGTGTAGTCTTACCTGACACTTGCAGTTTTGGAAATGGTCCACCGAATCGTCCACACTGAGTAATTGAAGGTAGAGTTATGAACTTGTCTTCTATGGTTAAAAATCCAAATGGTGAGTGTTTATTTATGTTTTGAACTATTTATAGAAAAATTATTTTTCAAGTGGGTTTTTCCCTATAGTTCATAATTTATAAAACTAATACCATATATTTTCTTCCATGTCACAGGTTCATTATCATTTTTAAGGTGTTTTTTCTCATATAAGAAGGTTTTCGTCGTTTCACATGCATTCTGAATTTATAACTACTCCATCTTAAACCTAGCATTAACATTTTTTTCATGGAATATGGTATTTTTAATCATTAGTTCCTTGTCTTTACCATTGTTCTTCCGTGGATAGGACCTTCCTCCTATGAGTATCCTCATTTAGAACCTATTTATTATCTTTTGATACTCATACTGCAGCTGTCATTGGTTCAGGGGAATCTTTTTAGCTATTTTTCATGCCAAATTGAGCCTCATTTGGTCTCTTTTCACAAGCTATCCCTTTATAGGACTCCCTACCCTTATGGAGTTTCTTTAGGCCCAAGTCTAACTCCTTAAAATAGACTTGACTGCCAAGTAAACTTGTCCATTCAAGCTCGTTAAGAATGCGTGAATGGGAATCCACATTGGTGGTAGGTTATCTCTTTCTCGGACCATGTGGAATAATATGAGAAAGGATCACTCTCTTTTCTTTGGAATTGAGAAGAGTATTCTCAGGTACAGGTTTATCACTTTTCCAGACCTGAGGGACTAAATTTACAGAAAAAGAACTCCCAGTATGAGCTTAGTTTTCTCTTTTTCGTGCTCTGGACCTAAACATGAAAATATTTCGAGTGTACTTTGTGGCTTTGCCATGCTTGTTAAAAACTAAGAAAAAAACATTGAGTTTATTGTTGTAAGCCCCATTTCTCGTACTCAAATGGATCTTTCTGAGTGATCTTGCTTTCCTTCACACTCATAAAACTAAATCTATATGCTTCTCTCGAAGGAGCATTGGGTAGGTGGTAATTTAACCTTTTTTGGACCTCCTTGACTAAGTACGAAAAAGGTTCACCTTTTCTTCTACGGAAGTTAAGAGGTTCTTATGTGGTATGTTTTATACTTTTCTAACCTCAGGAGACTAAATTGGACAAAAAAGGACCCCCATGGAGTCTTCTTTGGCATTTTTAGACTCTTTAAATATGAAAATACCAAGTGAGCATGTACTAGTTCGAGCTCATAAAATCCACGAATTAGTGATACTATCAAGCATTATTCCCTCTTCTCTTCAAGCTTGTAAAAAAATGAAGAGAGATCCGAGTTGACTTTCCTGGACTCATTAAAATTTAACAGGGAAGGTAAGGAAGAAGTTTTCTTTTTGGTTCTCAGTTAGTGTCAGCATGTCATCCTTGAACAAAGCACTCTCTGTTTTTTCCGATACTCATGTCTTATTGTTCACTTTCAGTTCAGCTATTACTTCGAGTTTCTTACTCCTCCTCTTGTCAGTTCTACCTGGGGAATCTGATCATGTCTCCTACATGAAAGATAAGTTTAGTTGTTCTATATGTAAAGTTAAAAATCTGCCTTGGGTCATCTCTGTGTCGTGCTCACTATTCAAGGACTTAACCCCGTGTTTGATCTATATCCTGATTCCATCATTGTCATATCTGTTACTACTTGTGTCTCCCTTCCTTTACCCAGTTCCTAGTCACTCTTCTGATTCATTGAATGATCTATTGCCTTCCTTATCACAGTATGGTTCCGCATCAGCACTTCCTGATGACGAAGACCTAGAGTTTTGACGATCGTACCTCAGGATTCACTTTCATTATTGGTGAATTCCTTTGCTTCAGTTGTTGATTATCACCTATTAGTTGACAATCTGTTGAATCTTCTCCATGTTCAACTTCAATAACATCTATTCACATGGATTGGATTGTATTGGTTCTTTGGGATTGTTTATGAAGACCTTAGTTTCACATTTATGGACTAAGTTGCGCAATATTATGTTGTGGTTATTTACGCAACTTCCAGATCTTTGAAGACTCATCATTATTGTATATTGTGGCTTTGATCCACCTTTGTAATATACGTGGTCTTGTACCCGTACTATATGATGTACTTAAATATTGTAAAGGAGCTAGTGTTCTAGTATATTGAACATAGCATCCTCAGATATGACTTTGTATATGACATTATTATGTATTTGTTTCAGGTACTACCTCTGCTCCATTGGACTTCTGATTTCTCCAAAGATAATGATTATAATGTATTTTGACCATCACTTCCCTATGACCTCACACATTAGGGGGCATCTATTAACAACCAAAATGACACTTCTCCATCCGAGTGTCGACAATTCATTATGTTGGTACAGAAAAGGACATTTCAGGATTGAAGTTTGCCAAAACACTATAGATGGGCATGACATGAGATGCATTTACCTTTCAACCAGCTTGCTACATTATTTTTCTAAGTGTGGATTGGTGTACGTGACTATTTTTATTGAAACTTGCATACATACATGACTATCCTCATTGAAAACTCACGTACTATATGCGACTATTCCCATTGCAACCCGCGTATAGATCTATACGTGGGTTTCCCTTAAAGCAACTCACGTGTCATACGCGGGTTGCCAGTAAAAATAGTTGCCTACATCTCCATTTGAAATTAAAAAATATAAGTCACAATTAATGGAGATTAGTTGAGCCCTAATCATTAACCATCTCAATTGTCTCAACCTCCTCAACCTTCGAAACTGCTCTATTTCCCAAAGTATAAATAGAGGCCTTGGGGAGGGCATTAATCAATCAATTTTGGAGAGAAAATTTATGCTGGTGGTATATATTTAGAATTCTTGGACCAGCAGAACTCAGAGTCCTTTGGTTGCCGAGGATTCCTTGTCTCAGGCGTTGGGTTGTACACTTATCTCATTCACTGATTGTTAATAAAGAAAATTCTTCTTCCAACATTGTGTTGAGTCTCTTTCATGTATTAGGGTTTGATGAATATATTTTATTAAGCACTATATATGTTGTTTATCTAAATTGTTATGTATACATGTATAACATTGTACTTGGATAATTTCCTCTTTGTAGGTGAAGGAGCTGCATCCTTGAAAGCTTTGGAGAGAAGCAGAGCGGAAGAAGATAAATCTTGGATCAACCGTCGGTAATCGGGTGAATCCGATATTTCTTCCTATTTCCTTTCTGCATTTAACTAAAGTTGATTGTCTACAAGTTTTAGAAGTAATTTGGTAACCCCAGACCCTAGGTTATAAGGGTGTTTATTCCCGAACAACACCTGGTAACTAATACCATAGGTCACCCATTACAGTAAGTAAAGTAACTGCTCAATACAAGGAGTTGGGGAAAAAACCACATGGGAAAGAAGATCACCCTCTAACTAAGAATATAGAATAAGGATTCAAGTTTGAAAAACTTGAAAATATGTTGTTACAATCTCTGTGATGTAGCGAAGCAGCATGCATGATTTTATGTGCACAGGTATCCTGGGGCCTGGCATGTAGAATTCTCCATCTTCTCCCAAAATGATGATGGAAGGAAGGAGGAATGTAACCTTTTCCTCTTTATGGATGAAGAGGTGTATGATCCACTCTATTCCTCTGAAAGCAGTAGAAACTGATCATCCCTTTCCATGTAGCATCTCATGGGGAGTTTGTTGCATCTCTCTGAAGGAGGTAAGATTGCATGCTATAGCACAAGGTTCTTTGTCTTATGAGTGTTATATGGAATTCCAGTCATCTTCCTAGCTTCCCACTTGGGAGTAGGGACTAGATATGGATCTAAATCATCATGAATATCAATCTCATAAACTGATACATCTGGTTATGCAATACTAGTGGAAACTACAAAAGAAGTAGATGGAATGTTTTGACCTTCCCTTGCAAGTGGCTGGTAAGAGTGCACTAGTTCTGAAAATGGCATGAAGTGTGAGAACTCATATGCCTTGGAGGCATGATTCACAACACCCTTTTCTATGATGTTCCTAGTAGAGATATCTATGATCTCCACTGAATCAGGACCAAATATCACTCGCTTTGGAGAGCCAGTATGAGTCATCTAGTATACAAATAACAGATTTGCAGCTAAGGAGGGTACGCAAAGCACACCTTTGAACTTTATAGGTTCAAGCTTGATAGAACCCTTCCATTTGGATCGAATTTGACTATTATTTCCCATATGAATAGTAGGACCACCAAAATAATGCAAGGAAGAGAATGATTCTTTGGATGCAACCATATGATTGGAAGCTCGAGAATCAATGAGGAACAAATGTGTTGTTGCGAATCTAGCCTTCAGTGCATGGCATGTCTCTTCATGTTCTTCAGTTTCTTCTCTATGTTCATCCTTCCTTACGCTAGAAGGTACAATAATTTTATATTTCTTTAGAGGAAGATCCATCTCATCAATTTTTCTTCTCATACAGAAGCTTTCTAGATGAAATCCCCTTCCATAGTAAGAACAGAGGGTCTTTCCTTTGCCATTCTTCTTTGCTTCTCTTCGAACATGAAGGTTCATTTGACTGCTCTTTCTCCACATGAGATTCATCCTTCCCTTTATCATTCACTACCTTAGGTCCTCCAGCAACCAGTGCATGATCTTTGGAAGATTGAATGATCCCCATTTGGATCAACTTGTCATGATCCTTAGTGAGAGATTCAATGAAGGAGTTAAGAGTAGGCATCTTCCAATTTGGAATAGGTAGATTTACTGAATAAAAGATTTATATAAATACTAAGTAGTCTGCACCAAGTTTTATAGAATGGCAAGGATGAGTTGATCATCCTCCTTCTCAACCTTGCACAGCTTCAACTAGAACACTAGATGCTTGAATTTGGTGAAGAAGGCATTTAGTGTTTCAAAATTGGTTGGATGAAGAGAGATTAGCTCATTCTCTAGTTGATAGATCCTTAGATCATTCTGCTTATCAAATAAGGAAGCAAGCTTATCCCAAACATGATTGGGAGTCTTCAATCCATTGATGTGGAAGAGAAGATCTCGAGAGACTGAGAGGCACAAGCATCCATATGCTTCATCAAGTCTATTCCAATACTTTTCTTTGTCAACATAGTGAACTGGATCTACCTCTATCTCCATTGTGAATATAAAGAGTCTTTTGGAGTGTAGCTGCATCTACATGTCCTCCTTCCATTGGTGGTATTTGAAAGGAGTGAGAAGCTCCATTGGAGGAGCCATTAAGAATGTAGTGAAGGAGACTGAGCTACTGTTGTGAATGCAGTGAAGGAGACTGAGCTTCTTGTAGCAAATGCAGTGAAGGAGACTGATAAACCTGTAATTCACACAATCAAATAGACAAAGTAAGGTCAACAGCCTGCACTTTTGGAATTTCCTTCACACCTAGCATAGTTGATCAAGCAAGCTTGATCAACAATTCCTTTATTTGGGATATTAAGTGGTAAATTCTTCGCTTCTGGTGCAGTACTGGAAGGAGAAATTTTGCTCATTTGTTTTTTTTTATCCAAGTATGAATCTGTAGTTGGAGAAGTGGCTTGTACTTCCAAGGCTCTGATACCGTATTAAATTGAGCGCATAGATCCATGGACCAACACACAACTCACAAGATAGATCACACAATTTTACTCAGAATTTGAAGAATGAAACAGTGCAAAAATGGCTTGCAACTATGAATGCTTTCATTAATCAAAAGTAATTAGATAATTAATTACAATGAAGTACAATGGATAAAAAAACTCATGTAATTCGAATCCATGTGAGGAAATTTGATGGTTTGACTCTACTTGACTGAATGGTTAACTGACCTTGTGTAAATTATTATCGGAGTTCAAAATCACAACTCAAGTGTATAATTCAGTGTTAACTAGTCTAACTGATCGAGGTAGGTGAGTAAATGCACCTCACCTACATGAATCCATGAAAACCTAGTGCTAACTGAGTAGAACTAAGTGTAACAGAATCGAACTGAATGTAACTGACTCCTGACTCAGCTTGACTAGTCACCAACTGAACTCAACTAATGGAGGTTGGTGTTGGCACTCCTAGTGGCTCCCAATTTGTAGGGATTGATCTAGGAGGCTCCTAAACTGATGCATGCAAGTGCAATCAGTGGAAGTTGGCCTCAATTAGTGTTCCCCTCACTTTAGTAACTAGTACATGCGCCCCAATTAGGTCAAGTGGACCCAATGGTGCTAGTGACTAAAAATAGACTAAAAGCACTCCCGATTTAGACATTACTCCTAATTTAGACATAAATGACCAAATTGGACAAGGGAGCATTATAATCCTAACACTATTTAATTAGACATGAGGTGGTTCGTGGGCGTTAATTCTCTGTCAATAATCTCCTGCAATTGGTGCCAGGTAGGGTTTTATACCCCTGTGATTTCAAAACTTAGTATGGGTTTGTTTCTTTTCTGAGTGTGTTTTTGGCTTCATCATTGATTTTTGACTGTAAATTCGAAATATGGAAAGTGGTAAAGGCTTGTTTCATTTTGTTCTAAAGAGAGAGTTTGCTTTGATTTGTTAATCTTCTTGCTATGCTTGGGTTTTCTTTTTGAATTAGTGCTTGGAATTTATATATTTAGATATCTTATTACTATTAGATAAGCTAAAAAGAAAGCATTTTGGTTTTGGTTTCTTCATTTTTGTTCTTCATAGGTTAATGAAAGATTGCGTTTTCTTTTGATTTAAAAGAAAAAAATGAGTTTGATCATAAATGTGTGTTCAAGGATGAACCATTATTGGTAGGCAGTTTTGGGGCAAGTTAGCTACACAACATCGTGGATGATGCGCAAGGTCAAAGATGCCATGCAAGGTGGAAAATGACGTGCAAGTTGGATTTACAATATTTTATGTATTTTGGTCATATTTTGTAGATTTGGATTGCATTATGTGGATTGTGGTCATTATTTTGTAGATTCTGTTAAGAAGTAGTTAGGAAGTTGGTTAAGTGGACCACCAATGTAAATGTGCAATCCTATAAATAGATGTAGAATTGCAAGTGTTAAGTCTTCTTGTGCATCTTCTTTGTATTCTCTGCTAGGAAATTTTTGGATATGTGTATGTGAGATGAAGAACTATTTTGTAGAATCTGTATTTTGTTATGAAGGTTAATATGACATCATGGAGATTGAGTAGAACCATTGTGTCTTTTTCTATCTTCCTTTTTTCCTGTTTTCTGCAATCCAAATGTGAATGTGATGTGTATCTATGAATGATGCGATTGTTCTTTGTTATGAATGATGATGCATTGTGAGATCTATTTATGCTTCAACATATGTTAATTTGATCTACTGAATGATGATATGATTATGTTAATTCATAATATGAACAGTTGGATCTGTTGAATAATTGTGCGCTGAGTTGATAAGTAGTTGCATGGTCCTCCTTCATACTGTGGAAACTTGGTTCCGACAGTTCTCCCTTGAACATCTCGAGTGAGACTTCATCTACTTTGCAGGTGCTGCTGCACGAGGTAAAGCATGTATGGGTTGGTGCTTAGGGAGATCATAGTGGTTTGGGTGTCGACAGAGAGCAGTCCCCTGTCGACTGGTTTTGTGTCAACAAATGGTTTTCTTTATGGGACCTTAGTGCAAAGAGGATGGATGACATGTTGTGGCATCCAACGAGACCAAAAATCCAATCTTGGTTTGACCGAAAGATATGGGGGTTTGCTGAGAAAGAGAATTAGAACCTTGGACTAACAACAAATCAATGGTTAGTAGAGTACTTGCATAACAGTCCACATGAGTACTTTTTCTCTAAGTTTTTGATCATCTTGTATGAGTGGTTTGCATGGTTGACATATCAAATTTTTTTTTTCCAAGGATATGAAGCAACTGGATGGACTCCGAAAATGATCCAGCAATTGTAGGAGGTAGACAACAAAGCATCAAGGGTTGTTGAAGTATGCCTTGACAGTATATTGGAGGGCTATATCATTGAGTTCATGTTCGACATAGTTAAATCCTACAACGACACAGAAAGGGAGTTCTTCAATGGTCCAAGAGGTAGGTTTATGTTGTCATTACAATTGTGTATTAAGATGCTCATTTGTGAAAAAGGCATATTGAAGATGAACTTTACCGAGTAGAACTTTGGTGTACAGAGGCTATGGGTACTATGGAGATGAGAGTTGGATGGAATGATATGGGGTAGATGGATGGAATTTATGATGGGACTGTGAGGGAAGCCGAGGAAGGAAGTGGTATTATGAGAGGAGGAGCAAGGCTTCGATAAGAGAAGAGGCATAGGACATGAGAGAGTCCTGCTGAGATCGAGATGTGAGGCCATGAAGGAAGACAACATAGGACAAAGAGACCCTATAACAATGAAGGAGATGACCAGGATATGCTCGAGCCCGAGGAAAGGCTGAACCAGAGCGACAATTTACCCACACCTTAGTGCACTGTACCACACTCAGGAAGAAACATGAGTTCAAAACTGACTTTTTCGATGTGTCAATAACACTCTAATAGTAGAGAATCAGGGATTATAGGAACAAGTCCCAGGATGGCAGGTGATGATGCGAAGTTACCCCTATTTCATGGAAACGAGACTGGGGATCCTGACCAATACTGGTTCTTGTGTGAAGCAGTGTGGACTGTCAAACAAACTACCTACAGATGATAAGGTAAAAAAAGGTCAATTGGAGACGACCCTTCAAGGTCACGCACTGGATTGGTTCATGAAATTTGTACAAGTTCCTACGGGGGCTCCAGCAAAAACACTGGATGAAGTTAGAAAGGGATTCATTGAAGAATTAGAAAACCAAAATTTGAGGCGCAATATATCACAAAACTGAAGGAGATTAAGTAGTATCCAAATGAAATTGTTTGGGATTTCGATAAGCAATTTAAGATGCTAATGGAAAGAGTCATCTTTGAGATGAGTGATATTCAGCATAAGGAGTGGTTCATCACGACGTTACTCTCTCATATTAGACTATTGTTGATGCAACAAAAGATTGCGACATGGAGTGAGGCTCTAGAGATTGCAATTAAGTAAGAAGCTTCACCTTTTGGTGAAAATGCAGTTGGCATGAACCAAACTCAAACACAAATGGTGAATCTGACCCTCTAGTTGCAAGATATCAAGAAAGGAAAAGAGCATCCTAAGGAAGTGTGGTGTACTCGATGTCGTGCAGAGGGACATCATAAGGACCAGTTCCCAGATTTCCAAAACTACCCATTGTTTGGAGCTCCAAACACATTAAGTTATGGAGGTATGACATGGTGCCATATCTTCCATGTTTATGGGAATCAACATGAATATTGTGGATATATGCAGAATATGATCACAAAGACAATGAATTTATACTGCACATTATTTCGGTTTGTTGGGCATGAAGATAAGGATTGTCATGCCTATGATTTACTTCAGGATATAATAATGGACATCTACTATGTAAAGGGAGAGGACCATTGAACAATGTAGCAACCGCAGCCGCAGTTGGTACAGCTGCCACCTCAACTACAGTTTGCACCGTAGCTGCAACCACATATGCAGTTTGCATCACAACCGCAACCGCAGTTTATGTGACAACTGTAGTACAATCAGATGTAGATGGCTTTGCAGTAGCCACAGTATGTTCAGCTGCAACAGTATGTTTAGTAGCAGTTGAATCCCTCGTAGAAGCAATTCAATCAACCGTAGTATCAGCAGCAAGGAGGATTTTATGGATGATTCTGAGGAGGACGAGGTGGAGGATTTGGTCAAGGAAGAGGATGATATCGGAGACCAGTTCAATGTTATAATTGTGGAGTGTTGGGACATTATAGAGAGATTTCCCACAATTGCAAGCTCAATGTACTTATTGTATCGCTATTGACCACACTGTTGAGAACTGTCCACAATTGATCATGAAGTGGCAGGTAGGGAATGTTCCACAGTTGCATAACTAGAATGAGAACTAGTTCGAGAATCAAAATAGAACCAGATTTAAAATCAGAACTAGAACACAAATCAAAATGTGAACCAACCCATGAATCCACCATTGAACCAGAATCAAGGACCGACAGTTGCAACGATCTCAACAGAACTATGAACGCATGACATTGATGTTGTTTTCATTACTCGTGGAGGTGAACCAATGGGCGATGATATCCTATTTCGTCAATGTCAAATTGTTGGGAATAAGAAGGTGCAGTTTGATGTCGACGTTGAAAGAGACACATTATTTTAAGTGCGTGATGCGATAAGAAGAGATCCAGTTAAGTTGCATGTTTTTGAAATGCCAAAGGATCTCGATGCTCTTGCTGAGATTGAGAGTCTGTTACATTAACCAGCCAAGGGATGAAAAGAGTCCGCGGTGAACTCTTGACATAAGAAAAAGATAGGAAAAGAGATGCACATGAATATTCAGATTGGGGACTATGAGGTAGATTCAGTCATATTGGATCTAGGCTCAGATGTCAATATTCTAACAAGGCAGAAATGGCAAAAGATGGGGAGCCCACAGTTGGTTTTATCCCCCATACAGCTACAACTGGCCAATCGGGCTAGAGTAATGCCCATTGGGTGGGTTCCACTCCTTGCTGTGCAAGTTGAAGGGATGACAACTTATGCTGATTTTGATGTTATTGACGACAGAGGATCCTATCCCATGTTGTTTGGGATTAGATGGGCCAATGATAGCTTGGCAGTGATTAATTTTAAGAATTGGGTGATGACCTTTGAAAATCATGACATCAGAGTCATAGATCCGATGGATCCAACTGAAGGGCAAAGATATGTTAAATCGGTTAAGGATGAAGCTGTAAGAGGATAGGATCATTCATATAACATTTCAGAAGATTAAATCCACCTGAATGTTGACGGGGAACTTGGTTGGCGCAGTTCCATCTCTGCGTCTTCTGACTTTGATGATGATTTATAGAATTGACAGAATCGCATGCATGAGGTATCGCTAAGGAAGTGTGGTTTGATTACTCATTTGTTGTGCCGAGTCACCAACAATACTGTGGAGTTACCAATATATAAAGGACTTCCAGAGTTGTCTGAGTTTCTATTGGAATTTGAGGATAAGGTGTTAGAACCACAACGATTGTTGGCATTGGATGAAGCGTTGAAGGCTACTCCAAGACATTGGTGGGATACACATAAGAAATCAATCAAAGGGTGGTTGTAGTGTTGAATATTGATGGAAATTCACTTTGGTGACGTAGAAGAGTACCAAGTCGGAAGGTACGATGGATGGAATAACCCTGGTGGTCATCTGATCGAGTGTCAGACCTTGTGGGAATCATGACTGAAGGATGAGTGGGTCCATGCTTTTATCCACATATTGGATGAGATGCCACAATCATGGTATGTATAAGTTGGGTTGCATAGAGAGATTATTACTTGGGAAGAGTTGACAATTTTCTGTACTCACACCTTCAGTTTTGCGGATACCAATCCAGCTATTCATAATGCACTGCAACTATTGAGCCTCATCTTGTTATCATTTTTGGCATTAAAATAACACATTTGAATGCATATTTTATTATCTTTTATGTATTTTATGTCATGGAGATCATTATTCATCACAAGGTAAGGACAAATTTAATGTTTATCCAACTTTGGTTATTAATATCATCTTTTATGATTTTATTAACTCAAATCTATATTATTTAAAGCATATTTGATATATTAATTAATATGTATATTTCTTTGCAGGTTATGTAGTATGTTTGGGAGAATTTATAAACAAAATGCATTCGACTTACCATTCAGCCCGATCTGTGCAAGTAGTTTCTATCTCATCACGCAACCTTCCGTCTAGCTTGTTAATTAGGCTGCGCGCTGTCCATAACCAATTTTAGGCATTCAATATTGAAACAATTATGCAAACGACCTACTGTCCATGTATTTGATGATTGAATAAGCTCTCAGCCTAATATCACCATCACATTGCTTATCATCCACGTGTTCAAAGGGAAGAATGAATCCAATCTAGAAGGACTGGTCATGGCCTCCTCTGCTTAACCTCTGAATTATTACCAGTCTGCGCTCTTTGAATGGAACGACCTGCCCACCATGTATTCCTCGCTTCCCTCACACTACTCTTGTTCGCCACCATGTCACCAATTCATGCGCCACATCTGAAGTCTGTTCACGCTAATGAAGGGCCTGTTTTCTGGAAGACCCATCATGTACATTGCCTATGCTCAACACCACTCCACCAGCCACACGAAAGGAGTAGTAGTTACACCACCATGAAGCCCTGCTCATGTTGAAGATGCCACGATCACGCTGAAGGAGACATATGCTCATGCACTGGCCTATGACCAATTATTACCTTTTATGATTGACTAAATTTAAAAGAGCAGTCAACCACTAAAGGGTCGACTTTCTCAATCTCTTGAAAACAATGTGTATATAAACACCTCCATGCAGAGAGATAGGGGATTGATTAATCCATTAGGTACATAGTTAGTCTATTTTGAGAGAAGAAGATTGTAACTATGTTCATTCTTTTTAATAGAAGCTCTATGCCTTGCAGTTTATGACTATGTGTGAAAGAACTTTCCAGGCATTACCTGTGATTGCTGAGAGGGACCCTTGACAATTCATGGTTTCTATTTCTATATGAGTTTTTGTTTTCTCTTCCTCACAGATAAGTAGTTTATTTTTTAATTTGTTTATATTTGTTTCTCTATTCTCTGTAACATGTATCTGTCGTAGTTAATATAATTTACATTATGATGTTAATGTAGTCTTTGCTTATAGAATTAGAGTGACTGGTGATGTGTAGTTTGCTTTCAGTTTTCCTTTCAATCTTCTCTTTCAGTTAAATGTTTAATGTTATATTTACAGATAGATAAAATTTAGTTAGTCTTAGATCATGTATAACTTATTTCTAGTTTCCATTCATCTTTTATTTCAAGTTAGTGCTTAATATTATGTCAGTCTTAGGTATAATTTATAGTTAGAGATTAGTTTTGTTGCTTTTTGTTTAAACTGTAAATTAGTTCAGCTCTACTTCAGTTTGTTTTATTTTATAATAGAAACAATCTCTTCACACCCATAGATTAGTAACCCCTTTTACTTATTTTAATTATTAATTAGATTTAAATTATGTCATTTATGCATTTTGTTTTCATATGCACAAAATAAGCTGATAATTAAATCATTTAGGTCTCTTTTTATTATTTTCTATATACAACCTCTCATTCGGACTGTGTGTTTGGACTGTCATTCAGACCTTCCTTCTAGACTGTCATCTAGCCTCCCATCCGACCTTTAGTGTTCTTAGTTTATTTTTTTAACCTGTTTTCAATTTTATATCTCTGGCTTTTTGAATTCTGTTATGTTTTGGTAAGTAGGTAATAGTTACATCAACCTCTAGGACCTTAGGTTAGATTATTTTAAATTACTTATTAACAACCCTTTTTGTATTTCTTTTCAATCAAAGTATGTTTTTGAATTATGATTTGATTTTCTTCTTTTGACTTTGATTTCCTCATTTATCATCGCTGTAATATCTGATAATTATATCTGTGGTTTAGTTTAATTCACTGTTGTTTATATTGAATTTAGGGTTAGACATGTTAATTTTTGGAAAATATACCAATACTTTGTAGATTGATATTAGCATAGGATTTATTCTTTTAATTGTATGTTTACTAAAATCTCATAGAGAATTAGAGAAGTCTTCTTAATTATGTTTTCTACTTGCTTCTTTATTTTTTCCTACTTATTCATAAATTAGACCTTTCTCAGTTTCTGAAGTTGTTTATGAAATTTTTCCCATTCTTAGACTAAGAAGAAGAAGAGTTAATTAATGAGTAGTTTGATATTATCCTAGTATTATGTTTTTATTTAATCACATTAATAATTAAGTTTTTAGGAGTTTGACTCGGTTTTTCATTTTGAAAGATTTTTCAATATTTTGTTTATTAAAGTATTTCTACAATAGCCTAGGAACCCCTCTACCTTTGCATATATTTTGTAGCAACTCTAAGCCTACCAACCCCGATCGATAATTAAGTATTAGGCGTATTTAAGATACTAGAGCACACCCAAACATTTTGGTGCCGTTGCCGGGGAGTTTCTAATTTGTAAGGTAGAAAAAATGGAATTTGCTTATGAAGTTTAGTGATAGGTTGGTGGCGGGGGAGCGGTAAGATGAGAGGTAAGAACCTGTGCATCTGTTATAACAGGTGCTCCCAAACCCAGTAGTAGCAGTAGTCTAGGTTTTCCTTTAGTTTAGTTTTTCTTGAATAGAGTCTAGATAGATAAGGATAGATAGGTTGCCTTTATGTTACACAAAAAGGGGGCAGGGCGAAATGGTAAGACACAAAGACAACATCACTACGGAATTTCCATAGTGTGGCAGCCTGACACATCCAATTTAGTGGGTCTCCCCAAAGCCTTGTTGTTCCTTTTTCACCCAAGTGTGTTTACTTTACGGAAAGTTTGATTTATTTCCCTTAAGCGTATTTTTCTTTTCATAGACATAGATAGTTTACTTTTTTATAAGTTAAATTTGATGTACATGTTCCTTCAGGTAATTTACTTTCATACAATTTACCCGTATTCTAGTATAGGAATTATTTTACAATTAAATCACTTAGTGGTGTTGTAAGCACCACCCATCATGCTAATAAACTAACAGGAATATTTGAAAGGGGAGCTTTAAGATAACACATGAAAAAATATTTATGTCATTGGAAGATATGGTTGGAAAGAAGGATGAAGAAGTTGTTACCTTTGAATTCCATGTTAGAGATCTAGGAGGAGTGGCAAAAATACAGTACGTTCCCCCATCCATTTACTCAAAGGCATAAGAAATGAATATTTAGACATTTTACATAAGAAATGATAATTTAGACATTTTAAGTCTGATGGGAACATGTCACATATTTCAGTTATCATATGATAATGTTTGTGAATTATGTAGAAGGTATTCAAGAGGAAAATTCAAGATTAGTAAAAATATACCCTCTTCTCAGCCTCATCTTAACCTCTATCAACCTTGTTCACAAATCCTTTCTGGCCCATATGATGATCATAGGGATACTCTCTCTTATGATGCAACACTTCCTGTTCTACAATATTTTCAACAATATCCCATTTTCCAGGAAGGATCAACCACACAAGCTATTCAATTACACTTGCCATAATCACCTTCTCATAAACCTCCTCTATGCCCTACACACATTCCTGTTCAATCCAGTCCACATTCTAACAACAATAAAGTAGTAAAATATGCTTACAGTGTTGAACTGCAACATTTATCCACCTTACCTACATCACCAAAATTATTGCAAGAAATTCATATGAGATTTGGAGAAGTTATAGATCAAGGGATTGTAGAAACTATGGAAGAAAGTGAGGTTTCTACTTGGCCTTTTCCACAAGAAGACAAGATCAACCTGGAATGCCTCTCATTCGATGAGGGAGGCACATTAGAACCTGAATATTCACCATCACCAAAATTAGATTCTTTATACATCCTAGAGTTCAATGAAAGATATCGTGACATAACAAATGAAGAAGAAAACATAGAATACATAAGTCACATTGAAATATGGTTCCAAGAGGGAACCAAGCCACGGTACCATCCTGTTCTTCAATGTTTATTGCTGCTAAATCAAATAGCTGGGTTGATTCTTCATATCCCAATAATCATTGTAACATTTTTCTTATATGTGCATAAAGTTATATTTCTAATTTTGCTTAGAACATGGTTACATTGGAAGAATTCATATACTTGAATTGTTTTCTATCTTTTTAGTAGAATAGGATAGTATGTAAATATATTTTTGTTTTATTAAATAAATAAGAGTTACTACAAGTGACTTGTTTTATTTCTATAATGTTATATATGTTTTTATAAATAAATATGAATCATCTAACAAGTGGTTTTGCAGTCTGATTATAAGAATTTTATCTATAATCAGCTCATGGAGTATTATCTGAAAGACAATTTATGATCGTAAGATATCTTAAACCTTTCTTAAAAATTTCAGCTTATAGTGAAAATTAAAAACACTTCTCTGTATATCATTCTTAACCATTTTTTGATTCATATAGATTTTGGTATTTTGATTCATACATGTATATTTCTGATTCGTTATTTCAACCATTTGCTTGATACGACTTACTTTTATTATCTTATTTTTCAAATCTTACTGTGTGCCTATGGATTACTAGTTCATTCTATCCTTATTATCAAAACTTCTCTCTTAAAATATCTTTGTGTGATAACTCGATAGTAGGTGGAATTTTTTCTTGTGGGGAACATTATTTATCTTTCATGAAGAAGAAGGATTATAAGTTCAAAGAACAACTTTAAGTTATTCTTTTTTGACATGATCTATGATTAAGGCCATTATGAAAATTACTTAAAAGTTTTTGAAAAATTGAATTATGTGTTTTAGAAGGGCTTAGCAGGCTCTAGTACAAATCAGATTCCATATATTTAATATCATTATATAGGGCAAACCCACCGGGGTATTGAACAGGACTGCTAGCAGTGGGTCAATGCTAAGTAAAAACTTAAAACAAGGAAGCTCAATAAATGCAAGTAAACCTGTCGGGGTACTGAATAGGCTCGCTGGCAGTGGGACTATGTTTGCATGGTACTAGGATAAACCCGTTGGGGTACTGAATAGGCCTGATGGCAGCAGAGCAATATTGGGTAAAAGAGATCTAGTTAATGCACTACTATGCACATGATTCGAGGAATAATGATAAATATGAAAAAAAAAATCAAAATTTATTTTAAGGCCGATTGTTTTTAATGTCATTTGAGAATTGATATAAGTTGGGATTGAACCTAGCCATCTAATTCAATAAATATCTAGGATGTCATTATCCTAGAAATGGGACCCATAGCTATAAAATCTCACACACTGCGAGGTAAACTCAAAATATTTTATGATGACATGATATCTTCAAAAAAGGCACGGATGACTAGCTTTTCCTATGTCATGATTTATGTTATCTTATCACCATTTAAGTGGTCTTTCTAAGCACTGTTATATTTTTCATGAATATACATATTTGAATAATTTCCATTGACTAGTTAGTTTTTCTTTGTATAAAATAATAAAATAGCATGATAGCACTCTTTTTATATGGAACAATCATAAGCTTCTTTCTCATGGCTTGAGGACATGCCATACCTTTGGTTTGGGGGGGAGGATTATGTTGGGCCCAGAAATGGCCCCTTTTTGAACACCCTTATCCACCTCTTTTTGCCTCATCCTACCCTATTGTGCATGCTAAATAGATTTTTTTCCCTCACTTGGCCCCTCAAGTCATAAAGGTATGGTCAATCATTGTCTTATTTTATTAATGCTTAGGATTGTGGTAATCAAGGCTCTACATATTAAATTATGCTAACATATGATGGTTTTATAAAGATATTTTGAGATATAGAGAATATAGGCGTAGCGGGCCGAACATGCCAAAGGAGGGATGGACATTCATTGCTAAAGCTAATCACCATCCATTCCATCATTTCCCAAAGAACATATTCCCAGTCTATTAGTCCATGCGAGTTCTACAAGGATAGCTGCAATAGATTGCCACAGATTTGGAGGCAACAGTCCGTCGCTGCTCAAAAGTAGTTGTAATCTGCAGGATATCATCTCAATCAATCAAGATCATTATTTCTGGGTCAAATAATAGCCTCCCTATATCTTCTACTCTCATCTTTCCACGACTGTAACAGTTTATTGTAATTGGGGCAGCTTGAAGATCATAGATCTTCATGGCTTCCCAATAATAGGAAGAGGATGTTATGACTATAATTGTATAGATATGGGGAACTATTCTGAGCTAGGGGTTGAACATTTAACTAAATTATTGTATCAGCTATGATTGAGGTTGCGTGATTCATCTACCATCTCTAATACAAGGAGTTTGATTCAGATCTTAGTGTTCTAACGTGTGTTACTTCCAACATATCTATGTGAAGGATGGGCCCACCTTCCCACAAGGATTGCTAAGTTAATTAGGTATTATATTTATTTTTTTGTGTGATTTTATGATAATTTCCTTTCTTCATAGTAAGCTGCAATAGTTATCGATTTATAGTTTTTCATTAATTGCATTTCTTGGAAAACTGAAGTGGTATGGTGTGTCAGTCAACTGTATAGGTTAACTGTATTTTATGCAACTGTGCGATAGCTGTAACAACCCTATTCATCCCTAGTTCTTTCAATTGTTGTTTACTTAGATCTTTGCAATTCATTCATTTTCTTTTATAGTTGTATAATTTCATTCCTGTACTTTGAATTTCTAGAATAGTTGAATTCAATTCATGTCCTTTGGATTTCTAGGATAACTAAATCAAGATAATTGGGTGAATCATTAGATGGTTTGGCAATCCGGATTTCATTTTCTGGAAGATTAATCTAGATGTTATTTCCTGAATCTTCCAATTCTAGATTAAGAATCGTAAAAGGTATTTGTGGTTGTATTCTTGAGAAAGTAAATTAGATTAAGTGGATTATGGGATGACCATAGCTGAACAGGAAAGTAGGATCATTTACTTACAACAACTTAGTGTTTAAAGAATATATAATGCATATTATCCTTGAAATAATAGACTTCCATTGGTTGACAATAAATATTGAACACTCTATATGTTAGATTTAATTAACTTGCATATAGGTTGCCCAACATTTTGGCGTCGTTGTCGGGGAGGATAAGTATTAGACACTATCGTAGTTGCATCCAGTAATTGTCTCTATTCAGTATTCTTTATTTATTTTTTGATTTGCATGATTTGGGTTGCATGAATACAAGAAGGCTATAGTGTGATCATCTTATAAATCCCAGAACCCCACAGAACACTAACGTTGCAGGTGGTTGAGGCCGTGGGAGAGGTCTAGAATTGGGGAGAAGAACATTCATTGACGATCTGGTTGATAGAACCAATTATTCTACCAGGTCTCACTATCAGGAAACACCCATCAAAATAATCCCTGCCAACCCTGGAGTGCAAGCGTCAGGCTCTACAGTAGAGAACACACGAGGAGCTACAACACCCTCGAATACCCCTGCAGAGGAATACATAGTTAGTACTGCAGGATCGATTGATTGAGATCTGATCTATCACATCAATGAGAAGGTTGTGACTGAAGAGGAGTGGACACAGTTCCATAAAAAATTCATCGATCAGTGGAAGAACGAAGAGGATAAAACAGAAGAAAATATGAGTAACAGATGCAATTCCGAAGAGGAAGAGGCAATGGGAGAAAATAATCATCATGAAGGTAATTCCTTGCCTGAAGGGATAGTGGCTACACTTCAGTTCCCAATTCAACAACCAAAGGGATAGCCCCCATGAAAAATATATCACCATCGGTGTTGCCCTTCTTTCATGGAAAAGTGGCAGAGGATCCAAACAAATTTATTTTGAAATTTGATATCCTTTGTTGCAGATATGACTACACCACCAATGCACATAAGCTGAAACTCTTCCCTTCCACTCTGAAGGACAATGAATTACATTGGTTTATGAGCCTAGGAGGCGAAACTGTCACTAATTGGGACAGGATGAAACAGGTGTTCCTGGAGAAATATTAGGAGTATTGCAATACCAAGGATACGAGAGAAGAACTGTTTAAAATGGTATAAAAGGATGATGAAAGTCTAGAAGATTTTCTCGAAAGGATTTTATATAATGTGCAGAGAGCTGGACAGACTAATATGGGGTTAGATGTGCTCAAAATAATCCTACTTCATGGGATTAGGGATGATTTCCTAGATATATTAAACTTGTTAGGAAAGGGGGATATCTCCAAGGAGTCCTTTGAGAAAATCATGGAACTATGCAAAAGGTACTCCAGGGGATCTTCCAGGAATAATAGGTGGGAAAAATGGGACAAATGAGAACGTGATGTATTCAAAAAAACTCAAAAGTCATTTAATGGAGGATCGACCCATGAAAAGATAGGAAATCTCCTTGGAAATTTCAAAACAGAAAAGATGAGCTCCATCTCCTCAGAAATAGATGTCCTAAGGGAAAAGTAGAAACAAGCAGTAGAGGATCTCACACTAGGTGTATTATTCCCTAGATGTAGAAAGAACCACCCTCTGAAGAAGTTCCTGCTTGACAAGATAGAAGTATGTCAGTTGTGCGAGCTAAACCATGACACAAAAGAATACCTGTCAATACCTCAAGTGAAGGCTGTTCTACATGCATCAACTCCAGAGGTGGAACCAACTTACTTTATTGCACAAAAGAAGCCCTGACAGTCTCGAAATCAAGGTATGACTCCAGAATCATTTCCATTTTTGAATAACATGAATAATTCAAATAATATGCAGCATATGAATACACAATTCCCTTCATCTTACTCTAATCCTCAATGGCACCCCTCTCAACCTTCAATGCAAAATTTTAACTCCTAGAACCCCTGGGCTCAGCCACCACAACCACTGAACCAACCAAACTCTTGGTCTCCTAGATGGAGGAATTTCCAGCTAGGGAACCAGTTTTCCCATAATCAATCCTCTCAACAGCTTCCACATCAACTATTTTCTCAATAGGCATACCCTCCTCAATATCGTCATCCTTATCAGCAGTCACAGCTACAACTCTAGAACAATTCTGTCCCTAATATGCCGATACGACCCCAGCTAACTGCTTAACCTAACCATAATCCAAATAATAAAGTAGTCCATCAGTTTGAGATTATCAATATGCCTGATTACTCCCTTACCCCTGTACCCTGCAATGATATCCACTTACGATTAGGAAAGGTAGTGGAGCCTTTGATCATTGAGGATGTTCCATCCTTTGTTCATGAAGAAGGGATGAATCCATAGTATTTATCCATGGAAGTGATCACCATTATTGAACATGTTGAACATCCTACTAATATGTCGGCTGAAACATATAATGATACATCTATCGACACACAGCCTACCTAGCTGATTAGGGAACCACAATACCCTGAAAGATTAATTCTACCAAAGGTAGTGGGACAACCTCAGTTTAACCTCTTAGGAGAGTTAAAAAATATTTATTTTAAAATTCCCCTCCTTCAGGCCCTTCAAGATGTACCTATCTATGCTATAACTGTTTAGGATTTGTGTACAAGGAAACCAGGAAGGAAATCCAGGGATCCTCCCACTATTAATGTCATAGGTAAATTATCTGCATTGATAATGGGAAAAACCCTCTTGGTCAAATATGAAAATCCTGGGAATCCTACTGTCACTGTGCAAATTGGGCATACATATATACCCAACGTACTGGTAGACTTAGGAGTAGCAATTAATGTTATGACTATTGAAACTATAAAAAATATTGGGGTCACTAATCTCAAACCAACCCCCACCATTTTAGAACTGGAAGATAGATACACTATTAAACCTGAAGGAATTTTGGATGATCTTGTCATCTTAGTTGATTCTTGGGAGTACCCTGCTAACTTCTTGGTTTTAAAACCTAAGTCGCAGCTAGGAGGACACCCATTGATCCTGAGAATACCCTGGTTAGCTACAACCAATGCTTGCATCAGCTGTCTATCTAGGTCTATGACCATATCAGATGGCACCGAGATAAAGAACCTCACTCTCTATCCTCCAGCTTGACCGAGCTTAGAAGCTGAAGCTCCATTATGGATGGAGCCAGAGGAAGAAGAGGACGTTTAACCATTATTAAAAATAGGGAAGGCCTTAACTTTTAAAGATGAAACTGAAGATGACGCCATTAATAATTTCATCAGTGAACCCACTTTTGTCAATAAGAAAATTTATCACATCCATAATACTACTCTAGGTGAGGAGGAACAAGAAAATCTCACACAAGAGGCATTAGTCAGTTACACTCATATAGTTCCAGTATTGAAAAATTCAAAAAATGTTCCGATCGAGGTAGAGTCTGGAAAAACCCTGAATATTAATCCCATCATTTCCCTAGATGAATAGAAGTGCCTGATCAGTCTCTTAAAAGAACACAAGGGGGCATTTTCCTGGGAGTACATAGACATGAGGGGTATTCCCTCTAATCTGTGCACCCATGATATTTATATCAAAAGTGACTCTCATCTTGTGTGCTAGCCTCAATGATGAATGAACCCCAATCTTAGGGACATAGTGAAGGAAGAAATTTAGAAACTCCTGGAAGCGAGATTTATATATCCCATTTTAGACAGTGAGTGGGTGTTTCCACTTGAAATAGTACCCAAGAAGAATGGTAAATGGAGAGTCTGTGTGGACTATAGATAGCTGAATAAGGAAACACAAAAATATCATTTTCCCTTTCCTTTCATCGATCAAGTACTTGACACCTTATCCGGGAAGAAGTTATTCTCCTTCCTAGATGGGTTTAGCGGGTACAATTATATCCAGATTGCTCCTGAAGACCAGGATAAAACTACCTTCACCTGTCCTTGGGGAGCTTTTGCATACATAGTGCTTCCCTTTGGCTTATGCAATGCACCAACAACATTTCAAGGAGCTATGATTGGCATATTTTCAGAATTAGTTAATGATAGCATGGAAATTTTTATGGATGATTTTACTCCTTATGGCAAAGATTTTGAAGAAGCATTGAAAATTTTGGAAAAGGTTTTAACTCACTGCAAACAGATCCAGCTATCTTTGAGCACTGAAAAGTGCCATATGATGATAAGTGAAGGAGTGGTGTTGGGGAATTTCATCTCTACTGATGGAATCTAGGCAGACCCCTCTAAAATCAAGGTAATAAAAAATATACCTACTCCTGTAACTCAAAAACAAGTGAGAAGTTTCTTGGGGCATGCTGGATATTGCCGAAGATTTATAGAAAACTTTTCCAAACTTGAGGCTCCTTTGTTTTCACTATTAATCAAGGATGTGTAATTTATTTGGAATGAGGAATGCTAGATAGCGTTTGTTAAACTTAAGGATAATATCTCCACAACTCCCATCTTAAGAGGACCGAATTGGACCTTGCCTTTTCACATTTCTTCAGATGTTTCTAATACTGCCATTGGAGCAGTTTTAGGATAGCAGGATGGTCAAGAACCTAATGTAGTTTATTATATTAGTAAAAACTTAGCCCCTACTGAACTTAATTATACCGTTACTGAGAATGATTTATTAGCCATTGTTTACTCCATTAACAAATTTAGACATTATATCACTGGATATCCTACATTTGTGCACACTGACCACTCGACCATCAAATATCTAATGAATAAACCTGTTACCAATGCCAGGGTAACTAGGTGGCTGCTATTATTATAGGAATTTGATATTACCATTATAGATAGACCTGGAAGAGAAAATGTTGTCACTGATTTCTTATCTCGTTTCACTAACAGTGATTATAATTTTCCTGTTGAGGACTCTTTTCTAGATGAACAATTATTTGCAGCTTCAGCTCACTCCCCTTGGTATGCAGATGTCGCTAACTACTTGGCTGCAGGAAAGATTCCAGCGCATTTGTCCAAAAGAGAAAAGAGGAAAATTATTCAACAAAGTGCCAGGTATTGTTGGATAGATGGTCATCTCTTCTACATAGGCCCTAATCTTGAGATCAGAAGGTGTGTAAGAGGAGATGAAATATTCCATATTTTGAAGGCCTGCCATGATGATCCTTGTGGGGGGCATTTCGCAAATAGGAGGATAGGACACAAAGCAATGAGAATGGGCTACTATTGGCTGACCCTTTTTAGGGATGCAAAAAGATATGTCTAGTCTTGTGATAGGTTCCAGAGGATGGGCTAGCCCAATAGATTAGATCAAATGCCTCTTCAACCACAGTTGGTGTTTGAACCCTTTGATAGATGGGCCTTAGATTTTGTTGGTCCTATTAGCCCTCATTACAAGCAGAAATCCTACATCTTGGTCTATACCGACTACATGATGAAATGGGTAGAAGTTGTGGCTCTGGTGAAGGACAATGACCATGCTATGATCGATTTCCTGTATGGTGAAATATTTACCCATTTTGGGGTACCCAAGGAAGTGGTTACCGATGGAGAACCACAGTTTGTGTCGTATCAGTTCGAAGATATGCTAAGAAAGTACCATATTCAACACCAGATAGCTTCACCTTACCATCCCCAAGCCAATGGCTAGGTGGAAAGCACTAACAAATTTATTGAAGCTATCCTTACCAAGATGGTCAAGAGCCATCATAGAGATTGGGCTGATATAATTTTGGAAGCATTGTGGGCATATCGTACTACTTGGCACAACACTACAGGTTTCTCTCCTTACGACTTGGTGTATGGGAAAAGTGTTTTCTTCTCAATTGAATTTGAAATTAATACTTTGAAGACAGCTACGAAGGTAAACTTAGATGTAACCGAAGCTCAGAAGAGAAGATTGAATCAATTGAATGAACTTGACGAGAACCGTTTAGCTGCTGCGAATCAGATAGTATTAATCCATCAACAGAGATCCAATTGGCATGACCGATTCATCAAAAATAAAGTCTTCTACGAGGAATTATTATATGATTCAAGATTCAAAAGGGACTTCAAGGGTAAATTATGCACAAGATGGTTGGGCCCATACCTGGTAGACAGAGCATTTGATAATGGTACGGTCCACCTGGTAACCATTGATGAGAATCATGCACCATTATTTGCTAATGGTCACAGGCTGTAACTGTACCATAAGCCCATTTAAAAGGATGCATTCACTTCACAGATTGCAGCTGATCTAGAATACCAGTTAGAACAAGGGCAGGAATTTTTCTCTGCCCCTGTCAATCCTTAGTTAATCACTATAAATATTACATGAATCTTTGTACATAAATAAATTGTTTGTTTTACTGCTATTGTTATCTTTCTCTTTTGCACTTGATCCGTGTTTAAAAAAAAAAAAATCTTCACGGACATGCCTAAGGAGTGGTGGTCATCATCGGGCCTATTGACCAGGGTCGTCTTTCCGTAACTTCTTGCACCAGAACTAAACTCCTCAAATAAATCTGTTGCAGCCACAACACGTTCCTTTATCCCATTTCGCGCAGCTGCAACACCTTCAAAACCAGTCTTTTACCCCCTTTTGCATAGCTGCAACATCGTAAAACTTTCACCTTTATCTCTTTCTGCACAGCTACAACACCATAAAAATTCCACCTGTATCCTATTCTGTGCAACTGCAACACCGTAAAACTTCCTCCTTTATCCCGTTCCGCGTAGCTGCAACACCGTAAACTTTCGCCTTTTCCCCTGTTCCGTGTAGCTGCAACACCATCAACTTCCATCAGCTTAAAGCCTTTTTCTGATTCCGGTAGCTGTGACACTATTTTACTTTTTTCCATTTTCACCTTTTTTGGTAGCTATGACACTGTTTCACTTATTGTCCACTTTCACCTTTTTTGACAGCTGTGACTCTGCCACATTTGGCTAATTTTTCTATAATCCAAGGCCGTGACTTTGCTAAACTATTTGATTTCTCTATCGTCTGCAGCTGTGACTCCTCCATTATTGGCAGAACTCTTTGCAACCATGGTTAGCGGCTCCCCCTGATCTAGCTCCGATTCTTAATGCCGATGATCCTGATTTATACTCCAGCATTCATCATGTTTCTGACAAATTTGACATGATGGTTTTGGTTCACCAGGGGAAAAGGTCATTACAACATCCCTGTAATAATGATTACACTTAAATGGCTGCACTTCACACGCTCTACTATTCTCCAAAGGTCACCCTCCATCACGTATTTTCAAAGCTATGATTTTGATTATCTACTTGATTAAGTATTAAATGGATCTAACAATATTAATCACACCTTCCTTTCTATGCCCATTATTACACCTCCATATCGTTAACCATCCACTTGTGAGACTTAATGACTAATTATGTTACCTGATAACCACCACCTTTCCTAATTTGGGATAAATTCCAAATAATCCGATGCTCTGAAACTTTCCAAATTTACCCAACTTCACTCTCAGTTGTTCATGCATACCCTGTTCTTTAACCTCCATTGTCGGGATTTGTAATCTGTCAGACTGCAACACACTTCTGAATTCAAACAAACATGGGTATTCCAGCTCGGCATGAACCTCCAAACATGCGAGAACTCAAAAGAAATTCTGAAGTTTTTGATATTTTTCAAGCTGCGGGCTGGACTGAATTCTTCCAACATCTGAATGGATTTCATTGTGAAACATCTCTACAATTCGCCTTGAATATTATAGAAACCCACTCAGAGTTTTGGGGGTTACGTATTGAAGTCTCTGAAGCAATAGCGACTGAGGTCATTGGCCTTTCTTAGGTGGGAAGAGCTTGGTTTGGACGAAGAACCCCCAATCCTGCAGTAGTACAGGATTTGCTCAGGGAAGGGGAGCACGTTCAACAGTCAAGGAGGGGAATAGCGTTACAATCACTGCCTCATCCATGGGATCAATTAGAAATTTTTCTCAACAAGTATATCACCTGTGAAGGTAGGTACCAAATGGTTTATTACTTTGAATTTCCTTTATTATCTCATCTCCATCACAGGGCCTTGCTAAACATTCCATTTTATTTATTCAATGATTTACACCATATGGCGGGGGTTGTCCAAAAACCCAAGCATCCAAACTCTTCCCATACCCACCATGGCCTAATTAAATTAATAATTTTATAGGCCCTTGCTCAACAAAACCAAACATGGGAGAAATTTACAGCTCAAGTTCAGGAACCCGTTCTTTTTCCCGATGTTCCAATAGAAGAGGAAATGGAAGTACCTGTACTCATGGGGCCTGTTCAAAATCAAGAAGAGCTGATCAATCCACAGTTGGGGGGGAGATGAGACTGGATCGGAGGATCATTCAAGAGAACAAGCAGAACAATTGGGAGAGGATGTACAAGAAAACCCTGTGGAAAGACAAAATATTGGGGCAGCTCTGACAGCAGAGGTTGAAACTGGAGTAGCATTAGATACTACGACAGTTGAAACTAAATATTTTAGAGCTATGATAACAAAATAAAACACGGAGGTTTTTACCATTGAATATTCCCCTGAATGGGGAGGAACCCTGATTGAGGAAGAACAAGAAAATGTTGAAATAGAGGATATCCCTTCCACATCAGCTGCAAATCTGGAAATTCCAGCACCACGGAGAAAAAGGAGGAGATCAAAAGATGAAATAAGGGCATCACCACCAATAAGATGAAAAAGAAACAGGTCAGTTACAATAGTAGAAGTAGCACGGAAAAGATGGGAAACCCTAGAAGCACAAATCGAGTTCCCCATTCTTTGACACAAAGTAAATGATGCCCCACAAGAACTGGTTGCAGAAGAACTTCAAATTGAAGGACTTCTATATGAAAACCAGATATTAAAGGAGGAACTACAATCACTCCGAAAGGAATTAGAAAATTGTAAGGAAGTATGCATGTAATGTCCCAAGTCTGGTGTAAAGACGTGAACACTTTAATTCTATAATTTTTCTTAACTAATTTTGAAATTGGCAAAAACAAGGGTTTCTTTAGGGATATTTTACAGAGGACAAGAGTGATCAGTGGTCAGAAAACAAAGAGATTTCAGACATTGAACTTTCTCTCCCCTAACATATTTATATCTGGTGCCATTTAGGTTTCAGAATCCGCACCGCGGAAACCTACTACCATGCTTCTGGGCAGCCAAACCGTGCAACTAAGGAGAGTAGTTCTTCCTATTTCAACCAGAGGATTTGGGAAACTTGAATAGGTTTGTTACAGCCTTAATTTAATATATAAAAATGTATTTATATAGTTTTCTGAGGTTCTGGAAAGTTTGAGGTGTTTTGGGTTAATTTGGGGATTTCTGGCAATTTTGGTCAAGAGAAACCCTGCGCAGAGGATCCAAACAAGTAGTATGATAAAAATGAAAAATGGTTCTAGAGTTCCATATGGGAAGGTGGATATGTCAGTGACCCACAGGAACTGACAGGGCTCAGTTTGAGCTTATAGAACTCATTTTATATTACATTTAGCAAAACTAGTCAGTAAAATCTAGTAATCTAGCTAGGTCTAAAGAAAGTAGTTAAATCAAGTGAAATCAAGTAAAATCACTTAAATTAGTTCCCTAACATGACATATTCCTTATATCGCTCATATTTTTTCATTTTCCCCCATACATTGATAAAGTAGGCCCTTTTAGGGAAAACTAAGACAAGATTCTTTATGGGTAGGGATATTTAGACCTGATAACTATAATTTGCATAATATTATGAACCTACAGAACATAAATTACATCATGGACTAAGCATTACAAGTATGATCCAAAAATGAGGGGCAAGAGGCCTGGATCATGACCAGTAAGGGGCTGTGAGCATAGGTGAAGCATGAGCTTCACTGGAGCTTGACCTGAACTTGATGGAGGTTGAAAATAACTGTGATTATCCTTCAATTTCTACAATATAGCACTCCACACCTGCAATGGAAGAGAAGGGGATGGAAGGAGAGGAGAATGGAAGGTTGGGTCTCATCTCCCAATAGTCTGAGGCACAACACTCAGAAGTAATGCTCACATAAGCATTCAACAATCAAATAATCAACTAAACTGAAGCAATGGGTTTGAATTTATCTTTTATAGACTTATGTATGACCTGCTTAGTAAGTTGAGGCCAATGGTGACATGTGAGAGTAATTCAACCCCATTGGTGACCTAACCCTAGCCACAAAAGCACCCCCTTTTGGAAATTAGGCAAGTAGGACCATGTGGAATTGTTTCCAATTCCAAATCATCCTTCACAATTAGAAACTACACCCTCCCTTAGTCAAAATCTACCTCTTTTGAGTTATGACAGATTTCTGCTTTTCCTAGGTCATAAGGAAACTCTTTTTTTCCTTAAAAAAATTTCATGATTTTCTCTCACAGCTTTTCTAAGCTCCATAAGAGGAAACTGCGCCCTCCCCTTTGAAATACTTTCCTACTTTTATCTCTGTCTACTTTTTCTACTTTTAGGAAACTTCCCTTTATTCTCTTACTTGCGTTTGTCATGGACTTTCTTATTTTTACCAAGGGAATTTGACTAGCTTTCCCTAATGCACCCTCCTGACATGGCATCCTTAATTCCACATCATTATTGTGCATAATAAATAAAATTGCTGAAATAAAATTAAATACATGCCTTTGAACAATTATTTGTAAAACGTTATCATAGGAGGAATAATTAATAACAACTTGAGCCCCTAGGAACTTAGCATGGTCAACACTTTTAATGGTCAATTTGAGGGAACTTGATAGTCCTCCCCTCCCAAATCTGCTTGTCCTCAAGTAGAAGCACCACACAGTGTTGCAATTTTATCCACCATGTTTTTGCTACACCACTCTGATCATATCCATTTTTATGATGCCACTTCCTTTAGCAAAATTTCCATCCCAGTTAAAGTAACTGAGTAGAATTCTCGGATCCCATTCCCTCCTCTGCAAGGACCCAAATTTTTCTGCCACCTTTTGAACTCTGTCATTCCTAAGAATACTTGGATCCCATGGTTTTATCTGCCTCCTTCCACCCATCAATAAAAACAACAAAATTTTATCATTGTAGAGGAGGAAAATGAGGTTATGAAAATCATACCGCCATACTGGGAGCTCATCTCTCCCCATGCCAAACTGAACATTTTTTAAACTCTCCCACTAGACATGGAATTCCTTAATGTAGGACCAAATCATCTTCAGCCTCTCGAAAGTATGAAAATCCATGTGCAAGCTAGCACTGGAACTCACGTCACTGTTGTTATGAATACACAGGAGGTTATCCCATGCCCCTTCATGTATACTAAAAGCATCATATAGAAGCCATACATTCTCATTACATTGCTCATACAATTTCTTTGATGTGTCCAATGTATCTCCATTGATGCAAGCAATATTTTTACCCTCCAGTGCACACATCGCAATCATGTGTCTAGCCACCCAATCAATGGACGGATAAAATCTCATGCTAAATGATTCAGGTGGGAATAATTCAGCTACTACTAATGCACTTGTAAAACAACATGGTTTTACCATCAATACCTCAACTGGAAGACTGAAAGTATCATGCTCCTCTTGTGGCATCAACAAAAAAATCCTTTCACCCAATTTTCATCCCCACATGATGTGGCTGAAATAGAAGTGGAGTGAAGAATTGTGAGCCAAATCCATACAATTCTCATCAATCAAGATAATGGATCCACAAATTCCTCCATTAGTTTTCTGAGTGACAGTGTAATCATGTGCCTCCTCTAAAATTGTACAACATTTTCCTAGAGGCAACTCATAATCTCTTAGGAACCATGCAAGTGCTTGATCTTCATATGGCTTGACCTCAAACTCCTCAAGCACATAGAAATCAGAATGCACCTCATGTTCATGTGTATGGGAGGTATATAATAGCTACAAAATAAGTCTTTGTTGCTGTTCACATGACAAGACAATGTCAGTCACAACAAAATAATTATTGCATAAATAAAAAAATGTCCCTCCCAAGGTCTTCATTCCAAATATGTCTCTATGGAACTCAACAGGTGGTCCCCTCTTCATCCAATGGCTCAACTCTCTGCCATTGATCCAAGGGTGAAAAAATCCATCAATTGACCCACACATTGAAAGTATGTGTAGATCTGATGCCTTATTTTCAAAAGTGGCTGCACACACATGCCTTTTCTGTTGCTTGTAAATCATAGAAAAATCAGCAATATTAAAAACAATTTTCTTGCAACAAGACATAAAAATTTTACCTTCCATATTTTCCTTTTTAGTGATTCCTCTATCCAGCCATATAGTGGATGAATTAGAGATATTTCTTGCTGATTTATATGATCTATAATGATCCATCTCTTCTGAAATAGGATCTATCTCCCATGGGGATAAATCATGACCCCCTGTTGTGCATGTGACACAAACCAGAAAAATTTCTTCACCCACTGTTCATTCCCCATTGGTGTTTTTGAATCTAGGACATGTGGGAAAGAAATGTGAACCTTCTTTGCATATTTGCAACCTTCATTAATCATACTTATGGCTGCATATTTTTCATTGTTGTCTATCCCAAATTGGGTGCTCTCATCCCACTCTTCCATGGGAGAGTGTCTGTCTTCAAGGAACAACTCAAGTTTCCTTGGAAAGAAATCAAGTGCTTGGTTCTCATAAAACTGTTCTACACACTCTTTAAGTGCATATTGAATAGAATGCTCCTCATGGTCCACCCAATCACGAGGTTCCTCCATTCCATTTACCCAAAAGGGATGATTCTCAGGAAAGATTGAGGATTCAGTCAATTCTTTCCACTCTTGTTGGAATTGTTCTATCTTCATTTGTGATTCTAAGAGGGCACTTTGAGTGTATCTCAAAGAATCTTGGGTGGCCAACAAATCACCTTTGAGCTTGTATTTCTCTTCTTCATATATGAAAATACTTTCTTCACCATGCAGTGATGCTTCCCACAATAACTCAACAAGCTCAAACATGTCATTTTTATATGAAAGCAATTGTGAGAAATTACCTTTGATTGTGGACATTGCTTTCTAGATATTCTCCATGGATTCAAAGGAATATTGGTATTCCATTAAAGAATCTTCCCAACACAACTTTGATATTGACACATGAGTGTCATGGAGAATTTTCAAGGCCTCTTGGATCTTCTGTTCATCCATCTTCAATGACCCTGAAGAAGATGAGGTTCTTGTAGATGTTTCTCCTCTTCATTTTCCATCACCAAATCAATTTCATGCAGTGCACTCGAGGTTTTGAAATATGATCCATATGTTGTTTCTACAATATATTCATATTTTAAGTCCTCAACAACATAATTTGGGCTGCAACTTAAGTTCTCATTCATACTTCATGGACCAGAAAGATATTCTCTCAAAGTTTCATCTTTCATACTGCATTCATTTTTTACACTGGAAATCTGAACCTCATCACTAGGGGGCTCAACCATTCTGAACTCTTCAATAGAAGTGGCTGCCATATCAGACTTACAAAATGACACATAGAAATCAGAATTTACTAACTCGACATGTGTTATGTTCTCCTCCTTATGTGGTGGAATTATGATGGCTTGTTCACCCACCCATTTCTTTGCTTCACACCCTACTGAGATGTGCTCAATTTTTTCTCCCGTATGAGGCTCAAGGGGTGAATATAAATATGAATTGTGTTTCTATGTTGGATCAGATCCAAAATATATCTCACCATCATCAATCTTCCCCATCTCTCCTACACTTATCTTGAAATCAACCACAAAGAAATTTGGAGTCATTTCACCTTCCACGTTACCAACAACTAGATGTTGGACTGTTAGATCTTTAGTTGTGCATGGATATTCTCCATCTCCTTCTGACAAAGGATTTGGTGACTCATCATCCTCATGGATTATGCAAATAGTCTGATATCTCTTTGGGGAAAACCCAAATAATCTCTCAAATAAACCATGTACAGATGGCTCTAATGAATCTTCACGTTTGGTCCTATTTTCTTTTCCTTTACTTTGAGAAGTGGAACAACTTAGTTCCTTTCTTAATCGATTATTGGTATTCAAAGAACCTACATGTGTTAATGTTTTTGAAAACATAGTCTCTCCATACTTATTTCCTTCATGTTGAGAGACAATATTGCTCCCTTTTCCATGTTTGCTTGCCAACTGCTTGGTAAGGAATTCTCTAGTCTCTTGATCTGATTGAATGATGCTTTGGAATACATATTTCATCCCTTTCAACATTATTTGCATCAAAATTCTTAAATCTTATTGATCATCCATTTTTTAATGATCTTCTTCATACAAATCAAACTCTAAATCTCCCATGAATGGAACTAATTCCACAACTGCAACTTGAAGATATTACTGAGCTACTTTTCCATTGAGAGTTACTTTCCACAGGGTGAGCCAAGGAAAGTTCCCCGATACCAATATAATGTCCCAAGTCTGGTGTACAGACTTCAACACTTTAATTCTGAATTTTTTCTTAAATAATTCTGAAATTTAAGGGGTTCACACAGACCCTTCTTGGATTGGCAAAAACAAGGGTTTCTTCTGGGAGATTTTGCAGAGGACAAGAGTGATCAGTGCACAGAAAAAAAAGAGATGTCAGACATTGAATTTAATCTACCCTAAAACATTTGTATCTGGTTCCATTTATTTTTCAGAATCCGTGCCGCGGAAACCTACTACCACGCTTTTGGGCAGCCAAACCGTGCAACTAAGGAGAGTAGTTCTGCCTGTTTCAACCAAAGGATTCAGAAAACTTGCATAGGTTTGTTACAGAATTAATTTAATATACAAAAATGTATTTATATATTTTTCCAAGGTTCTGGAAAGTTTGAGGTGTTGGGTGAATTTGGGGATTTTTGGCAATTTTGGTCAAGAGAAACCCTGCACAGAGGAGGATCCAAAAAAGTAGTATGATCGAAATGAAAAATGGTTTTGGACATTGGTATGAGAATTTGGGTATTTCAGTGACCCACAGGAATTGACAGGGTTCCGTTTGAGCTTACAGAACTCATTTTATATTAGATTTAGCAAAATTAGTCACTAAAAGCTAGTAATCTAGTTAGGGTCTAAAGAAAGTAGTTAAATCAAGTGAAATCGATTTATGTAAAACATGAGAATTATAAAATAGGTAAATATAAGTTTTATTAACATGTAAAATCACTTAATTCAGTTCCCTAACATGACATATTCCTTATAGCACTCATATTTGTTCATTTTCCCCCATACATTGATAAAGTAGGCCCTTTTAGGGAAAAATGAGGCAGGATTATTTATGGGTAGGGATATTTATACCTGATAACTATAATTTTCAGAATATTATGAACCTATAGAACAGAATTACATCATGGACTGACCATTACAAGGATGCTCCAAAAATGAGGGGTAGGAGGCCTGGATCATGACCAGCAAGGGGCTGTGAGCATAGCTGAAGCATGAGCTTCACTGGAGCTCGAACTAAAATTGATAGAGGATGAAAATAAATATGATTATTCTTCAATGTCTTCAATATAGCGCTCCACACCTGCAATGGAAGAGAAGGGGATGGAAGGAGAGGGGAATGGAAGGCTAGGGATCATCGCCCATTAATCTGAGGCACAACACTCATAATTAATGCTCACATAAGCATTCAACAATCAAATAATCAATGAAACTGAAGCAATGGGTTTTAATTTATCTTTTATAGAATTATGAATGATCTGATTAGTAAGTTGAGGCCAATGGTGACCTGCGAGAGCAATTCAACCCCATGGGTGACCTAACCCTAGCCACAAAAGCACCCCATTTGGGAAATTAGGCAAGAAGGACCATGTGGAATTGTTTCCAATTCCAAATCATCTTTCACAATTAGAAACTACACCCTCCCTTAGTCAAAATATGCCTCTTTTGAGTTATGATAGATTTTTGCTTTTCCTGGGTCATAAGGAAACTCTTTCTTTCCTTAAAAAACTTTCCTGCTCTTCTCTTACAGCTTTTCTAAGCTCCATAAGAGGAAACTGTGCCCTCCCCTTTGAAATACTTTCCTACTTTTACCTCTGTCTGCTTTTTTTGCTCTTAGGAAACTTCCCTTTATTCTCTTACTTGCTTTTGTCATGGACTTTCTTATTTTTACCAAGGGAAGTTGACTAGCTTTCCCCAATGCACCCTCCTGACATGGAAGCCTTAATTCCATATCATTATTGTGCATAATAAATAAAATAAAATACATTCCTTAGAACAATTATTAGTAAAAATTTATCCTAGGAGGTGTTATCCAACTTTTTGTACCATAAGTTGGGTTACCTGAGGAGCCACCAGTTGACAGACTTGTTCAAAGTCTGATTCCAGTGTATCAGTTGATCCGTCTGCTTGTCTAGCCAATATTGGCTAGTCACTTTTTTATTTGAATAATTTTGACCATGGCCCCACGGGGTTTGTAATAAAATGTGCTAGTAGGATATTTTTGAGTGGTTCGGTCTCCTGAGACGTAGAATCTCAAATAGGGTATTCCAGGGAGTTTTTTTCCCCTGACAATTATGATTTTCCTTCAGCCGAGTATAATTGACGAGGTTTTCTCCCGCTTCCTCCAAAGCTGGAATGCCCGATGTTGAATTCTGGGCCTTGGGGGGTTATTAGAGCCCAACTGAGTGTTATAAGCCTACTAGAAATTATTTAGATAGATCATGGTCATGTCCTAAGTCATCTGGACACATAAAAAAATTTCGAAAAAATCTTTTCGAACAGTGAAAAAATATTTTTTAATTTTTAATTACTTTTCCTAAGTTTTTTGGGTTAATTTTTCCATAAATTAAATGGAAAAAACCCGTTCATGATCTGGACTCAGAATTCAGTGAT
>LPNX010059943.1:2824-13740 GCA_001517045.1 Pseudotsuga menziesii
ATCTTACAGAAGATCATGAAAATCACAGCATAAGGGAGACAACCGTCTGTTCTGGGCAACTAACAAGCGGAAATTACTTACACAGGACACACTGGGGGGAGAAAATACATACTCTCAGCCTATGTGTGAAATTGAACAACAACCATGGTCCCTGCGTGAGGACGAACAGCTCCCATCCTGTGCGTGGATGAACAACAACCCGAAACCCACAAATCAGCCCGTGAGGGAAAGGTACGGCCACATCACCCGCAAATCCGCAGAGGAAAAACTATGTGGGTAAAACCAGGAAAATTCCTATGCGTGAAAACAACGAGCAGACAATTGGAAGTGCATGAAGGTGAACAACTACCGGGAGGACGTGAAATTGCAGTGCGTGGGTGTTCAACACACTTGTGGAGAGAGTGTTCCGTGGGAATGATGGTAGCGGTTTCTTTTTCCATCGTGAAACCAACAGTGGTGGAGTGTGCGTGTGGGTGAGGACTGACAGTCCTACCACCCCACTCCCAAAACAATTAACTGCCTCAACCACCAGCAGCCATTATTCAATGGAGGTGGTTGGGTAAACAAAGAGAGGTGACACATGGATTTTTACCCCATTGGCCAAGGTTTGAAAAATTCCCCCTCATCCTTATCCTTGTGAAGATCACACCCCATCTCAATTTAGTTGCTGCGATCATAGCTAGTTGGGTTCATTTAATTAATTATAGATGCATATTTACATGATGATAAACATAATATATTCCGCATGCCTTGATATACCATCGGTGACAAGTCTAAATCCAAAACATAGCACAACTGATAAATGGCGGGGCCTTGGTCTTTAGCTCCACACCATGATCATTACAGTATATACATCATGTACCTTTAATGCAACAGGGTCAAAACCAGGGTGTTACATCAATAAAAACTACTTATAGGAAGCTTGTAACATACCCATATTGGTAATTAAATAGACCATTTGGAATATGATGAGACACATATTTCTACAGACTATGATCACATATCGGATCTCATACAAGCATGTACAAAAAAGTAAATTAGTAGTACCTAAATCACTACAAGCCTTTACATTGAAAGAAATTTAATTTATGTTACATGAAAGACCTTATTTAAAAAATGTATTGTTAACTCGACCTATTTCCTTTCACAGGTCAGATATATGAAGTGATTTCCCCTAAACGTAATGAATGGGATTCTCACTATTGCCCCAAAACTCACCAAGGGTCCCTGGACAACATTTTCATGCAACATTGAAATCGACATAATTCTAAAACATGAGGTTGGATCGATGAACCATCAAATCTGTTGGTCTCTTGGCATGTGGATTGCCTCTAGGTGGCCCTCTCCCTTGTGTTTTCATGGTACAATGAATTCATTGTGCATTGATTTTGTAAACAAGGGTTTTGCTCAGTTTCCTTCAATGCAACTCGTGCATTGGTAGGTAAACTAT
Organism: Pseudotsuga menziesii; assembly: GCA_001517045.1. NCBI lineage: Eukaryota > Viridiplantae > Streptophyta > Pinopsida > Pinales > Pinaceae > Pseudotsuga > Pseudotsuga menziesii. The sequence goes on from LPNX010059943.1 coordinate 4,275, forward strand.
GAAAAACCCTTGACCGTGCGTATATTTGTAGGGTTCCTTTATCGTCCTTTCCAGTATAGAGTTGCAAGATCCAACAACATGCAATTTTGCTGCTCCATTTGGTTTTTTGCTCTAAGACCAAAAGTCACCAAGTGTGCGTGAACAACATTTTCATGTGACTTTCAACTCGACATAGCTCAGAAACCTGAGGTCAGATCAATGAACCGTTGAATCCCTTAGTATGTTGGCATGTGATTAACTCTAGGTGGCCCTCTTCCTTATGTTTTCATGGCCCAGTGACTTCATTATGCATTGATTTTGGGTGAAAACATGAAGTTGGGTAACACTTCTGTGAGAATCGGGTGCCCAAACAACATAGCGGATGTTATTCGATCGAATAACTATATTTATTCAGCCGAATAATTATAGTTATTCGGCTGAATAACAAGTCCTTTATTCAGACAAATAACCTTTAATGGTGAACTATTTAATTTGACGAAACACATAGTCGACCAGTAATTTTTACAGTCCTTTCAATATTTATTCGACCAAACAATTTTTAGGCCAGATAAATATTCGGCCGAATAATTGTTCAGTCGAATAATTATTAGGCCAAATAATTACTAGGCCAAATAATTGTTCGGCCGAATAATTATTCGGCCAAACAATTATTCCGCATAAAAGGTCAGCTCCGAGCCCATTTTCATTGTTTTCGCTTGCAGTCATTTGTCCTCATCATGTTGTGTTTCTCCTGCCACCCGATATGTCGGTTGTTGCTCGTCATCCCCATCCATGCCACCGTTCCTCCTGACGTGTACATCCACCATCCTGGCACCCCGCTACCTATCTAGTTTTCTCTCGGAGTGGAGGTATGTTTGTGGAGGTCGCTTTGTGATGGTCTGTTCGACGTGGAGGCCGAACATTGTCTAGTTTCCTCTCGGCGTGGAGGTTTGTTTCGCATGGAGGCCTGTTCATGGAGGTCACTTCATGGGGGTGTTTGTGGTCTTTTCTTGGAGGTTCTGTTTGTGGTATGGTCTTGCTGTGTTGCCCCTTGTGAGGTAAATGTTTATGCAATTGCTTTTATAATCTGAAACATTGAATATGTGATTTATCTCTTGTTGTAGTCAATGGCTTATATTCATTTTTCATCGTAGTATTACAGAGTTAAAGTTTGAATATGTTAATTAGTAGTGTATAATTCTTATAGTTTTAATTTTAGTTAATAGCTATATGACGAAGGTAGTCGTCCATGAACTTTGTCCATGTTAACAGAGTTGATGAGCTCTATCCAAATGGATAGAGTTGATGAACTCTATCCAAATGGACAAAGTTGATGAACTCTGTCCATTTGGACAGAGTTCAGAATACTTTAATCCAAAATTGATTAAACCAATTCAAAAATCCCCGCCCTTAAGGCTGTTGTCATCTTTATTAAAGTTTTAAAAATGTATTTTATATGGTAATCTGCCAAATTAACAAGATGAAAATGGAATTACCTATCCCCAATGCAATATTATGGAATCTCTGTAGGCCTCTTGGTGTGATTATTTAATTTGTATGGTTGATTATGAATAGATGCTTTAAACCTGGTCGACAATGGGGAGATAGGTGGATAGATTTGAAATCTATCCAAATTGATAGAGTTGATGAACTTTGTCCAAATGTGGATAGAGTTGATCAACTATGTCCATGTGGATAGAGTTGATCAACACTCAGATGGACAGTTCATGAACTCTGTCTAGATGGACAGAGGTGATGAGCTTTGTCCAAATGGATAGATTTGATGAGCTCTGTCCACATGTGGATAGAGTTCATCAACTTTGTCCAAATAGACAAAATAACAGATTATACATAGCAAAACATAGTTCATGCATAGTTCATCAACTCTTTCCCTGATAACTTTACTTAGAAAAATGTATTTTAGTAGGTTTTGAATAAATCATAAAAAAAAGACATTATTACACATAAAACCTCAAATTTTCTGATTACTGATCTGTTTGATCTTATGTATTTTTAATCTAAATCATAAAAGAAACATATAACTTGTATAATGCTTATTAGTTACAGTTTAGACTTACTATTATATTCAGATATTGTGCATTTTTTTAAAATTTTAATCTAATTTCACAGGTATAATAAGGAAGATATTTGTATTAATTTTGTCCATGGACAAAGTTCATGAATGAATACTCTGTCCATGGGCAGAGTTGATGAACTCTGTTCACATGGAGTAATGAACTTAACTCTGTCCATGTGGATAGAGTTGATGAACTCTGTTCACATGGAGTAATGAACTTAACTCTGTCCATGTGGATAGAGTTGATGAACTCTATCCATGTGGACAGAGATTATGAACCCTATCCATGTGGACAGAGTTGATGAACTCTTTCTATGCAGAGTTCATCAACTCTTTCTATGCAGAGTTCATCAACTCTGACTCTAATAAGTTTACTTAGCATAAGGGATATTTTTTATGATTTTATGGAATAATGAAAATATTTGTAGTTGACATAAAGAAATGTAGCTTTAATTTCATATTTGATGATATTGGTTCCATTAATTTTAAAAATCTAAAATACATAAAAAAGATAGAGATTGTTACATTAATTTCTCATACATCCAACAATAGTGTAGCTATTTTCATTTTAAGAACTATTAGATAATATTAGGGACATTTAGATCTTTTTTAAAAACATAGTTTTAAAAATATAAAACACATAAAAAACACAGAGATTGCTACATTAATTTCTCATACATCCAACAATAGTGTAGCTATTTTATTAAGAACTATTAGATAATATGAGGGACATCTAGGCAATAAAAACTTAGTTTTTATAGTAGCTAGTTCTCTGAAGTTGAGGCATTAACATGCAGAATTTGAATATGTAATGAGTTGATATATTAGATAATATTAAGGACATATAGGTCTTTATTAAAAACTTAGTTTTTTAGTGGCTAGGTCTTTCAAGATGAGGAATTAACATGTAGAATTTGAATATGATATGAGTTGATTTGTGTAATCTTGTAGATATCATATCAAATGGAAATAGATAATAAATTAGCTATAATAATTTAAAGAACTATTAGATAATATTAGTGATATTTAGGTCCTTATTGAAATCTTAGTTTTTATAGTAGCTAGGTCTTTGAAGTTGATTAATTAACATGTAGAAATTGATATTTATGTAAACTTGTAGATATCATATCCAATGGAAAGATAGCAGCCTTTGAGACAGAAGCATTGGAGGTCATCACATTTTTTGGGAGTTGGTGTCCGAAATGAAAATCGAAGACTATCAACTTCACCTTGGGATTCAAGCTTAGTGTATTGTTCACATTCATCTGACCATCGAGGTGGCTATAGTGGTAGATATGATTCCCCCTTATCATCTATGGTCGCAGTGTCATTGATATAAAGAAGGGTTATTTATCTTTATTTGTAGATATGGGTCATAGAGTATTTGGATTTATAGATATGATTGATCAAATCTATGACTCCAATTACTCCACGACTAATATCTACACATCTACACATAAAATTTAGAGGAAGCAGAAGAAGTAATGTTCTCACTTATTTCTTCTTCAAGTTATGTACTATTAGCAAATCATTCTCTCATATATAAGTTTAAATAGTTTAAATAATTATTGACATTTGTAAATTGCTTTTATATATGTTGAAGCTTCGGTCTCTTCAATCTTTGGAGCCAAAGGGAAGACTCCATTGGAGGATAGTGGTTGAATTGTAAGTTTAATATTTTATTTTTTTGAATTAAGTTTAAAATAGTTTAAATAGTTTGTAAGATTTATAAACTATTTTTATACATGTTGCAGCTTGGGTCTCCTCCACCTTTTAGAGGCAAAGGAAAGACTCCATTGAATGATAGAGAATTTGAGGTAATTTTGTTAATAATTGTATTATTCTTCTATATATTAGTTTAATGTTTTATTTTTTTTATTTTAGTTTAAAATTGTTTAAATAATTTATGATATTCATAATCTATTTTTATACATGTTTCATATTTTTATGAGTCCAAGGGAAGACCCTAGTGGAGGATAGTGGTGGACTTCTTTGATTCAGACATCGAGGATCTTAATTTTAGGATTATAGGCATGTTCATGATTGTTTTTTTGGATTGTATACATGTACATTGAGCTCACATGTTCATGACTATTTTTTTGATTATATACATGTACATTGAGCTCACATGTTCATGATTGATTTTTTGGATTATATACATACATACATTGATCTTAGACATTCTTTTTTTGATTATATACATGTATATGTAAAGGTTAGAAATGTTAGGAAGTTTTGATAGGCGCAATCCAATTTGTTAAGAATGAATATATGAGGATTGTTAATGTTAAGAATGAATATGGGGAATGTTAACATTAAGAATGAAAGCAATCCAATTTGTTAAGAACGAATATATGAGGAATGTTAATGTTAAGAATGAACATCGAGAATGTTAGGAGTGAATGTGAGAATGATGAATGTTAATGTTAGAAATGAATGTTAGGAAATGCTAGGAATGTTAGAAAGTTTTGATAGGTGCAAATATATGAATGTTGAGAATTTTAGGAATGTTAGGAAGTTTTGATAGGTCCAATCTAATGTTAAGAATCAATGTGGGGAATGTTAGGAATCAATGTCCAGGGAATGTTAGAAATGAATGTTAAAAAAATGTTCGGAAAGTTAGAAATTTTTTATGGGTGCAAATATACATGAATGTTAGGAATGAATGTTCGGAAAGGAACTAGGAAGTTTTTATAGGTGCAAATATACATCAATGTTAGGAATAAATGTTAGGAAATGAACTAGGAAGTTTTGACAGGTGTAAATATATGAATGTTAGGAACAAATGTTAAGAATGAATGTTAGGAAATGTTAGGAAGTTTAGATAGGTGCACTTATATGAATGTATGTATTAGTAAATTTATGTATGTTTGTATATGTAACATATTTTTAGTGTTGAAAAGTTGATAATTTTAGAAATGTTAGGAATGTTAGGAAGTTTTGATAGATGCAATCTAATGTTAAAAATCAATGTGGGGAATGTTAGAAATGAATGTTAGGAAATGTTAGTAATGTTAGGAAGTTTTGATAGGCGTAAATATATGGATGTATGAGTGAATGTTAAGAAAGATTAGGAATGTTAGGAAGTTTTGATAGGAATATTTTTATTATTAAAGTAAAATTAGAAACTTGATTCTGAATTCTAATAAATTATATCTCAATCCATAAATTTTCTAAGGTAACATTAGCAACTTCATTTTGAATTCTAATATTTTTTATTACTAAGGTAATATTAGCAACTTGATTCTGAATTTTAATAAATTAAAGTTCAATTACTTCTAAGGTAACATTAAAATGACTTATAATAAGGTAAGATACTAAATGACTAAGTACACAATTATTCTAAATTCTAAAACATCAATCCATCTTTGAGCATGATAGCCAATCTTAACATAAAACAAGAAATGATATAGTTAAAAACATCGCGATGGAATGCTTCCAATCTCTATGAAATGATATAGTTGGATTAATCTCTATGTGTTTCCAATCTTTTATGTATTTGTTCATTATGTTTTCACAAAATTCTGTAGATTCAACATTTTCAATGCAAATATGACAAAAACATGTTTGCTTTCTACTGTGAAATGCAAACATGTTTTGGAAGGATTTTGTTTGAATAAAGTGAAGTTCTCTAGTCCCATGTATGGTGCTAGCCTCATATGGTATTGATCTATCTATATCTTGGACCCCAACAAGCCAGAAAAACCTACACAATAAATGATAAATCACAAATCACAACTTTTAATGTTAGTGTACAAATACTTCAATGTTAGTACATACATTTTTTAAATTGACAATTAATATAAATTAAAAAAATAATGTACATACTTGCAGACATCTTTTGATTGTTGACTACAATCATGGCTTGGATTTGATTTACACCATTGGAAAACCTCTACAGCTAAATAGAATCATCTATAAGAATGGTTCATTCTCCATCTTCGAAGTGCTCTTTTTACGCATGCTCCTGCAGCATCATGTTCACCTTTTCCATGTGCATTTTCAAAGAAATTCTAGCGATGTTTAATGTTCATTGCTTTATGAAGTCGACATAACCAAAAAAATGATCGTGAAGATTTAAATTATCCCGCACATCCATCTGACCATATCCAATGTTCATTGAATTTAACTTTATGACATTTTAGTGAACCATAGAAATTTTTTCAATACAATGTTCAACAAAATGTGTATCATGTGTATGATCATCGCTGATATAAAAGTGATATTCTTTAATCACATCTTGATTGTCACATGTGATTTCAATTCCATCAACATCTTGTTGAGAATGTCTATATAGAACATGGAAAAATATCGAAACTTGGTCAAAATTATAGAATTCACTTTGAATCTCTTTTTGTGTAGAAAATGTGTAGTTTTATGCAAAATCAACCACAGAAAAAATTGTTCCAGCTGGAAAAATTTCACAGGAATGTTTGAATTGAAGGTCTTGCCATCATGCTCTATGTGAATGCTTGTTGTATTTATAAATTTCACTTTCAAATTTCTTGAGAAAATCTGTCACACATATTTTATCTTCTCACAATTCAATTCTTTTGGAATGTGCATCACTAGAACTTGTAGAATAAATGTTGTATTCATATATTCTCCAATCAATGGTTACATTTGAAAGCGACTGATCATTATCGATAGGGTATTTATTGTGGAATAAAACAAGATTTCCACAACCATGACAATGTTTTCCATTGACACATTTCTTATTATAAAATACTTCATGGTGATTTTTCTCACATAGGGTTTGAGACATGAATTCATGTACTATGGGTGGAGGTGGTGAATTTGTCCAAAGAATTTTACCAAATTCAAGAAATGTGTCATAATATAATTGACATTGCACATGATAACAACAATAGCATGTGTCATGTATAGTAATAGGTCTAACATACTATGGTTTTTTGTTGCAGAAATGTAGTGATCGACATATTAATTCCACGATGATCCTCCTTGAATTTATTGAACAATTGTACTTGTGTCATTTCCATTATATGTTTTGCACAGATTTCATATACATTTTGTGATAGTCTTTGTCATATCACATCCCTTAAATTTGGTGAAACTCGAGCATGTTCCAACCAATATTTCTGTACAATATCTTTAACACCTTCTCCCATTCTATCTTTGTAAGGTTGTCTACAAATAATTGCCCAGCAAGAAAGTTCATCATTTTCATCTATTTGCATTCTAAATTTGCTATGTTTGTATAATGTCTTTCTTGAGGTTCCAATTGCTTGTGCTAGTTATGTTGTCAAATGTTTTTTTCTAGTAGTAGCTAAAACAATTATTGTCTGAATTGCTCTATGTGTAGCACTAGTATCTTTGTTTCTGGATTTTCCAAATTTGTTTATTGCATCACCTATATTTTATGTCACAATATGTTTCAGTTTCCACTCTTTTGTCACCTTGTGAATATCCAATAATGACGTAGCAGCTTCTAACTTCTTGGACACTAATAAACATCTCAAAATTTGCGCTTGTCCTGCTATTGAACAATCCTTGAGAATATCATCATAAATTTTGTAGCACGATATCGTGCAACATGTATCGATAATTTTTCTCCATATTTCTCGCAATCAATATCTTCTAACACTTCATCATCAATGGTGAAAGTACCTATACATCAAGTTAAATTTAATTTAACATATGTTCAAAAATACAATTCATTATAAAAAATGATTTTGAAAATACATGATATATACATACCAGGTCCAATTTCTGGATCTTGGTTTTGATCTTCAATATTGACTTTATCAAGATTAACATGTAAATCACTATTTACATCTTCAACAATGGTCTCTTCAACTTCCATTTGTTCTTCTTGTACCCTATTTTCAATTTCCATTTCATCAACAGTGTCATGTAAATCTGTTCTTATATCTTCAATTCTTTCTTCTGTTTCTACAACCCTTGCTCTTTTGGCTGTATTTCTAAGTTTTTGTTTTTCCCTATTAGTATCGTCATCACGTTTACGATCACTTTTTTTTTACGGTTTCTTTTATTGCCCATGATTGCTTACTCTCCTTTTGAAAAACCCTTGGAAAAAAATAAGAACACCTTGTAAAGAAATCTTCTTTGTAAAACAATTGGAAAAAAAAACTCTTTGAAACAAAACCTTATTTGAAAAAACAACTTATATAAATATTTTGGAAAAAAGACTTATTTGCAAAAAGACTCTTTGGAGAAAACCCATTGCAAAGGACCTACTTTGCAAAAATACCTTGGAAAAAAAACTTTTTGAAAAAACCCCTTGCAAAGAAATAACTCCTTTGAAAAAATACCTTGAAAAAAAAACTCTTTGGAAAAAAACCCATTGCAAGGAAATAGCCTTCTTTGCAAAAATATCTTGGAAAAAAACTCTATCAAAAAACTTCTTCCAAAGAAATAACTTCATTTCAAAAATATTTTAGAACACAAAATCTTTGGCAAAAGTTCCTTGGGAAAAAACTCTTTGAATGTACCCCTTGAAAATAAATAAGAGGAAAAATACCTTGTAAAAAAAATCCTTTGGCAAAAGAAATCTCCCCTGAAAACCCCTTCAAAAATTTATTTACTTATACGAAATGAATAGGTGAGAAAATAATGAGGCTCTTTCATTTTAATTATATGAAATGAAGAGGTGCGAAAATAATGGGGCTCTTTCGTTTTACTTATACGAAATGAAGAGGTGCAAAAATAATGGGGCTCTTTCGTTTTACTTATACAAAATGGAGAGGTGTGAAAATAATGAGGATCTTTCATTTTACTTATACGTTTTTTTTTTCGGCCGACGAATTTTTTTTTGCGCTTAGTTTTTTGGCCTAACAACCTTGCTTGTAATGTCTCCATTTTGGAAAAAAATTGTTCGCCCGAATAATTATTCAGCCAAATAACCTTTGAGACATGTAACCTACACAGTTTTCAGGTTTCTCCATTTTCGGAAGGTAAAATGGATGCCTTACACTACAAATCAACTGTCAGACTTGATACCTTGAGTTTCATCATTAAATCTACTTTCTATAGGTATATATTTTGTTGAGTATAGGTGAGATCCAATATTTTTAATTTTTTTTGTTTCTTAACATGTGTCAAGTTTAGTTTCATCTCTTTCAAAATGTGGTGAAATGAAAAATATATAACTTTAAAAATACACCACCAAAAAAATTGAAACAAATATGGTGCGCTTAATTGGAGTGTCTACTTCAAAAGGATATTTGTAAATTTTTAAGTTTTATAGTTGAAATTGAGAGAAAAGTGGCGCAACCAAAAACATGTTTAAAACCGACAAGGTTTTCCCATTGATTGAATTCAAAAAAATACTAGCCTAGATCCAGCTTTACCCGGCTCTATCATGCACCGAGAGGGATCAAATATTTCGAGGTGCAAACCCTGCTTCAACAATTGCACTCCAAAAAAGGG
>LPNX010059950.1:0-42097 GCA_001517045.1 Pseudotsuga menziesii
TATTCAGCATCCCTGTCGCTATTCCTGGGGTTTACATTTAAAAAAAAAAAAAAACTTATACAAAGCGTGGATACAGCGACGACCAGGAGTGGATACAGAGACGGAAAGGTGTGGATACAGAGACGGCAAGGCATGGCTATAGCGACGTCTTATTCCTAGGTTTGCATTTTTTAAAAAAACCTTATACATAGCATGGATACAGCGACGGCCAGGTGTGGATACAGAGACGGCCAGGCGTGGATACAGAGACAGCTAGGCGTGGATATAGCGATGGCTTAGACATCTAACAAAATATAGAACATTGTCGCTCTTGCAACGCAAATTAGGGGTCGTCTCTATTGCGACATAATTGTTTCCACGGAAAAAAAACACTTAGACATGGCAATATCCATGATTTTCCATGGATATTGCCACGTTTTGCCGTGGCAAAATTGATCACTTGTACTAGTGTCCCTCTTCATAACAGACTTGTAACTAGAAGTATCGAAGGAACATAGAGGCTAATGAGGAAAATTCGTGGCAGGTGGCATGAGGTAGTTCGATATACCACATGGTTGTAGCACTAGTGAGTGTGCATAGGAACAACCTCAATCGGACGAAATCATCCACTATGATTTTAGATGAACACCATAGATGGAATGGCATGATGTGGTTTTGAGGATCCTCTCCCGCCTTACCCTCAAAATTAGGGATGTCTGAGGGAAGTTTGGTAGGCATAGGAGTCCATTGTGGGTTATGACGAATGGGTTCATTGGTTAATCGTTCCAAATCAGGAAGGTTGAGGATAGCCTTAAAAGCTAGGATAGAACCGTGAATGGATCGAGAAGGGCCAGCAATGGTTCCATTGGTGGTGGGAACGTAGTTCCCATGTGTAACTGGGGGTGTGTAAGGTTGAATTCCAATAGTAGGAATAGTAACTAGAATGATAGGAATAGTCGGAATGGAAGTGGAAGGGCCACTACCCCTAGGTATAAATGGTGGAATGGTTGAAAACATGGGAGCCGGAGTGGGGCCACCAATAGTGGGAAGTGGACCAACAACAGTGTGTGCAGTGGGTAATTGACCACTAGGACCAGCTTCTATTGGTCCATTGGTCGGGACACCTGTAATGATATGTGGAATGGATGTAATCCCACTACTAACCATCCCTCCTTGAAAGGGATAAGAATGTGTTCCAGCCATGGCTATAGATGGAGCAGTGAACAAGGTGGGTTCAGAGTGATATGAATCTGAATCAGACTTAGAGGATGTATGTGGCTCTGAAGATGGTGAACGATGTCGAATATGGATCCGACTGTGACGGTTCAAGGAACCGAACTGGGGGGTATTCCCCCTAAGCCTATGTGAGTAGCATGGTAGAGCTATGATGGTGTGATGAAGTGTTGTGTAATGAATGAAAACTCAAGAGTATCAATCGCGAGATAAAAAACCCAACTACAATCGTGTGTGTAGAAGGAGAGCGTATGAAATGGTGGCTCACAGTCCAAGAACAATCTCTAAAAATGAACTGTGAAAATGAGTCACAACAATGTGAGTCTACAACAAAGTGTCCAGAAATCCAACAAGCAACACTAGCTATAAAATAAAATGACACACTAATATATGGGATAAAAGTCCAAGCAAACTCCTAACTACAAGCTGGAATCCCTGCACAAATATTATCCTGAGCAGGGTTATGAAATCCTAGTCACACAATACGAAATGTAAGAACAATATAGGCTAAGAAAATACCACTACCGAGGACCTCTGGGTAAAATATCCCTAGAAGAATGGAAACTAAGCTACCTCATTCATGACACATCCATTCGGTTTACTGATGCTCAAGCCCTTTGGCCCTCGACCCTCGAGTGGGCGATACGAGGAGGACTACGAAGGTTTAGCCTTCGGTGCAAGATGGAGTGTGGTATTCCACCCCGACTTCTAGAACCCCTTCGTTTGTGTCTTACTCTTGCTGAGTAGGGGGTCTCCCAACAAACTGGTTGTGACCGTGTCAACAAGCACAAGAGGATTTCGATCCCCTAGTGGACAACAACTATGTCTCAAGATGGAAGTGACAGAGGGGTTATGTTTGGATGCCTATCCCCAAAGTCCTAACTTAGCTACGATATTGTTTTATCCTTAAATGAGGTTACAATGTTGGTTGTATTAAGTTAATTTTAAGGATTTATTGGGGTCATGAACCAAGTGTTTTCACTTATATGGTGTGAGATGTGTGCAACTGATGTGTATACAAACCCCAACAATCCATAGCGAATATGTAGCAATATCATTGCCAAGATGCAAATATAATGCAAATAAAAAGAAGTAAAGAACATTAAATATGCTGAAAAATAATATTTTCTTCCTAAAATAAAATGTACTTGAAGTAAATGAGTAGTAAAAGGAACTAATAAAATGTAGGAAACATACATGGGGTATCAACCACAAATATCAACTAGAACGACTCACAAATCAAGCAAGTGGGATCTCAAAACATATCATGGGGCTGCAAAATATCAGATTCAGATAGAAACATGTCGAAAAAGGGTTAAACACAGAGAGGGGGTCTGAAATGGGGATCTAAAGCACCAAAACAGACTAAAAAGATGCAAGTCACACCTATCAGTGGAACAAGCACGATCAAGGTCACACGGAACAGAGAAACAGTCACAATCAAGGAAAAAAAAGTCAATAGAGCCAAGTCACACAAAACAAAGAATTAAGCGCAACCAGTCACTTAAAACTGAGTCAAAATAGTGACTAGGGTCGCTCCGATATCTAGGAAAAGAGTGATTTGGGTTTTTTGAGCCAGGTTTCTCTTATCGAGGAAAAAGGTGCGACTTGGGTCGCGCTTATCGAGTAAAAAGTTGCGACTGGGTCGCAACATTTGGCCCGATAGGTGCGACTCGGCCTGAACGGTTTTTTTTTAAACAGACTGTCGGCTAGGGTTGGGGGGCGGGAACTAAAGCAATACTAGTTCGGATTTGTCGTGAGAGGGTCATATATGTGACGATTGAAGGTGGTAAAGGAGAAAAACCAATAGCATAACCCGCAAAAAAAAATCCATATGGATCGACCAAGTATGGTCGCTAAAACTGTAGTGGGGATTTCTCAACTACTACGTGCAAAACACCAACCTTAGCTTGTCCATAGCATAAGGAATAGTTCAAAAATAACAAAAGAAAAAAGACAATAACAACAAATATTTTTTAGGTTTTTCACATATATAAATTAACTTATGCATTAAATAAAATAAATGATACATTTTCTGAAAATGGGCCATTGTAGTTGTCCTTGGAAGTGGTTTTGCAGTTCCACGCTTTGGGTCTCCAGCCTCTTCCACAACTTGTTGTCAGATGGGAGGAATGGATCCAAATGGTTACATAGTGAACTGAACGTACACCATGGGAAATGGTGTGGAAAAATATGACAGAAAAAGTATGATGTGACTGAGAGCTAATGGAAAAAAGAGACCAAAAGTTTATGGAATGTCCAAAAAGTGTTTTGGAGGAGTCCTTCACAATATATTTATAGTATGGTCCTAGGGTTTTTGACCCATGATATTGACCCATGGTATTTTATTGGCCATGGTATTTATCTATGATATTTTGGCCCATTCTAATTTTTTGGGTTTTTGATCCTTTTGGGAGAGAGTGGTGATAAATCACAATAAGTGCTCATCATTTATTCATTTATGGGAGGGAATAATGATGTTTTGGACCTTTTTTATTGGAAATACAATTGTGAAGGTCAATAAATTCTCATCCCTGAGATATTTTAATTATTATCCAGAAATCCTTTGTTACACTCAATCTTCATTGACTCTACATATCATTGGCCCTCCAAACGATCAATTGGGGTGACTACCGACATTTATTAATCTTTAAATTGATAATATTCGCTTCTTAAAATTTATGATGGTCTGATTCTCAATATCCCAGCCGATCCTTAGAAGTGCTAGATAAGGGTTTGAATCGTTGATAATCTCTATTACTTCAAAATCTGCATAGGTTTGGAGCCCTTCCACCTCAACAGAAAATTATGGTAGTAGATCAATAGGAAAATGTAATACCCCAGTCTGTCCTTTTCTCCCAAGTGCACAGATGGTTTTATTGTGGAAAATCATCGTGATGGGGAGAGAGTGTGATTCAGTTAGTGCATTTTGTCATGCTACCATCCTGATTCAAGCAACCATGTTGTGGTGGAAGTTTTCGTCATTTTTTCTCCTGCACGTTGTGTGTTTATGTTGTTGTAGAACCATGTTTATGGTCATCTGTGGTTTCACCATTGTTGTTGTTGATGTCTATGGTCTCCTTTGTCACAAAGTGAGTGAAGCCTGTGCGCTATGTTTCCTTAAGGATTGTTGTGTTGCACATGCTTGTTTTGGTTTAAAGACTTAGGAGTGGAGGAGGGCTAGAATTGGCTAATAAACCTAGTGAAGGGAGGAACCCCACCGACAGATCAAGAGGGCTGGTAAATCCATTTTGTACACCCTGAAGAGCATTGGAAGGGAAGGTATGTCCTGACAGACTGTGTACCAGAGAAGGAAATACTTCCTTGTGTTGGGTGGTGCAGATATTGAGGAGGCCAAGCCAAATCTTGGGTGGTTACCATGGCTCTTTTTTTGAGCTCACTAGCTTGTTAATTCTACCTCTCCATTTCCTTAGCTGCCTGATGAACCCAATTGTTAGTTGGATTGCGGTGTCTTGTTGTAATTTGTCTTGTTGCCTTGGAAATATGATAAACCCAATGTGAATGATGGCTTGGATGAGTGTCTGATAAACCCAGTTGTCACTTGGCTGGTCTTTAATTTGGAAGTTGGCTTGAATGTGGATAGTATGATAAACTCAACTTCTTGCTAGCTTGGCTAAGTAAGACTGACTAACCCAACATTGTTTAGATTGCAAGCCTGCATCCTCATAAACCCACTGTGAATGATGGCTTGGATGAGTTCCTGATAATCCCATCCCTTGCTTGGATGGACAGTTTGATAAACCCAACTTGGTGTTGGCTTGACTGTGTATGTTTGATCTGGCAGTCTATGAGCCTTTTGTTCCCTGGTCCCTTGTGGAAATCATGCTCAAAAAAGGGGTGGCAGCGTGTTGAGAGATTAATGAACACATTGGCCTATGGTTGGGTAGAATGTTGTAGTTGCCTGGCTATTTGCGGGACAACTTGATCATCAAGATAAGTATCTATGTTGCTCTGTTTCTGCAATGTATTTTCTTATAAATGACTGTATTGGTTATTTAGAATGCTTATGAATGTGATGATTTGCTATGTTCATGCTGAATGCTTGTTGATGATCAAATAAAGGTTTTCTTAAGTATGAATGTATCTGTAACTGGTTGTTCATGCCTTGTATGTTTTATGCATTTTATTCTGTACATGCCTTGTGCGTTATCAGACATTTTTCCTAAGTTCATGGAGGCTGGAAGACTGGTAAAGAGTCGAAAAAATGGCTAAGTAAAGGAAATTGATGTTTTCCCATTTCCAGGTTCGTGGAAGCCAGAAGTCGGAAGGGCGGAATAGGCTAAGGCAGAAAGTGTGTTTTTTGATTTCTGAGTTCCACGGCAGAAGTCGAAAGAACAAAAAAGGGTTAAGTAAGGTGTTAAGTTTTTGATTTCCTATTTCTGAGGTATGGAAAGAGGAAGGCAGAAGGGCAAGTTTCGCTTCGTCGAAATGTTGAGTTTCCAATTTCTAAGGTATGGAAAGCAGAAAGCGAAAGGTGAAAGTGGAACTTTTTCTTTGTCGGAATGTTAAGTTTCTGATTTCTGATTGCTGAGGTGCACAAGGCAAAAGGTGGAAGGCAAAAATGGGACTTTTTCTTCATTGATATGTTGGAGTTCTGATTTCCAATTCTCGAAGTCAAAATTCGGAGGGCGAAAGTCGGAAAGGTCAGTTTAGTTAGAAAATGGCCATTCTGGACACAGACTGGATAATTGAAGTTCAGAATGACTGCAAAAGTGATTCTAAGCATGAGATGAAGGTTGGAGAATAGGTTGACGTCCATACCCAGTATTTATTAGAAGAACAAAAGAGGTTCTTTAATCACAAATTTTAAATAATTCGCATTATGGGGTATAGAGACATGACATTGTGGTATTAGAGCTTATGGTTGCAATATTGGGCCTAG
Source organism: Pseudotsuga menziesii (assembly GCA_001517045.1). Taxonomy (NCBI): domain Eukaryota; kingdom Viridiplantae; phylum Streptophyta; class Pinopsida; order Pinales; family Pinaceae; genus Pseudotsuga; species Pseudotsuga menziesii. The sequence goes on from LPNX010059950.1 coordinate 6,116, forward strand.
ATGGGCCAGAAAGAGGAAAAATCATAGCTTATGGTTACAACATTGGGCCTCAATGGGCCAAGCTGAGCAGTTAGCAAAGCGAATGGTTGCAGCATTGAGCCTAGAAGTGCCATGCGAATAGTTTCCAGAACTATGGGGTGGAGCACGGTAGCTAACTATGTTTTTTATTTTGGAAATTTTCATGTGTCTAAAAAATGACGTGTTAACACATTTTGCAGAGTCACAGTACATGTAAGAAAGGTGAGTTTTAACTCAAGCCATGAGAACCTACGGTATTTATGATGCACGGGATTCATACGAGCGTGCGCCAGACGCTATGGGGGAAAACGTCTCAGTTGGAAATGATGACACATAATCCAATGGAAGGATATTTCAAGAGACAACACCAGGCATTGCAACCACCATGAGAAGCCTGATTAAAGCTCAGGAAGAGAAGCATTAGCTGAATGCTGCCATGTTGCAAAGCTTGACATACATACAAAGATGGATGAGCTCGAGGCGTCATACAACAAAACCAGAAGGTAGTAAGAGCAGTACCAGAAGAAGAAGAAGGCCTTCTAGTAGATCTCCTGACTCGAGAGGATCCACTGAGGATTCCAACTCTTCATCTCACAGAGAAAAGAGAAAGAGATGTTATAGAAACAGCTCACGCAATGATTTTAAGAAGGAAAAACATCCTACCTTTAATGGTGAGGTAAATACTGGACAAGAAGCTGAAGCTTGGCTTCTTGGGATGAGGAAATATTTCCAAGTCCATGAATATTCCAGAAATATGAAGGAAAGAGTTTCCATATTCAATCTGAATGGAAGAGCATCCATTTGGTGGGAGCACCTCAGACAAGTAAAGAGGATCAGTGAAAGAAGACTTAAGTGAAAATAGTTCAAGAAGTATTTCAAGTAGAAATACCTCTCTAACAGGTATTATGATGACAAAATTAAGGAATTCCACGAGCTCAGATTGGGACAGATGACAATGGAGGAATATGCCAATAAGTTCTTGTACTTGTTAAGATATGTCAGGTACATCAAGGATGAGAAGGTAAAAATCCATCATTTTCTTAGTGGATTACCTTAGTATTACAAAGACCGAATTGAGTTTCATGAGCCTAGAACTCTGGAAGAGGCCATCAGAAAGGATAAGTATTATTATAACCAGAACAAAGGAAATATCGACCATCATAAGGCTTGGAAGAAAAAGAGGAATGAGAAGTTGGAACAGAGAAAGAAAGGATTCAAACCTTCCAACTTCAGGAACCAATAGAAAAGGAAACCATCACAAACTGTAAATCAACGAGCTAAAGTGATGGGGGAAAAGCCAAGAGACCCACTACAGAACAGAGAACCTCTCCAATGTTGGAAATGTGAGGGAATCCACATGTGCAGGAATTGTCCACTTGAGGATGGGAATGCAAGGCCATCTTACCATGTTCAGAAGGTGAAAAATGTGGATCAAGTAGAAAGGACAATCCCTAGGATTTATGCAGCAATGGAGGACCGCCAGTCAGACAATCAATCAACGATGGTTGAGGTTGCAGGTAATATTGTTGAGAAATGTGTTTCTATTTTGATTGACCCTAGTTCTAGTGATAGTTATATTACTCCTAGAGTAGTTGATATTTTCTCTTTTAAGAAGTTGAATCATAGCAAGTTAGGATTAGTCAAACTAGCCACTAGATCCAAAAGGAAGGTTAGTGAGGTAGTAGAAAAATGTCCATTGGTCATGAATGGATTGGATACTTGTGTAGATCTGAATATTCTACCCCTTGGTTCCTATGATGTCCTCATTGGGATGGATTGGTTAGAAGCACACATAGTAAAGCTAGATTGCTACAACAAGAATTTTGAGTGCTTGGATGAAGGAGGCAACTTAAGGTCTATGAAAGGCATTCCAAAGACAATTTTTGTTAGGCATATTTCATCCATGTAGCTAATGAATTTCTATAGAAAAGGTTGCAAAGTGTATGCAGCCCACATGTTGGAGGAGACAGAAAATGAGACTCTTAGGTTGGGGGAATTTCATGTGTTGCAGGAGTTCAGGGATGTTTTTCCTGATGAAGTTCTAGGGCTTCCTCCAAAAAGAGACATCGATTTCATAATTGAACTTGTGCCAGAAGAAACCCCAATGTCTAAGAAAACCTATAGAATGAGTACACCAGAGATGCTAGAGATGAAGATGCAGCTGTAGGAGTTATTGGAAAAGAAGTACATCAGGCTAAGTGTGTCTCCTTGGGGAGCACCAATGTTGTTTGTTAAGAAGAAAGATGGTACACTTATATTGTGTATTGATTACAGGCAGCTGAAAAAAATCACCATGAAGAACAAGTATCCTTTGCTTAGAATTGATGACCTCTTTTATCAAATGAGAGGAGCAAAGGTGTTTTCCAAGATTGATTTAAGATTTGGGTACCATTAGGTAAGAATCAAGGATGAAGACATTCATAAGACAACCTTGAGAACAAGGTATGGACATTATGAGTTTGTAGTGGTACCATTTGGTATCACCAATGCACCAGCTATGTTTATGTGCCTTATGAATAGTGTCTTCAACAAGTATTTGCACAAGTTTGTTCTTGTTTTCCTTGATGAAATTCTTATTTATTCTAAGAATGAGGAAGAACATGAAAAGTATTTGATATTGGTTTTGCAATTGCTTCGAGAGAATGAGTTGTATGCAAAGTTGAGCAAGTGTGACTTCTATAAGGATAGGATTCATTATTTGGGTCACATCATCTCAGATGAGGGCATATCAGTAGACCCTGAGAAGATTGAATCCATTATGAATCGGCCTACTCCAAGAAATGTGATAGATGTAATGTCTTTCATGGGCCTCGCAGGATACTACAGGAGATTCATTGAAGGATTCTCCAGGATTGCACATCCAATCACTTCCTTGCAAAGGAAGGGAAACAAATTTGAATGGACACCTAGATGTGAGGAAAGCTTCCAGTGGCTAAAGTATATTCTCACAAGTGCACCCATTCTTAAGATTGTAGACCCAGAAAAGGACTTCATTATGTGTACTGATGCATGTGGTCAAGGACTAGGAAGAGTTCTTGTGTAGGACAACCATGTGGTGTGTTATGAGTCAAGGAAGATGAAGGATCATGAGAAGAATTATTACACTCATGATTTAGAGCTTGCATCCATAGTACATGCTCTCAGAATGTGGAGGAATTAATTATTGGGCAGAAAGTTTGAGTTAGGAACAAACCACTGTGGTATGAAGTATTTGTTTGATCAGCCTAATCTAAATTCTAGACAAGCTAGATGGCTGGAGTTTTTATGTGAGTTTGATTTTGAGATCAAATAGATAAAAGGAAAAGAGAACAAAGTGGTTGATGAACTTAGAAGGAAGGTGAATGAAATACACTTGGAATCTCTTAGCATTTTCCTATCATATTTGTGACAACAGATTGTTAATCATACTACTGAAGATGAGTTGTATGTGCAGGTTAAGGATAAATTGCAGCAGCAGTATTTTGAGAAGAGATGTGAGGGATATAAATTGGAAGAAGATGGACTTCTATTGTAGCAGACTTGAGGAGAGTTGTTATGGATAAGATCCATCAAGATCCCTACTCTAGTCACCCAGGATATCAAAAGACAATTGCTACAGCGAGGAAGCAGTATTTCTGGACAGGGATGAAAAATGATATTGCTGAGTATCTGGAAAGGTGTATGAAATACCAGCAGGTAAAGGTTGAGCATCAACACCTAGCAGGTTTGTTGCATCCTTTGGAAATTCCAGAATGGAAATCGGAAATTATTTCCATGGATTTTATTACAGGTTTTCCAATGACTTGGAGGAAACATGATTCCATCGTGGTTGTGGTGGACAAGTTGACAAAGACAACACATTTCACACCAGTCAAGTCTACTCATAAGACTGATGACATTGCATATATATTCATGAAGGAGATTTTCAAATTGCATGGATTGTCTAAGGCAATAGTATCTGACAGATATCCTAAGCTCAGTTCCAATTTTTGGAAGGGGTTGTTTGCAGATTTGGGCACAAAGTTGAACTTCAGCACTTCCTACCATCCTCGGAATGCTGGACATGTAGAGAGAGTGAATCAAGTGATGGAATATATTCTTCATATGTATGTGATGGACAAACCATCTAAGTGGGAAGATTATTGCTATAGCGGAGTTTAACACACCTGGTGAATCACACTTGTATGGTCTTCCCTTGTCCCTCTGTAGACTCTTTGGACCCCATGGACCTTTTTTACACCTTTGATGTTTCCAAGATAATCTCTAAAAACATGCTTAAATTGCTATACACGACTTTTAAACCCCTTCTCGCGTATATACATGTGTTTGACCCCTAAAACCGTGTACATCGGGATGTGTGCAAAAGGATGAATTCTTTTGGAGTTTTCCTTGACATCGATCCAGCTCACTTGTTTCCTGGCCTTCCATATGCCTTGAGATCACTCAGATTCAACCCTTCATTGCCCCATTGAAGAGCTATATAAGGAACCCTTTGGATACATTGAAGAGGATAAGAGAATTGAGAGTAAAGAAACTACAGTCCATTGTTGGCGGAACTTGTGCTTGAGTCTGCATCCCTTTGTACCTTGGAGCACTTTAGTGTTCTTCCCAAGCTTGCCCTTTGCTTGTGAGCTTGTTATCGAAAGATGGAGGGTTGAGGTGGTGGAGGCCCAAGTGGGGGATTTAGTTTCTCTAATTTGCAGACGTGTCGAGAGAGGTTGTATTCATTGTAATCTCTGATTTTATATTAATAGAAATATCTTTTCCTATCCAATAATGTATGTTTGAATGAATATTTTATCCATGGATGATTTCAAATGCTTATACGTTGTTGATTATATATGCTAGAGTAGATCTAACACCAATATATATAGTATGATTGTCTTGTTTACTTATTGTTGAGGAAGTGATTCATCAATTCAAGCTGAAGTTGGAAAGCTCAACGGGGATCTACTTCAACCGTCCGAAATAAGGTATGAGTTTTGATCCTTTAGTGTTAGATATTTGATTTATCTTACATATTGGAAAGGATTGATTTCTGGAGTCAAGCTGTCTATTGTGGTACCCCAAGCCATAGGAATTTCTCTCCATAACAGAATTGACGACTCCACTGGGGAGTTCCTAGTAGTTGTCCTTTGGGGGTTTTTTATTGGCATTCAATGACTTTGAATTACTCTTATTTTCTCTATTTATGTGTCGGGTCTGGGGACATGTATGCCTGGTAGTGTTTGATTGGTGTGAAGTTGGTCTCATCTTGTCTGTTTGCCTTTGTTTATATGCACTTTTCTTCCTGTACACGAGTTTTTAACTCACAGTCACGTATATACACGGTTTTCACTGATATATCTACCCACATACGCGGTTTTACTACGAACAGTCGCGTATGCCCTTAATTTTGCCTTATAGAGGAAGATTGATTGTTGCTAGGTGAGTTTTGATAATTGCTGAGTCTCCTTTGACACTAATGGAGTCTGTATACACCTCTGTTTCTGACCAGAGACATTTTTTTAGGGTAAATTTCTTTTTTTGAAGAATGTTCTTGTCATTGCATTTTCGATTTTTTGTTTTGGTGTTAGTGCATTAGAATTTTTTTACCTTAGTACTTTGCTTGAGTGTTGTATGATTGTGCTTGTAGAGTCTAGGGGTTGTAGAATCATTCTTTTGCTTTAGTATCTCATTTTTATTTAAAAAAATCCAAAATATTTGATTATCATTATGCAATGCATCTTGCATTTTGCATAGTACTTGCACTAGATTTGCTTTGAAGTATTAGTCAGGACTTCATATAGGAAAGCTTGCATTTATCATTTGAAGAAAATTTTGCATTTCACGTAGTAGCATACCCTGTTTTTCATGGACACAATGCATTCGCATTGATTGTTAGGTGTGCATTTTGCTTCATGATGCGTCACAACACCATTGGTTGCACGATCATCTACCTTTTTTTAGTAATAAAGCCAATTAAAACCAACACTTAATTAAAATGTAATACACTATTTTATTTGATAGGGTTCACCAATAAGATTAGGTTTTAGGGTCTTGGAATAGTTCATTGTGAGTAAATTATCCAAGATCACTAAACAACAACATGTATGTGTCTGTCCAGGTGAGAGTGTGAAATTCCTTGGCATAATTGGTGTTTCTCAGGATCCTCCTCTCAAAAGGGAGTTAAGCACGAGGCAGTGTGAGCGGTTATTGATTGGGATGACCCCTAGTCATAACTGAGTAGCACTGGAGATATTTCCAGGATTGTATTTGTATCTGGGGGTTCTTTCGAGAGTTTCGGGTTTTGCTACCCTACCCATACGATCAATCCTGCCTGTGACTGTCCGCCTGAGCATTGATTATATTGAGGTGACCTTAGTTGTCTTACCTAGGATATTGAGGGGGTACTTTGCAGGGGTTAGTCTACGGGTGTCCCAGCCAGGTTGGGGTCAGACAGCACAGTCGCTTTACGCGTTGAAGCTGAGGGCCACAATAATTGGTTACGAAACTCCGCTTGTTGTGTATGGGAGTCTCAAGCCTCTCCTAGGCAAGACATCCTTGCTTCATTCGGCAACTCACTTATCTTTCCCTTGATTACTTGTGTTTGGCTTTAGATTTTATTGGTGTATGCTCTGTGCACGTTAGCTTGCTTAGGGTTTGTGTAATTAGAGATTATTTTACATTTTTTGAGTCATCGTGGATTTGGGTGCAGCTCCTCACCATTCTCATCAGTTAGTGGGACTCCCGCCTTCTACCTCTCCTCATCCTTTGGGAGAGAGAAATAGACGGTCCAGGCGGATTACTTCGCACATTGGTTCACACATGATGGGAGATCGTGAAGATGGTATTCCTGAGCTTTCTTCTCCACTTCAAGTGGATGATGTGGAGTTTACTCCTACCTATGATCCTTCACCTGATATGCCTATAATTTCTGAGTTAGGTCCTGTAATTTTTGAGATAAGTACTTTTCATGATAGACCTACTTACTCTAGCTATGATCTCCCATTCATGCATTGTCGGTATGGAATTCCAGACGATGAGACTTAGTATGAACCTACGAGCACTAGTTATGGTAGTTATGGTATGTCTGGTATTCCCACACATGATTTGACATTTCATGTCAAGTCAGAATTTGAACCTAACACTACGCCTGGGGGCATTCCCATTCGTTACCATGCGGAGAGGTTTGGGACCATGAGTTATATTGCACCTTCCATCCCAGCGGTTAAAGCTACATCACATATTCCTCCTAGAACTAGGGTTAGTGATCCTATTAGGATACCAGAGCCGAGACGACTGACTATAGGGAACACCATGTATATTATTTCATAGATCCCTTCGTCCTTGGTTCCTTGTTCTTTGAATGTCATTCCTCCACCTCATTCACGTGGTCCTTCGGGCTGGAATGTTGCTACGAGTCATGTCCGTACTGCTTCTACTCGCACAGTTGTGTCCCAAGTTCAAGTACCTCCTATTGTTTCGGGGGCTCGTATTCCTATTTCTGGAGGTCATGTCATGACTTCTAGAATCTACCTTCCTACTTATGGAGTGTCTCATGGGACATCTCATGGGATGTCTTATGGACCTTATTATGGAACGCAGTATGGACACGGTTATTCACCTCATGGGTACAGGTATCAACAACCCGTTTACTCTCCTAATTATGGCTTTGTATCCCCACATAGTCAAGCTACACCACATTATGGTGTTTCCATGCCACCCTACATGGGTCAAACGAGAGGAGGGTACTATGGCCAAGGCCATGGTGGTTATGCTAATCAGACCTATTGAACCCACACTATCAGGGAGCGGTGCATCGACCTGCTCATCCTAGGCTCTCTTTCCTCGCAACGCTAAATCTTCTTAACTTGTCGAGACTGATGAATGATCCTGTATCTCATGACCCGGCTTGGCCAGATGTCCCTACTAAGCTTCCCTCGAACATACCCAAATTCAATGGAAAACCTGGAGAGGATCCAAGCGAACATGTTGCAACGTTTCACCTATGGTGCTCTTCAAATTCCTTACACAAAGATTCAATCCATTTAAGGTTGTTTTAATGCACCCTTACAAGGCCTGCTGTGAAATGGTATATAGAGTTACCTAGGGGGGCATTCGCTTTGTTCAATGACCTAGTGATGACTTTTCTTAACCACTTCCAGCTACAAGTGCGTTATGATGTTGGTATAGAACTCTTGTCGACATTTCGGCAGGATAAAGCCACACATATCTCGGACCATATCCAAGAGTGGAGTAGACATAAGAGGATGATTAAAGCCTTTATACGACCGGAATTCCTCCTCGAATGGTTCCTTAAGTCGTTATTTCGTTATATAGCGAAGGATGTTTCTACATCTGGAGTGTAAAATGAGGAACAAGCCATTTTTAGGGTGCAGGAACTGGATTTTATTTATGCTCAATTCGGTTTGTTATATGAGATCATTCCCAATGCTATGTGTTCTAGTTTCCACCCCAAAGTTAAACTTGGACCACATGCCGATGGCATTGTTGTTTTTGCGAGTGCTAAACCTATGGATTTGGTTGTGAAATAGGTCAGTTAATTGTCAATCAATGAATCCGCTTTGGGACAAGCCATGGCTTCATCTCAACCCACCCAAACGGCGAGTGTGCTTTTGGTGCAATCGTCAGACCAGAAGGGTAACCAGCAACCCGGAAGGAATAGAAAGAAGGGTAAGAACAATCATAAGGGTGGGAATAGGAATGAAAATCCTAATACTAATGACAAGAATTCCCGTAATGCTGGGGGGGAAAAGAAATCTAAATGTAAGGTTAAATTTCCTTGCAAGTTATGTAAGGAGGATCACCTCACTTACTTGTGCCCTCGTATGGATGAAGCCTCGAGATTCTTAGCGCAGGGCCCAGCTGTGGTGACCAACCCTTTACTTCACAATCAAAACATGAACTCGAGGACCCATGATCAGTCTGGTGGTGATCAAGATCCACTAGAGGCTAGTGGTCATGGTTGCATCAACATGGTGTGTGCTACAAAGGTTGTGATCCATGCGAAGGACTATGGTTTGTCACAACCCAACCCAGGAAAGGAACCTGATCCACCAAGGACTCCTTTGCGTATTGAAAAACCTATGGATAATCCTGAAGCTACACCTCGCATTCCTAAGGGAGTCCTTAAGTGTTTGGGGCACAATCCTAATGCCCGAGCCACCCAGAACTATTCTATTGTTGAGGATTTGGGCCACACTCCTTGTGCGATGTATGCACTTGAAGTACTTCAGAGTTGTCCTTTGCAAACGAAGGCTTTGCTTTCTGCCCTTGGTGTGAATGATGATAACTATTCCTCCATGATTAAATTTGAAACCACAGGATTGTAGTCCCGCTTTCCTTACTATGTGTCTCTTTTGATTCATGTAGAATGTCTTAACATGACCGTCAAGCGCACTGTGATTGACGAAGGCGTTGCTGCTTCTGTGATGTATTTATCATGTTGGAAGGGTTTAAGCTCCCCTGAGTTGTCTAAATATGGTACTATGTTGAATAATTTTGATGGGAGATCATTTATGCCACACGGGATTCTTCCTTCCCTTAAGGTCTGTTTGGGAGGAAAGATCGTTGCGATAGAGGTTGAGGTGGTTGATGCGCCCCTTGACTATAATCTCTTGCTGGGTAGGAATTGGATGTACAGTATGCAAGCTGTAGCTTCTTCTCTATTTTGCGTTATATGCTTTCCATTTAATGGGAATATAGTTACGATTGATCAAACGTCATTCAAGAATCCATCGGTTACTGCATCTTCAGGAGCTTCGATCCCGATTGTTGAGCACTCTCAGCTGGAAACTAGGAGTGTGGGTGTGGGCATGTATCCTTCCCTTATGGGAACCTTTAGTTGTCCTGCACCTGTCCTTATGATATGGTCTAGTTCTGGTGAGGCTTCGACATCTGTGAGATCAGTTTCTTTTCACATGAACCATATGGAATATCCTTGGATTCTTCCTACACCGAATCCTTCGAGTGAGCCCATTGTGATGAACGTGTCATTTCCTGCAACTATGGTAGCTTATCAAGCTAATCTTGGGTGTGTTGCAGAGCCTAGTCATTCCTCTTCACAGACAGAGGAGGAGGACCCGTATGTGCTTCCTGCATGGGCAATTCGATCTTCTCATGCACATGATTGCCTTGATAGTGTTTTTCCTTCAGACGAAGTGATTATTGAGGCCATGTCAGGGGTTGAGCCACCCTGGGAAGAATTGCATCATAGATCTTATTTTATTCCCGAGCTTGACCGCTTGGAGCGTGAGGACTTTAGGGAGGTTCTTAGTGATAGAATTGGTAGTCCCATGGTTCCATTAAGCTCTCCAAGTCCGATGGCTGATGGGAACATGGAAAATATATATCCTACCATTCCTATCAATATCTCTCATGATCCTGGCAAGATTGAGAATGTCTATATTGGGGCAGAATGTTCCCATGCTGAGATTCAAGAATACACCGAGCTGTTTAAAGAATTTTGTGATATCTTTGCTTGGTCTTATGATGAAATTCCAGGTATCGACCCTCACATTGTGGAACATGATATTAAAATTTATCCCAATGCTAAGCCTATTTGAAAACGCTTGCGTACAGTGAATCCTAGGAAAGCACCCGTGATTAAGGAAAATATAGAAAAACTGTTGAAAGTCATTTTTATCTATCCCATTCCCTTGATGGAGTGGGTTTTGAATCTCGTTTCGGTAGATAATAAGCAGGGAGTGATCCGTATATGCACTGATTTCCGTGACTTGAATCGTGCCTGTCCTAAAGACAATTTTCCCACACCATTTATTGATCAAATTTTGGATGAGTGTGTGGGTAGCGAGGTTTTTTCCTTTACGGACGTCTTTTTCGGATACAATCAGACACAAATTAAACCTGAGGACCAACATAAGACCTCCTTTATTTTTCCTTGGGGAACCTTTGCATATCGAAAGATTCCTTTTGGCCTTAAGAACACCGGAGCCACTTTTTAGTGGGCTATGACCTTGATCTTCCATGATCTCAAATCGATTATTGAAGTATTTTTTGATGACCTTGCTACTCATTCTCATATGAGAATGCATCATTCCTATCATTTGAGATTAGTATTCGAAAGGTGCCACCATTATTTGGTCAGGTTAAATCCTCACAAGTGCATCTTTTACATGAAGTCTGGTCGCTTATTAGGGTTCATTGTTTCCAAGGAGGGTATAAGAGTTGACCCTTTGAAGGTAGAGGCAATACTTCAGTTGTCTCCCCCGAAGAATATTAGACATCTTCAATGTTTGCAAGGCATGGAAAACTTCTTACGGAGATTCGTTGTCAACTTTTCCAATTTGACTAGAGGCTTTATGCGTCTTTTGAAAAAGGACACCACCTTTTGTTGGGATGAACGAGCCCAGGAGTCCTTTGATGAGCTTAAACGAGCCTTAGCATCAGCCCTGGTGATTAGTCCACCCAACTATAGCCGTGACTTTCTACTTTATGTGGCCGCGTCCATGGAGACGATTGGTATGGTTTTGGTTCAAGAGGATGAGTAAATCCAAGAGCATGTCATATACTATCTGAGCCAGAATCTTATTGACGCAGAGATCTGTTATTCGCATGTTGAGAAGCTTGCCTTAGCTACCGTACATGCGGTTCAACGGTTGAGACATTATATTCTCCTTCGCCAGACCTTGGTTGTAGCCCATGTCAATCCATTTCAATTCATCCTCACTCAAAGGATGATTGGGGGAAAGTAGAATAATGGATTTTCATCTTGCAAGAATTCAACCTCGAGTTTGTTTCAACAAAATCGAAGAAATCGTTAATTTTTGCGGAGCTTATATTGGATTTTCCAAGCAAAGCCGAGGAGATGGTTTGTGAAGATATGTTTATCAATGAGCACATCTTCTTAATCTCAACTTTGGATCCATGGTATGGGGATATCATTATATATTTACAAACATTAAATGTCCCCACTCACCTCTCATGGGATGAACGACGACGATTACGTCACGTATCCAAGAATTACCTCATAATGGATAACACCTTATACCGCCGTGGGGTAGATTCCATTTTATGTCGTTGTTTAACTCATGAGGAGGTTGAGCTTGTGCTGAATGATTTCCATGGAGGGGCGTGTGGTGGTCATTTATCTGGGCTTTCTACAGCCCAAAAAATATTAAGAGCGGGTTATTTCTGGCCATCGATCTTTAAAGATTGTGTAGATGCGGTCAAGAAGTGCCACCCTTGCCAGGTGTTTGCATGGAATATGCGCTTGCGACCTGCCACGTTACATCCCATCATCACCGCCTGTACCTTCACTAAGTGGGGGCTTGATTTCATGGATTGCAACCTAGCTTCGGCTGGGGGGCATCATCATATCATAGTGGCTGTTGAATACTTCACGAAATGGGCTGAGGCCATGCCTACAGTTAAATTCGACAATGAGATAGCCATGCACTTCGTATTCAACCAGATTATTACTCAGTTCAGTATTCCGAAGGAGCTTGTCACTGACCATGGCTTGCAATTTCAGAATCATATGATGGAAGAGTTGGCATCAAAGTTAGGATATAAGCAGGAGAATTCCTCCTCTTATTACCCTCAAGCGAATGGACAGATAGAAGTAGTGAACAAATCACTCAAATCCATTCTCCAATGAACCATCGCACAAAGCAAGACTAATTGGCACATTATGTTATATCCTGCTTTGTGGGCTTATAGAACTGCTATTAAGACTACCACGGGTTTTTCTCCATATCAGCTTGTACATGGAGTGGAGTCGATATTGCCGGTTGAGTGTGAGATTCCTTCTTTGAAGCTAACCATAGATCTCTTACCAGACACTTCTTCAGGAGCATTTGGTCCACCTAGAGCAACTTGATGAGCAGCGTCGAGATGCCTTGGTGTCTCTAGAAGTGAATAAGCATCACGTTAAGGTCTAGTATGATAATTCTATCCGTCCAAGGAGGTTTAGTGAGGGATACTTGGTCCTTTTGTGGGATCAACCGAAAGAACCCTTGGGGGAAGGAAAGTTTAACCCCATGTGGCGTGGTCCTTACGTGCTTAGTATGCTGTTGAAACCAAAGTTTCGCACCCTGCTCATCTTGCAGTTGCTGAGCTGTTGTTTCATGTTGCTCAACAATGTCATACTCCAGTCATAAACTATGGGCCTCATGCACTCCATGGCATAGAACATCAATGGCTGCGAGACCCAGTGGAGTGAGGCTAGCCTTGCTATCCTGCCCAGTGTCAGTAGAATGGTCTTTAGGACTAGCACCTGTATGAAGTTAGTTGGGATCTGACTTTCCACCCTCTTCATGTCCAGATAACAGTACACTGCTATGTACTCATCTATAGTCAGGCCACCTCCGGGCTCGCGAGAGCATAGGTTCACCACTTCCCCTCGTCGGGAAAGTCCAATAATAAAGTATATGTCCTCCACTTCTATGGTGAGGGACATCCCATATATTTGGAATGAATCTGAGTCTGGATCCCAGTAATCTACTAGCATCTGCAGCAGTCTTCGTTTGGCCCTTAAGCCACCAAGACACCAAAACTTGTATAGCCCGCATGACCGCAAAGCTTGTTGAGCCATTAGATCTGCCCTTACTGCCCCTTCTACATCGCCGTGCTCACATTATCTCCATTCTAGAACCATCCTGCACATAAAATTTGAGTTTTATCCATTAGAATACTTAAAAATCATTGAGCACGGCCGCATGCATGACTGTTTGCTAAACAGCCGCGTATGTATGTAACTTTGAGGGAATTTTCTGCATATATCCACCCCTATACGTGAAAAAACCCTCGATTTCCACGTGGGCTGAGGCGCGCATTTAAGATGGGCCTAGAATCCTAAATACACCATGTAAATTGATAAAATTTGCATCAAAACGAAAGAGTAGAGCATGGCTAAGTACCAGAAAAAAATGGTAGTGGATTCCTCCAACTGGATCTCCTGGAATTCGCTGTTGAAGTTTTGAGCTCAATTGGGTAAAAATTTCAAATGTTATATAATGTTTTGAATTTTTTACTATTTATAGAAATTTTTCAAATTTTTGAACATTTTTACCCCCTTTTCTATAGTTTAGACCATTTCTAATCCTTTTGGACCGTTTTTGGAATAATTTATGATGTAGAAGACCATTTTGAGCATCGTTTCGACCATTGCTTTGACCCGTTCATGCTCGTTACAGATATGATGTTTAAACTGGCATATAGGTTAGGATCACCTCAGATTGCATTTTTCATGACCTTATGACCATTTCATTATAACCTTAGGTACGAACCCATTCTATTATGTCACAGAACCTTCTTGCTATTGTAGAAGTGGTATGATGTGAATGGTAGAGCTTGACCTTACATGGGTACCCTAGTTAGCGCCTTATTTGCATTTGGTGCCCATGCTGACATTTTGTCCCTTAGGGTGTGGGAGTCCGTTGTATAGTATTGCCATGACATTTCGCAAGAGCCGCATACTCCTCTTGATATTTTGCTGGCCTATTTCCCTCAAGACTCCCTTATGTCAAATTCTAATTGCATTATCATGAGCTTTGCCTGCCTTCTTGAGCCTTACACCGGCTTCCTTGAATTTGAAATTTCAGCCATATAGCCCGCGCTTGTCTCGTGTCTAGCCATGCAGAGCCATCTTTTATATCCTTTGTAGCTTGGTTCCCTATTTTATCGAGAGGGGACTTTCCCCCGAGTGTCATTATCCTACACATGTATCCTTGCATTGAGCATAGGTATGTTCCACTGCTTGGAACTAGTTTGTTTGCCTATATGACACTCGTCTCCTCCTAGTCTGTAACTATAAAGCAGTTTTATTCTTTTTCAAGCTTTTTAAATATTTGAAAAAGTCCAAAAAAATTTTAAAAACCAAAATGTTGGACAAGGAAAGATGTTATCTTTGGCAGCTGTCGAGTCATGTCGCCTTCGAATAGAGCAATGTATATCAAATCCGTTGGTTGGGTTTATATTTTGACTTTAGGAGCTGTACTCGTTTATCTGAGTTTATCTCCACCAACTTGTTAAGCTTCCAGTCCCCATGGAGCCTCTATCGATGCGTCCTATGTCGCAGAGATGTCCCAGTTTTGTATATCGAGTCTATGCTGCCTACATTCAGTCACCATTCGCTGTTATGCTCTTGTTCGAAGGAAGTTGAAACCTGAATCGGCCATTCCTCAGTTATCTTGACTTTGCATGTCGGCCATTCTCGGTACAGTTACTGGTTCGTGCACCTTATGATCAAGCCCTTCCACATTATACAACTTTGCTGAGTACCTCGTGTTGGATGATGGGGATGCCTTAATGCCCTCCTTCCAATGGATTTCATCCCATTGACCTCAGATCATTTATTCTAGGATTGGAATCTAGAGTCATTTTTTAGTGCCTTGAGACTTGCAGTCGTCAGTGGCAGGTTCTCTTGTCATCGACAGTTCTTTGGGAATACATCAATGTCCCATGATCAATGGATTCTCTCAAGTGTTTGACCTCAACACATTTATTAACACTTTTTAATTTGCACTCTAGTACCTTGATTCCCATTATCATTATTGGTGGGTGATCTCATGTATGTTAATGGTATACATCAATGACCGATAATCAGACGATGGACTACTATGTTTGACCTTGACACCTCTATTCACATAGTAGGACTTGTACTAGTAGCGGTTTGTGTAGAAGACCTTCCAGATTGGTGGCATCTCATATCTGCTACCTCCTTGATCGTTCCAGTGTTCATGAGATTTCAGCTCTCGTGACTTGATTCTAGTATATGTCAGACATTTCCAGCCATTATGGAGATCTTGATTTGTTATATATCTTCAACTTTCATGGAGATCATGATCCGGTGTATATATTCATCATGTAGATTCTGATCTATATATATTGTATGTGGTGATGAACACACATGTCATATTTTGTATCATGCCTATTCATGGCCATTGTACTCTTATGTATCTAGGACTGCTATATGTATTTGCGGTTATATGCAGAGTTATATCATTGTAATATGCTGATTGGGTGGTTGGTCTTCCATTTGAGATTCTTCATCACTCCACTTCTGGGATGGACTTATAATGTATTTCAGCCATCGTATGACCCCTCTGACCTCACACATTAGGGGGCATCTTTTATAGTGGATTTTACCACACCTGGTGAATCACACTTGTATGGCCTTCCCTTATCCCTCTGCAGGCTCTTTAGGCCCCATGGACATTTTTTACACCTTTGATGTTTCCAATATCATCCCTAAAAACATGCTTAAATTGCTATACATGAATTTTAAACCCTTTCTTGCGTATATACGCGGGTTTGATCGCTAAAACCACATCCATCGGGATGTGTGCAAAAGGCCAAATTATTTTGGAGTTTTCCTTGACATGGATCCAACTCACTTGTCTCCTGGCCTTCCATATGCCTTGAGATCACTCGGATTCGACCCTCCATTTCCCCATTGAAGAGCTATATAAGGAGCCCTTTGGATACATTGAAGAGGATAAGAGAATTGAGGTAAAGAAACTATAGTCCATTGTTGCCGGAACTTGTGCTTGAGTCTGCATCCCTTTGTCCCTTGGAGCACTTTAGTGTTCTTCCCAAGCTTGCCCTTTGCTTGTGAGCTAGCTATTGAGAGATGGAGGATTGAGGTGGTGGAGTCCCAAGTGGGGGATTCAGTTTCTTCGATTCGCAGAAGTGTTGACAGAGGTTGAATTCATTGTAATCTCTGATTTTATATTAATAGAAATATCTTTTCCTATCCAATAATGTATGTTTGAATGAATATTTTATCCATGGATGATTTCAAATGCTTATACGTTGTTGATTATATATTCTAGAGTATATCTAACACCAATATATATAGTATGCTTGTCTTGTTTACTTATTGTTGAGGAAGTGATTCATCAATTCAAGCTGAAGTTGGAAATCTCAACAAGGATCTACTTCAACCGTCTGGAATAAGGTACAAGTTTTGATCCTTTAGTGTTAGATATTTTATTTCTCTTGCATATTGGAAAGGATTGATTTCTGGAGTTAAGTTGTTTATTGTGGTACCCCAAGCCATAGTATTTTCTCTCTGTAACAATTATTTACACTTGGTAGATTTTGCTTATAACAATGGACATCAAACATCCTTGGGGATGATTCCATATGAATATTTGTATGGCAGAAGGTGTAGGGCACCTGTGACTTAGGATAATCCTATGAATAGGATTGTTCTTGGGCCAGAATTGCTCAAGGAGATGGAGCAAGAGGTTGCAAAGATCCGAAAGAATCTAAAGGTAGCCCAAGACAGATAGAAAAGATATGCTGATAAGCATAGGGTGGACAAATAATTTAGGGTCGGGGATCATGTTTACCTCAGAGTGAGGGCAAGGAAAAGTTCCTTGAATCTTGGAACTTGTGCCAAGATGGAACCTAGATACTGTGGGTCATTCGAAGTGCTTGAAAGGATAGGGCCAGTTGCATATAGAATTGCATTTCCTGCTAGCACTAGGGCTCATAATGTTTTTCACGTTTCCTTGCTTAAGAAATATGTACATGATCCTAACAATGTGATTGATTGGGATGTGATTCAGGTGCAACCCGAGGGAGAGTTCCAAACCAAGCCACTGTGCATCCTCGATAGGAAGGTCAGACTGCTCTGAAATCGAGCCGTTGGGCAGGTAAAGGTGCAATGGGAGCACTACAGCCCTGAAGAGGCTACATGGGAGCTGGAGAATGCCATGCAATTGATAGAACATTTTTTTTTAATTCTGCGAAATAGTGAAGTGATGCTAGTGTAGAATTTTGTTTAAAACGGTAAAGCACTGAGGACAATGCTGTTGTAAGGGGGAGGGGGATGTAATATCCTAGTTTTGACCCCTTGTTATTTAATTATACATGATGTATTTACTATATGTAAATCATGGAAAGGAGCTCAAGGCCAAGGCCCTGCCATTGATTGATGTTTGTGGAGGTAGATGATCAAAGTTGATCCTATAATTATAGTGCTAAGTCAAGAACATATATATTTTGATGTATCATGTAATATGTACAAATTAATATAATACCACAACTAGCTATGGGACTGCAAAATGTTAAAAGAGATGGGGACATGATTCCACAAGGGCATAGTGATGGGAGTTAGTCAAACCCCATGGGACAATAGGGTGAAACCAGATGTCAGTGGGGAAACCCATCAAAACCACATCTACCTTTTTGTCCTCTATCCTCAATCATTAAATCCTTACAAAAGGTGGATGAGGTAGTTAATGGCTTGAGAAGAGAAAATAATAGAGTATGATTTCTTTTCTGAGCAAGACCATAGGTCTGTAGCTTGGGAGGTCGCATTCTTGTTTTTGCAACAAGTAACCACGTGGTGCATGCCCAGTCCATCCTTTTCTCCCAGGCAAGTAGATGGTTTTGTTGTAGAAAATCATCATGATGGGGAGAGATTGTGATTCATTAAGTGCATTCTATCATGCTACCATATCGATTTGAGCATCCACAATGTGGTGGAGGTTTCCATCATTTTTGCTCCGATGCTTTCTGTGTTTATCTTATTGCAGAACCCTGTTTGTGGTCATCTGTGGTTTCACCATTGTTTTTGTTGTTGTTGATGTCTATGGTCTCCTCTTTCACAAAGTGAGTGAAGCTTGTGCACCATGATTCCTTGAGGATTCTTGTGCTGTGCATCACTGTTTTGGTTTAAATACTTAGGAGTGGAGGAGGGCCAAAATTGGTCGATAAACCTAGTGAAGGAAGGAACCCCACAGATAGATCAAGAGGGATAGTAAATCCTTTTTTTTACACCCTGAAGAGCACTAGAAGGGAAGGTATGTCTTGAGGGATTGTGTAGCAGAGAAGGGAATATTTCCTTGTGTTGGGTGGTGCAGATCTTGAGGAAGCCAAGCCAAATCTTGGGTGGTTACCATGGTTCTTTGTTTGAGATCACTAGCTTGTTAATTCTACCTCTCCATTTCCTTAATAGCCTGATGAACCCAATTGTCAGTTGGATTGGTGGTGTCTTGTTGTGTTTTGTCTTGTTGGCTTGTATAGATTGATAAATCCACTGTGAATGATGGCTTGGTTGAGTGTCCAATAAACCCATCTAGGGCTTGACTGGTCTTTAATTTGGAATTTGGCTTGACTGTGGATAGTATGATAAACCCAACTGCCTGCTGGCTTGGGTGAGTAAGCCTGACTAACCCAGCAATGTTTGGCTTGTAAGCCTATAGCCTGATAAACCCACTATAAATGATGGCTTGGCTGAGTTCCAGATAAACCCATTTGTGGCTTGGCTGGACAATCTAATAAACCCAACTTGGTGTTGGATTGACTGTGTATGTTTGATCTAGCGGTGTGTGAGCATGTTGTTCCCTAGTCACTTGTGGAAATAATGGCCAGATCGAGGGTGGCAGTGTGTTGAGAGATTAATGAACACACCGGTCTATGGTTGGGTGGAACATTGTAGTCACCTAGCTAGTTGCAGGACAACTTGATCATCAAGATAAGTATCTATGTTCCTCTTTTTCTGCAATGCATTTGCTTATGAATGACTATATTGGTTATCTAGAATGATTATGAATGTGATGAATTGCTATGTTGATGCTGAATGCTTGTTGATGATCAAATAAAGGTTTGCTTAAGTATGAATGTCTCTGTAACTGCTTGTTTATGCCTTGTATGTTTTATGGATTTTATTCTGTACATGCCTTGTGCTTTATAAGGCATTTTTCCTAAGTTCATGGAGGTTGGAAGCATGGTAAAGAGTCAAAAAATGGCTAAGTAAAGGAAATAGGTGTTTTTTGATTTCCAGGCTCTGCAGCTAAAGGAGGCAGTTGGAAGGGCAGAACAGGCTAAGGTAGAAAGTGTGTTTTCCAATTTCTGATTTCTGCAGCGGAAGGTAGAAGTCGGAAAAACAAAAAAGTGTTAAGCAAAGTGTTAAGTTTCAGATTTTCAATTTCTGAGGTAGAAAAAGTGAAAAGCAGAAGGCAGAAGGGGAACTTTCACTTCGTTGGAATGCCGAGATTAGATTTTCGAGGTACGAAAAGAGGAAAACGGAAGGCAAAAGTGGAACTTTTGATTCATCGAAATTTTAAGTTTCTAATTTCTGATTTACGAGGTGTGGAAGGTGGAAAGCGGACGGCAAAAGGAGGAAGTGGGAATTTCACTTTGTCGAGATGTTGGAGTTCTGATTTCCAATTCTTGAAGTTGGAAGTCGGAGGGCGAAAGTTGGAAAGGTCAACTTAGTTTAGAAATGGCCATTTTGGACATGGAATTGATAATTGAAGGTTGGAATGAATGTCATAGTGGTTCTAATCCTAAGATGAAGGTTGGAGAATAGGTTAATGTCCATACATAGTATTTATCAGAAGAACAAAAGAGGTTCTTTAAGCAAATTTTTTAAGTAATCCACATTATGGGGTATGGGGATGTGACAACAAAACTTTCAATTGATTAGCTAACCTCAGGTGAATAGGAGGCCACATTAGCTTAGGCTTCCCCATTCTTTCTTGTGTTTTCCTTGTTAGGATGTTAACATATGACCCCAAGTTAAGAATAATAAATTCCATATCATAATCACCTATTTGGGCATTCATGCATAGATCTCGATCAGTCTTCATTATTTTATGAATATGATTAACATTTTTCTCTGGTCACAGACTTGTCTGGGGTTCTTCTATTAGAGTCAATAGCTCCACCATAGAATCTTTATCTTTAATTAGGGCTAAACAACTCTTAAATAATTCTTCAAAATACTTACCTTTTCCATCGACTTCCTTGGGAGTGATTAGTCGAAACTTCATGGCATCTCAATGACTGACATATCCTTGAACACTAGAAAATCAACAGATTTAGAAGCACGATTTCTATCCACAAACTCATTTCATGCAAAAAAAAATATTCCCTTTTCCTTCTTGATGTTGAATGGTACTTTCTTTTACACCATAGGTCGAACTCTTGTATGTTTCTATGGTGCTCCTCAATCATATCCAATCGCAACACCACCCCTTGTTAAAACAACAATGGTAGGTTCTCGAGGCTCAACAGATGTCTTCTCAACATTTTGATTCACATTTGGGATCTAGTTTTGATTCCCCATTATTTTGGCTTTCCACTTAGCAATAAACTATGGGAACTCTTCAATAGTATGACCCAATTCTTTATAGTATGAACATATTGACATAGGACTGGTGTTGTCTCTAGCATAGTGTCCCTTTTTTCCACAATTATAGCAAATAATTTGGCCTTGTCCTCGACCAAATCCTCATCCTTGTCCTCAAACTCTAAACGCACCGCCCACCTTGGCTTAGGGGATTGTGCATGAGCTCGTTCAACTTGCATTTGCTCTTCATTCTTCATTAAGTTGGTATCCACTGTCTTTTCCTACAACAATGGGTATGCCCTATAGTCCTTTTCATCATGTCCGAAAAATCGAAATAACTTACAATAAATAATAGTAGGTGTACTTACTATCTTCTGTAAGTAAATACATTCTTCTGAACGATGACCTCTTGTTTGGAAGAATCAACACCATGGAATCCCTTGTGAACGTAACAGATCCAGTGCTATTGATGCAAGGTACTCCAGGAAGGTTGGACATGAATCCTTATGATGGCCTTCACTTTTACATATTGTACACCAGAATTCCTCATGGATTTATGTCCTTTCTTGATATCTTGTATTTGCAATTTTAGGTTATCTACTTGCGACTGAATTTCCATCATTCCCGTGCCAATTTCCCCAACTAGTGAAGCTTCTAACTTCATAGAAATATTGAGAGCTTCTATCTGGGACACTATCTTCTGTTGCATTAGGGGGAAACAAATATGGGGTAGTAGTGCACCAATGAACCATTCTATATGTTGGATGCGAGACATTTGGAAGCTTACCTTAGCCATCAGGTTCTTGAATCTCTGGTTGAAATCCTAGACAGATTCACTAGACATATGCTTGATATCCTTCAAACTTGTGATACACCGTGACTCAAACTTGGGATTCTTAAATCCATCTATTAGATCAGTTTGAATATGATATAATTACATCTCAAGGTTTCCCACATGGACCACATAAAAATTCATATATCAATCGAGAGCATGAACCCTAAAGGTTGTTATCATCTTATCTCTTTTCATGGATTCATCCTTGACGTGTCGCACATTCCAAACATCCTCGCACAAAAACTAATGTTGCTTAGGGTCTTCCAACCCATTCCCATTGAATATAGGAAACTTCGTGTCATCCCCATCCATCCTATGCGCTTGGGGTACTGATGAACTCGAATTACTTGGACCACCAATAGGAACGTTTTGACCACTATCTTGAATATTACTATTAATCTGATTTGACAGAAATAAATTTGAAACACTTTTAGATATTACCTTCGATACTGGAGATGTACACGGAGTTGTGTGTATGTCGTAGTATTGGGCCTCTTCCTTGTCTTTAGAAATAATATGATATTCCTCCCCTTTGTCTCAAGACTCTTCATTGAGATGTGGCACCAACTCGTAGTCCTCTCTTCCTGTGACACTACAAATCTCTCTTCGAGTCACATTTCTTCTCCTTTTACTTGAATAGAATCTTCTTCCACTCCTTAGGAAACCAACCTCTTAATCAGTATCACTATTAGCTGGTAACATCTCATCTTAATTTGCCCATCTTGTCCAGCCCTTCTTTCCATCATGACCCATGTCCTCCGTGCACAATTATTTACTCATTAGATTCCATCCTTAGGATTCCCTTTTCACATAATAACATTTTAATCCATAGTTTTAAGGACTTCAAATATCTACCTCTAGGACCTTGGAAAAATTCTCTCTCAACTTCCCTATACAACTTATTAGTACCTACAATGATCTCAGTAATATATCCTTCCAAAATGGTATCAACCCAGAAGTCGACAGCCCTAGAGATAGGATTACTGACACTCTCCAACCTTCATATCAGTTAAGGAGTCCACCCCCTAGGTTATCCGCCTTGAAAATTTGTCTTTTGAGTTTCTAACCTCACCAACCATTCATACAATATAATAAGAAATTTACTAAATAAAATATCATGAATACCTGAGTAAACATACCTTCCTAACCATTTTGTCGGAGTCAATTGTGACCCCTTAATTTATTCTTGTGCAAATCCTCGAGCTTTCTAGTCCACCCAATATTGAATCCCAGGCTTCGTTGGATGCCAAAACATGTCCCCTTCATGATGATCCCGATCCTAGAAATGGAACCATTTGTTGGCTTGCTTTGGCTAACCTAGGTTCCACCTTCCAACCCGACCCAAAAAACCTAAGGCATCGGCCCAACAGAGCATAACCTCATTGGAAAAACTTGCAATGCAAGTGAACTCCCACCCAAGATACTTATAGGGAATATAGGTATTGGAGACATTTACCACCATACACACTCATTTTGGTCAATTTGGCCTAGTTAAACCACTATCCTAAGTATTATTGACTTAATTGACATCAATGGAGAATTAAATGTCATCAGCTAGATCACACCCACGCCTACCTTTAGTCAAGGAGGATAACTGGAGAACTCCGGGGGTGATCTGAGTGATATTAATGCACCTAATTGCTAACTGATGGTTACAATCAGTTAAATAAGACAGTGAAGGTTCCTTCGTTCATTAAATTGATTATTTAATCATTATTTAATGAACTAGAGTCAACAGGGGTGCCTCCAACCACTTCTGATGTCCAGTTACACTTCAGTTAACGTCATCGGGGTTCATTGGAGTCATTGAAGTGCTACCACTTGATGGTTTGCTTGCTGTGACATGTGTCTGATCTTTTTCAGTCAAGACTTAGTCATTTATTGCACTCTGACTTCAGTTAGGGCTGAGTTGAGTCAGTTAGGGTTTGGATTGGTGGTTAACTTGAGTGTTGACTATGGCTTACATTCAATTAAGCTAGACTCACTCATTCAATTCGAATGAGCTCCTTAGGAATTCAAATTGCTAGTCATTCATGCTTGTAGCAAGACATTGTAATGTAATTTATCATTCTTTGTGTGAATATACAGAGCGGATGCTCATTCCGTAGCCCGATTACACCATTTCATGAGTTATTTGTTAATTAATCTTTGATGAGACTTGTGTTTAGTCCCTAGATCACTGTGCAAGATTAATATGGCATCAGAGCTCATGGTGGGATGAAGCTCTATCTCTCAAAAACAAGCCTTTTGACATATTTCTGCATGAAAATTGAGCAATAGCTCAAAACTCCAGCACTGCACCAGAAGCCAAGGCTTACCACTTAATACCCCAAGTAAAGAACTTGTTGATCAAGCTTGCTTGATTGACTATGCTGGGTATGATGAAAGCCTAAAATGTGCAGGTTGTTCGACCTTACATTTCCCTTTCTGTTGTGATTTTCAAGTTTTCTACAGGTGAAGCATTCGCTACAGCAAATCCAAATGGCCTCCTTAGTAGATCTTTTGACTCCATACAATTTCCCCTCATGGAAAGGAGACATGGAGATTCAGCTGGGCTCCAGAGGAATCTATAGAGTCACCATGGACAGTGAATATGAGCCTGGTTCTGTAATAGAAAAATCAAGATTCTTGAATAAGAAGGATGAAGCATTCAGGTTCTTGTGCCTCTCGATTTCCAAGGATCTCCTTTTCCATCTTGCGGGATTGAAGACTCCAAAAGAATTTTGGGACAAATTGGAAACCCTAGATGGAAATCAAGATGATTTGAGAGCTTACCAACTCGAAAATGAATTGATTTCTCTCTATACCTCTAATTTCAAGACCATGAATGACTTTTTCACAAAGTTCAAGCACACTGTTTTACTCTTGCAGCAATGCAAAGTGGAGAAGGTGGATGATCAGCTCATCCTCGCCATACTCTCCAAACTTGGAGCTGATTATTCATTTTTTGTCTCTACATTCCATGCGGGGAAGCTCACAACCCCTGGATGGAAGATGCCTACACTCAATGCCTATTAAATTTAGCACATAGATCTGTGGACAAACACACAACTCACAAAATAGATCACACAATTTACTCAACAATTGAAGAAGGAAACAGTGCAAAAATGGCTTGCAGCAGTGAATGCTTTCATTAATAAAAAAGTAATCGGATAATAATTACAATGAAGTACAATGGATTTAATAGCCACATGAAATTCAAATCCACATGAGGAAATTTGAATTGATAGACTCTACTTGACTGTAGATAACCAATACCTTGTCTAAATCACTATCGGAGGACTTAGTAGTTAACTGACCTTGTCTAAACCATAACCGGAGTTCATCGGAGCTCTAAAACACAACTCAAGTGTTACATTCAGTGTTTACTAAGGCTAACTGGATAGGGTAGGTGAGAAATGCACCCCACATGAGTGTAGTAAAGTAAACCTAGCGCTAACTGAATGTAGAGGACTAGAACTGAATGTAACTGACTCCTAACTTAGCTTGACTAGTCATTAACTACACTAAACTAAACTTGGTTGTTTTTGGCATTCCCAGTGGCTCCAAAATTGTAGGGATTGGTCTAGGAGGCTCCTAAACTGATGCAATCAAGTGCAATCAGTGGCAGTGAGCCTCAATTAGTGTTCCCCACACTTTAGTAACTGAAACATGTGCCCCAATTAGGCCAAGTGGACCCAATGGTGTTAATGACTATAAATAGATTGGATGGACTCCCGATTTAGACATATGACCAAATTTGGACAAGGGAGGATTAATAATCCTAACACCCCCCCTGAATGCTAACTTGGACAACTATGGGACCTGGTAACTAAGACCATAGGTCACCCATTACATCAAGTAAAATAAAGTAACTGCTTAATACAAGCAGCTGGGGAAAAAACCACATGGGAAAAAATCCCCCCCTCTATCTAAGCAGGTAGAATTAAGTCTCAAGTTTGAAAAACTTGAAAATATGTTGCTGCAATCTTCATCTCTTTGAGGTAGCGAAGCAGCATGCATGGTGTGCTATGCATAGGTATTCTGGGGCCTGGGGCCTGGCATGTAGACTTCTCCTTCTTCTCCAAAAATGATGATGGAAGGAAGGAGGAATGTAACCTTTGTCTCTTGCTGAATGAAAAGTTGTATGATCATATCCATTCTTCTGAATGTAGTGAGACTGAGCCCTTTCCATATAGCATCTTACAGGGAGTCTATTGCATCTCCCTGAAGGAGGTAAGATAGCATGACATAGCACAAGGGTCTTTCCTTTCTAAGTGTCAGGTGAGTTTCCACTCATCTTCCTAGCTTCCAGTTTGGAAGTAGGGATTGAATCTAGATCTAAGTCACCCTAAATCTCAAGGTCATCAAATGATAAAGATGGATCTGAAAAACTAGTAGAAGCTGTAAAAGAAGTAGATACAATGATTTTACCTTCCCTTGCAAGTGGCTATTGAAAGTGCATTGGTTCTGAAGGAGGCAGTAAATGTGAGAACTCATATGCTTTTGAAGCATGATTTGCAGTACCATTTTCTATGATTCTCCCAGTAGATATATCTGTGATATCCACTAAGTCAGGACCAAAGATTACTTGCTTTGGAGATCTAGTATGGGTCATCTGATAGACAAATAACAGGTTTGAAGCTAGGGAGGGAACAAATAGCACATCTTTGAACCTTCCATGTTCAAGTTTGACAGAGCCCTTCCACTTTGTTTTGATTTTACTATTATTTCCCATCTAAATACTAGGACCATCAAAGGACTGAAAAGAGGAGAATGATTCTCTGGATGTAGCCATATTATGGTTGGAAGCTCCAGAATCAATGAGGAAGACAGGTGCTGATGTGCAGCAAGCCTTCAGTGCATGGCCTTTCCTTTGGCATTCTTCATCTTCTTCTTCTTTAGAGTCATCCTTCATTGCACTAGCGGGTACACAAATGTTATGCTTTTTCAAAAGAAGAGCCATTTCATCAAGTTGTCTTCTCATACAGGAGCTTTTTCAATGAAAGCCCCTTCCACAGTAAGAGTAGAGGACCTTGCCTTTTCCATTCTTCTTGCTTTTCTTCAATCCTGAATGTTCTTTTGACTGCTCTTTCTTCACAGGGGACTCATCCCTTTGCTTACCTTTGTCATTCACTACCTTATCTCCTCTTGCAACTAGAGCTAGATCTTTGGGAGATCAAATGATCCCCATTTGGATCAATTTATCATTCCCAGAAATAAGAGATTGGATGAAGGCATTAAGAGTGGGCATCTTCCAATTTGGAGTAGTGAGACTTACTGTTTGGAAGGTGGATACAAATACTGAGTAGTCTACATTGAGCTTTGTGAGAATGGAAAGGATGAGCTGATCTTCATCCTTCTTCCCTTTGCATTTCTTCAACTGATATATCAAATTCATGAACTTTGTGAAGAATTCATTCAGAGATTCAAAATTGGATGGATTGAGAGTAATTAGATCATTTTCTAGTTGATGGATCCTCATCTCATCATGATTATTAAATAAGGAAGCAAGCTTGTCCCAAACCTCCTTGGGAGTCTCCAAGCCTTGGATATGAAATCAAATATCTCTAGAGACTGAGGAGAGCAAGAGTCATGATCTTCATCAAGCCTGTTCATGTACTTAGCTTTGTCTTTATCTGATTATGGCTCTTCCTCTGTTTCTTCTATGAGTCTGAAGAGATGCTTGGTCTGGAGCATTACTACAATGTCATCCTTCCACTAGTGATAGTTGAGGGGAGTGAGAGGCTCCACTGGATGAGCCATTTCGATTGTAGTAAGAAGGACTGAGATGCTGTATTGAATGCATTGAGAAGAAGAGGCTTCTTGTAGCGAATGCTGTAAGAAAAGTTGATAACCTGTCACACAATCAAACATACAAAGAAAGGTTGACAGTCTGCACCTTTGGAATTTCCTTCACGCCCAGCATAGTTGATCAAGCAAGCTTGATCAACAATTTCCGAACTTGGGATATTAAGTGGTAAATTATCTTCTTCTAGTGCAGTACTGGAAGGAGCAATTTGCTAAAAAAAAATGATCCAGCTAGACATCTGAGGAGGAGAGGTGTCTCATCTATCGAGGCTCTGATACCATATTAAATTGAGCACATAGATCTGTGGACAAACACACAACTCACAAAATAGATCACACAATTTACTCAGCAATTGAAGAATGAAACAGTGCAAAAATGGCTTGCAGCTGTGAGTGCTTTCATTAATCAAACAGTGTTGACTAAGGCTAACTGACTGTGGTAGGTGAGAAATGTGCCCCACATGAGTGCAGTCAAGTAAACCAAGTGCTAACTGAATGTAGAGGACTAGAACTGAATGTAACTGACACCTAACTTAGCTTGACTAGTCATTAACTGAACTGAACTGACCTTGGTTGGTTTTGGCACTCTCAGTGGCTCCAAAATTGTATGGATTGGTCTAGGAGGCTCCTAAACTAATGCAATCAAGTGCAATCAGTGGCAGTGAGCCTCAATTAGTGTTCCCCACACTTTAGTAACTGAAACATGTGCCCTAATTAGGCCAAGTGGACCCAATGGTGTTAATGACTATAATTAGACTGGATGGACTCCTGATTTAGACATGACTCCTGATTTAGACATATGACCAAATTTGGACGAGGGAGGATTAATAATCCTAACAATTCTTTCATTGAGTCCCTAACAAGTGAACATGATAAGCTTGTCCATATGAGGATCATCAGATCCTCCCGTGATCAAGCCCTCCATGTCTCGGGGCCCAAAGATCTGAAGGGTAAAGGAAAGCAGCAGAAGAACCCAAAAACTAAATTTGAAGCTCCTAAGCCTAGAGTTGAAAACCAGTAGCGTGATGAGTCTTCCGGCTCAAGGAAGAACAAAGGAAAAGGGCACAATGGAAAGGAAAATTTCAAGTGTTCATACTGCGGGAAGGGCTTCCACCTTGAACATTCCTGCATGAAGAAGAAGCTTGATAAAGCTACCTCTCTCCTTGAGAGAAGTCACATCAATCTTCTAGAAATCTTTTGAAGGAGAGATCAGCAAGATCGGGAACCACAACATGAAAAAGGTCATGCCCTCATGGCAAGCACTTCGAAGTCCAAAGCACTCTTGATTGATTCTGGAGCTTCGAACCACATGATGGCTGAAAGAGACTCCTTTTCATCCTTGGAGACCGGCAAATCCATCCCCATCCACATGGGAGATGACTCCACCATCATTTCAAAAGGACAAGGTACGGTCGATCTTGAGAATGGCTATTTTTCAAATGTTTTGTATGTACCATCTCTGGCATCAAATCTCCTTAGTTTCTATCAGATGACACATACAAGAGTGCCTAAGAGAGTTTCTTTCAGCCCAAATGATGTTGAGATAATGAAACTTGCATCCAAGAAACTCATTGCTAAAGGCCTTGCAAACCATCATGCAAAAGCCTATGAGTTCTCCCACTTTGTGTCAGATGCAAAGCCCATCGCTCTACTAACTCATGGAAATGAGGTGAGTAGGATGTGGCATGAGAGGTTTTCCCATCTTATCAAATATTTGCAGCAATTACAGAAAAAATCCATGGTTGAAGGCCTCCTGGTCATCAAGGCAACCACTAGAATTTGCAGGGGCTGTGTGATTGGAAAACACCCTGAGAACAAGTTCGATCGAGGGAAGGCAAACCGAGGTATGTGCATATTGGGGCTGATACATTATGATATAAGCAGTCCAATTCCTGTCACATACATGAATGGATCAAGGTATCTTCTGACTTTTATTGATGATTTTTCAAGGTACACATGGGTCTTCTTTCTCAAAAAGAAGTCTGAAGTATGTGAAAAAATTTATGAATTGAAGGCCGTGATCAAAAATGCCTCTGGGCTTAAGATCAAGATATTGAGATCTGATAATGGCGGGGAGTATGTCAGTAATGAGTTTCTGCACATATTCTCCCAAAATGGTATTCAGGTCCAACATTCAATTCCCTACACTCCCCAGCAAAACGGAGTAGCAAAAAGGAAGAATCGGTTTCTCAAGGAGATGACCACCTGTATGTTGGAATCAAAGAAGTTGGCTGCAAATTTGTGGGCTGAAGCCATGCATGCTACAGAATGCATTCATAACAGGGTACCACACTCATCCATGAAAGGGAATACCCCTTTTGAAGCATACTTTGGACACAAGCCGGATGTGTCGAACCTACGAGTGTTTGGGTCCACTGCATGGGCCCGGATTCCACTTGATAAAAGAAGGGCTTTGCAACCGCAAAGCATAGAATTTGTGTTTATTGGGTATCCTAATGAATCAAAAGGTTTCAAGCTGTTGGATAAAAAAAAAATAGATCATCATCGAGAGAAGTGTCAAGTTCGATGAGCCTCTTCAGGAGGTGGAACTAGTGAAGGAGAAAACTGCTGAATTTCCTTCCTATTCAACTGAATATTTGGATGATGAAATTGGGGGTGATGACCCTGATTTGTATCCTCTAATTTCTGATATCAGTGTGCCACAATCATTAGATGTTGAATCAAAACCTGAATTCCAAAATCATCTTCCCACATGGGCCTGACAGGCACTCTCCTCCGCAGGAGATAACATTGGAAATCCGAATGATCCAAGGAGAACCCGGTCTGATTTCCAAAGAACAGGTATTGCGCTCTCTTGTTCTGCTAATTTGCTGTCCAAAAATTTCTATTTGATGATTATTTCAGATCCAAAATCCTACTATCATGCTCAGAAGGATCCGAGATGGCAAGTTGCCATGGATGAAGAGATGAATTCTCTTCAGAAAAACACTACTTGGGAGCTAGTTTCTCTTCCTCCGAGAAGGAAATTGGTTAAATGAAAGTGGGTGTTTTGGACCAAGGTTTCTGATGATGGAAGAACCTACAAATATAAGGCAAGGCTGGTGGCAAAATGTTTCTCTCAGGTCCAAGGTGTGGACTACCATGAGACCTTTGCACCGTTTGCAAAAATGGACTCCATCCGCCTAGTTTTGGCAATTTCGACATCTGAGCACTGGGAAGTGCATCATATGGATGTTAATTCATCCTTTTTACATGGAAATATTCATGAGGAGATATACATGAATCATCCTAAGGGCTACATCACTGATCCATATTTGTTTTGCAAGCTAAATAAGTCACTATACAGGTTAAAACAGGCCCCAAGAGAGTGGTATTCCAAGATGGATTCCTTCCTTCTCTCGCAAAACTTCCAAAGGTGTAGATCAGATCCAAATGTGTATTTACAGTAGTATAATGTTCATTTAATTATAATTGTTTTATATTTTGATGACTTACTGATCACAGGTAGCACAGTTGTTTCCATTTCAGCCATCAAAACTGCTCTCCACAATGCCTTTGAAATGAGTGATTTGGGGCTCCTAAAACAATTTTTGGGGCTCGAAATTGAGCAAAATTATGATGGGATAGTGGTCACTCAGTACAAATACATTTCATACCTATTATTCAAGTTTAACATGGCTGACTGTAGGCCTGCACCATTCCCTTTCCTTTCAGGGATCAGCCTTGAAGAACGAAAAAGCACACCTCCCATGGACTGCAGTATCTATCGACAACTGATTGGTAGCTTGTTGTAATTGACACATTCTTGGCCTGATATTTGTTATGACATGAGTGCTATATCAACATACATGTAGCAGCCTCATGATCTTCATTGGAAGGCAGCCAAGAGGATCCTCCAGTATATTCAAGGAACCAGGACCTACGACATTCACTATGCTGCAGACTCCGAGCTAGAGCTGATTGGACACACAGATTCTGATTGGGTGGGTGATTCTATTGATCAGAAGTCTACTTATTGATATGTATTCATGTTTGGTGGTGGCCCCATTTTCTGGTCTAGCAAAAAGCAGGCTTCCATAGCGCTATTTTCAGCGGAGGCCGAGTATTGAGGAGAGGTGAATGCTTGCATCCAAGCAGTTTGGTTGCAAGACATTATTTCATAGTTTGATATTGGTAGTACTTTGTCCACTATCCTCTTTTGTGACAATCAAAGTGCTATTAAGATATACACAGATCCAGTTACTAGGCAGAGGACCAAGCATGTAGAGATCCACTTGCACTATATCAGGGAGCTAGTGCATGACAGGACCATCATTCTGCAATACTGCCTGACTGATGAGCAGATTGCATACATCTTCACCAAGATATTTTCAAAAAATAAGTTCACTTACCTCCATTCACTGTTGGGGGTGAGTTCATCAGGGTGATTCAGACTTCTTTTAGTGTTTAGCTTGAGGGGGGGTTTTTCCCACTGGGTTTTCCCTCTTTTCCTCACCTAGTTTGTTTTTTAGCATTGTTTCAGTTTCAGCATTGTACAGGGTGACCTATGGCCTTAGTTGCTGAGGCCGTAGCATTTTTATGCATTTATGTTTTCTAACTCCTCCTAAGTATAGCTTAAGGGGGGGGGGGTTTGGAAACATTTACCACCATACACACTCATTTTGGTCAATTTGGCCTGGTTAAACCACTATCCTAAGTATTATTGACTTAATTGACATCAGTGGAGCATTAAATTTCATCAACTAGATCACACCCACACTTACCTTCAGTCAAGGAGGCTAACTGGAGCACTTCGGGGGTGATTTGAGTGATATTAATGCACCTAATTGCTAACTGATGGTTACAGTCAGTTAAACAGAGCAGTGAAGGTGCCTCCCTTCATTAAATTGATTATTTAATGATTATTTAATGAACTAGAGTCAACAGGGGTGCCTCCAACCACTTCTGATGTTCAGTTACACTTCAATTAACATCATGAGGGTTCATTAGAGTCATTTAAGTGCTACCACTTGATGGTTGGCTTGTTGTGACATGTGTCTGATCTCTTTCAGTTAAGACTTCGTCATTTATTGTACTCTGACTTCAGTTAGGGCTCAGTTGAGTCAATTAGTGTTTTTATTGGTGGTTAACTTGAGTGTTGACTATGGCTTACATTCAGTTAAGCTAGACTCACTCATTCAATTCGAATGACCTCCTTAGGAATTCGAATTGCTAGTCATTCATGCTTGTAGCATGACATTGTAATCTAATTTCTCATTCTTTGTGTGAATATACAGAGCGATTGCTCATTTTGTAGCCCGATTACACTATTTCATGAGTTATTTGTTAATTAATATTTGATGAGACTTGTGTTTAGTCCCTAGATCATTGTGCAATATTAATAATAGGAACCATGCTTCCACAATGATAGAAGGGGATATTTTCATGCCAATATTGGACATACTTCCCAACGATGCAGATGGGTAAATGAACATCGACACTTAACATAAACAACAACATATAGAGACGTCACACAGTCTTAATCACATCTACCAACACATTTAATCATTATAATTCCACTTCATCGTGCAAAATGGAGATATTAATAGTCGTATTGAGTAAAAAATCATCAAACAGAAAATGAACATACACAATTCGACACAGAGAATTTAACGTGGAAACCATACGAGAGGAAACCACAAAATCCCACTTCATTTGGCATGAGTCGTGTCTTAAACGCTTTGTTCTACACACACAACCTATAGATATATCCCCAAAAATCCATTACATTACATCCATTCACATATCTTGCTAATCGACATTACATTAACTCCACAACTCTTATTCATTCTTCGCACTACATCACACAATATTAAATACTTTTTCAGAACTTACCGTCGACTGGCTCTATCTTATCTTCGGAACCCCCTAAATCTTATCCCTTGTACGTTTTTATAGGATCTATTGTTCGATTTTACATCCCATTCCCATACCCATAAGTCTACAACCTTTCTAACTATTCACCACATACATTCAATGTTTCCACTAAAAATTGCCCAAAATTCCGGAGTTGACCATTTCTATCTCTGCTTAGTCGCGACTCTGTTCACACCTCAATTAGACTTAAAAAATTATGGACAAAACTTTATGCAACTTACCTAGGGAAAACAAACACATTGAGAGAACCACATAATGCATTCACAAGTAGGAGCTAATTAGATTTCCCTCCATGCAAAAATTAGCGCCCTTCCTTTCCTCAATTAGCTTTAACTAAATGCAGTTCACTATCTTGAATTGAAAGTGAACTGAATTGAACTGAATGTTAACTTAGTTGAACTAAATGTTAACTTTACTTGAACTGACTGTTAATTGACTTGAACTAAATGTTTAATTGAATGTGAACTAAACTCAACCTCTAACTGACTACTGATCACTTAGTTAATAAGCTAACTTAAGTCTCATTATTTCTTCACTCTTAGTGCCATCCATGCACAATTTCTATTATTAACTTTTTCATGGATATCTTTAGTTAACTGATGCATGCTAATTGATGAACATTAAGCTTGTTTTTACTTAATTGATTACATTCATTAATAGTTTAGTCAATTATTTGGCTGAGGCATTGATTGAGACATTTATATTTTACTAAAGCTTTATAACTTGAGTTCACTTAGACATTTTTATGGGCAATTCGAATTATCTTTTTCTATGCGTTATCTCATTATCATTACATAATTAATACATTGTACATATGTGTATTATTTATCCATATTATCATATCATACTCATAAGAATTATTCCATACATACTGATGATCATTTATATCCAAGGAATATAGTGATATGCTAAAGTAATTCACTCTAGGGGTAGCTATGACCTAAAGGAGACTTATAGCACTCAGTGACCATGACTAGAAATATATCACATAGTACAACCACCTGAACAAATGGAGGTCCATGGTCTTGATACAACACAATACTTCAATCTTGATACAACACAAGATCATCTCCACAATTGGAGATCCATTCTCACAGGGTACCTTCTATGAGAATACCTGACTTGATATTACTCGTATAGTCTTGATATTACTCACAATTCTCAGCTTGATATTACTCACAAGCTTTACAATATAACATCACTACCTCAATCATATGAGGATACATAGGACTTGATATGATTCACAAGTTCAACTTGATATTACTCACAAGTCCAGAGAATGACTCTTGTTGATGTACAAACAACACTCCCTCTTAGAGAGGGATATATTCTCTGATTTACCAATAATTTCCTACCATACCAATCTCATCTCAGAAGTATCTCAACTTCATCACTAACAACGGCTTGTCCACAAATTTGCAATATGCTAATAAATAGCTATGTACTGAAGTTTTACTTTACATGACCATGACTTCGATGAAGTAAAACTTCATCTCAATGTGTTCTATTATAACACATAGGGCTTTTTAGAAAGCTTTACTATTAACACCTAATAAATGTAGGCTTCAAGTATTTCACCCTAGTAGGTAGCATCCCAATCTACACTACTCCTCAGCAAGTAGTATTATCCACAAAATACATTTATCTTATACAATATTAACCACAAAACACATAACTAATCCCAAGCTATATAATAGGTCTACTATGTATTCAAATACAATAAATAACCTATTCTAATGTAACTCAAAGGTACTCAAACAAATTCTTATCCATAAGCATAAAAATACAACAGGTCTGCTAGGTACCTTAAGAGACCAACCAACTACTTATTCAAAGTTGCATCATCTAGATCCGATTCAAAATGAATTTTCTCTAAAATATAAACCATGGATTTCATATCCATCATATGCAACACATTAAATGTGTAATATCATGCAGAAATAAAGTCTTATATTTTATTTCAATATTCAACATTTGATGACTCCAAGAATCTTCTGCCATCTAAGAAGTTCTCAATGAGATTGCCATTCTCTGTCATGTTCTTCAAGGCTTGATCACTTCCATAGTATTTTCATATCACAGTACACCACATATCCAAGTAAATGACTATCTAACCTATCCAAGAGGTTTTAATTGTTCTCTGATAGTTCAAACTATAACTCTTCTTGAGTATCCAATAGTTTATGATAATTTGACCATGTCTCTATTCAAGTGGATTTTCTCCACAAGATATCACAACTCTTGGATGCCTGAGTCATGCATCATGACTAACTAGTTTGGGGACTTTTAATTGTTTCTTCCTGTGAAGATACATCAATACACTCTTTTCAACTAGAGGAGTCTTTCATATTATACCAAGATTGTTCCAGACAAAGGTTTAGTAAATATATTGGCAATATTTATCATCTTTGGATATGTACAAGAGTTAGAC
>LPNX010059959.1:2899-36848 GCA_001517045.1 Pseudotsuga menziesii
GTTGCCATATTTGACTCATGTAGTGCTTGGGAAAGCATTAGGAATCAAATTTTCTTTATTCCTGGCCTCCTAGGCGCCCTTCTGCTTTTTCTGCTTTATTGACTGCTTTTTCAGTGTTTTAAGGCACATAGGAAAGCAAGACTAGTTGAGGTGAACTTGTTTTCTTTCCCTTTCATCCTCCACTGTTTCCTCCATGCAAAAGCATATATGATATTCCATTCCACCACTCATTAGCTTTCCCATGCGACCTTTCCAATTCGTGAGCCTCATGACAGATTTGGGATCAGCTTTTTACACCTATGGGGGATTTGCCTATTTTGAGTAAGCCTGCTTTATGGTAGTTTTGGATGCCTCCTTATGCATTCGATCTCTTGATGTATTCTATATATTCAGAAACTTATGTTATTACAGGTTTGGCTATTGTACACTGAGTTAATATAATTTTGTGTTACAACTCCATTTTCAGTCTCCATTGTTGACAATTTTGCATGATCAATTGTAATTTGTTGTGAGTGAAATTAATCTATTGCTGGTCAGAATTTCTACAATTTCAAACCATACAAGGCCTTTTTCAATTTTCACACATGAGTCTCCCTATCATGTGTCTCAAATCTGGTTGGCTTCTCCACATACACTTCCTCTTCCTCTACACCATTCAAGAATGTGGTCTTGACATCCATCTAGTGTATCTTTCATTTCATTTCTGCATCCAGGGAAAGTACTGATCTGGTGGAAGTGTATTTGGCTACATGTACAAAATTTTCTTCATAATCTATTTCTTCCTTCTGGGAGAAGCCATGTTCCACAAATCTTTCTTTATATTTCTCTATGTTGCCATCTGTAGCATGCTTAATCTTGTAGATCCACTTGGAAGTCACAACAGACTTGCCTTCTAGTCTTAGGACCACATCCAAAACATCATTCTTCATGATTGGCTGGTACTCCTCGATCATAGCATCCTTCTATTCTTTATTTTCTACCGCTTCTTCATAGTTGGAAGGTCCTTTATTGATGATTTCACATCAAAAGGATACATAACTGGAGTAGGACCTAATTCTCTTCCTTTCTCTATACATTTTTTTCTAGAGTTCCATATCTCTTTGTACCTTAGATAGAATCATGTACCCATGCAGGTTTCATATTTTAAGAATTATTCTCATGGGGTGTATGTATAGGTTCTTGAGGTTCTTCCATTTCTCGATCTTCTTCTTGATTTGCTTCATTCATTGTTGTATCTCGGATCTTGGGTACTTCAGTTTCTTCAAGGTATTCAATGGGTTTATTTATGTATTTTTTGTAAGCTGATTCTTTGTCAAATATCACGTCCTTATTAATGTTGATCTTCTTGAATCCTGGTAAATATATCTTGTAAGCTTTCGAGCTTTCACTATATCCCACAAATATACCCTTCTTTCCTAAAGGATATAACTTTGTCCTATTTTCTTTTGGAATGTGTATGTACACTGGGAAGCCAAATATTCTCATATGGATGACTTTTGGTTTCTTTCTGGAGAAGACTTATTCTGGTGTCTTGTTCTCAAGTACTTTATGCGGAGTATGATTCTATACATACACAACTATCCTAGCAGCTTATGCCAATAGATGCATAGGAAGATCTTGATCATGAAGCATTGCCTTTGTTGTTTCCATAATCATTCTATTCTTCCTTTCTGTAAATCTATTATGTTGTGTATTATATGGAGTGGTCAACTCCCTTTTAATCCCTGAATCTCTGCATAATTCCTTGAATTCATCCAATGTGAATTCTTCACCATTGTTTGATTGAAAGGTCTTTATTTTCATCTCTGTGTGGTTCTCGATCAAGGCTTTGAATTCCTTGAAATTACTAAATACTTCATCCTTTATTTTCAAGAAATATGTCCATGTCTTCTAGGAAAAGTCATCAGCGAAAGAAACATAATATACATACCCACTTAATGAACTGGATGACATCGGACTACATACATTGGAGTGGATGATTTCTAAGTTCCTTTTTCCTTGTTCTTGCTACTTGGAAATGTCTACTTTGTTTTCTTTCCTTTCGCACATCCTTTGCAAACTCCTCGATTCTTTTCCTGTATTTCTAGAAGACCTTCAACAACTTTCCTTGCAAGTGGTAGTACCCTATAGTGTACATGTGCAAGCCTTCTATGCCAAAGTTCACTTTGTTCTAATGAGTCATGGATAAAGGCTTCTTTTGGTTGGCCCTTTAGTTTGTATAAGCATCCCTCTTGCTCTCCAATCACTACTGTATCATCTATGGTCTTTCCCTTTGGCCAGATAAGGACTTTGCAATCTATAAATGCAACTTGCATACCTTTTGCATCCAATGCAGATATGGAGAGAAGATTTTTCTTTAGTCCTTGTACAAATAAAACATCCTTCATCTTCATATATTTCCCAGAGTCTAGCTTATAAGAATCCTCACCACTATCTTTTATGGGATACTAGTAGTCATCCTCAAGTTTCACTTTGTGGGGTGACTGATGTTCAGATAGGTTCACAAAAGATTCTTTGAATCCTATCATATGCTTGGAATCCCCACTATCTATAATCCAGTCATCGCTTCCATGTGTAACAGTTCCTGTGAGGGAAGAAATCAAAACATACTCTTCATCGCTTGAAGAATCTCCACTTTATTTTTTGACTCTCTTCCTAGGTGGTTCACCATCCTCTGCAGTGTGAGCATGATGCATTCTTTTGTTGTCCTTCTTACTTTTAGATCCACCTTTATTTTTGGGATAGTTTCTGGAAATGTGTCCTTTCTCATCACATTTAAAGCATCTGATACTAGGTTTATTCTAGTGTGAATGCTTAACTTTATTCGAAGGATAGTGGTTACTTCTAATTTTCTTGGTGTGTACTGTGCTAGATTGATCTTCATTTCCAATCTTTTCTTCTCGAACTACTATTCGAGTTTCTTCTTGTGATAATTCCTCCCACATCCTACTGAAGGTGATTAACTTTCTTCTAGCACAAATCCCTTGAATAAAAGAGTCCCATGATCTAGGGAGATCGTTCAAGGTGGTCATCACAATTTCTCCATTCTATACTTCTTCTTCCACAACTTCAATTTTTTATTTGATTTGAGAGACCCTTGTGACGTATGACTGTATGGTCTCTGCATTCTGGATCTTCACATTCTTCAACTGATTTCTCAAAGTCATCTTTTGATTTATGTTTTTTCCTTCAAATATCTTGGTGAAGGAGTAAAACATATCCTTAGTTTTCTTAAGGGAAGACACACATGGTATAAGGTGATCCTTGATAGAATCAACAATGATCCTCTTAGCCTTGACCAAGCTCTTCTTGTGTAAGGCCTTAGCCTCATCTCTCTCTGGAACTAGAACCTCTCCACTTATGTAGGTATCCAATTAATTATATTCAAGAACAAGTGAAATCATATACTTCCATTCTTAGAATTTATCATATCCCTCAAGCTTTTCATCAAGACTGGTGTGATGAGACATATTTAATGATAACCGCAAATGGAATTTAATAGAAAAAAAAATTTGATCCTACCAATTTGAGATGCTGGAAGTGGATCTAGAGATGATCTTTTGTAGTGTTGATTTTTTGGTCGAGGGTCAAATTAGGGTTTGACTTTCCTGGAGTTCTACCTAACTAAAAACTTTGATCTTGATCTCTAAATTTTGATTTTTAGGAGGATAGAAATCCTATACTGGGCTCACTCAAAAATTCCTCTTTTGTGAAAATCCCTAATTTCTCGCAGTATTGAGAGATCAAAAACTGAAAATGGTCAGAATCTGATTCTTCTTCGATAGAAATATGCACCCTTCAATGGAGAGTTAGCATAGCCTCCTTTTCCTGATGATCTGTGGAGAGATACCCAAAATGTAAGAATCCCTAGCTTCTGCAGCTGCATAGTGTCTTCTTCTCAAGTTAACTCTGATACCATGTTAGGTTTTTATCATTGAACCAATATTATCTAGGATCTTATCTGAGAGAATAAAATGCACAACAATAATCACAAGAGACAAGAGACAAATATTTTTCCTTAGAGAAACCATAAAGGAGAAAACCCTGCAACTTCCTCAGAGATAGAATCAGCACCAATA
Source organism: Pseudotsuga menziesii (assembly GCA_001517045.1). NCBI lineage: Eukaryota > Viridiplantae > Streptophyta > Pinopsida > Pinales > Pinaceae > Pseudotsuga > Pseudotsuga menziesii. Next base: position 6,979 of record LPNX010059959.1, read on the forward strand.
TAAAAGGTAAAACCCAAAGATACAAAGATGATCTTCGACAACTATTCTCTCTCTCACTTGTGCGAGATACTTCTCTCTTACTCATGAAGTATTGTTGAGTGAGTGTATGTTTTAAATAGAGAGTCTCACTTTCTATTTATACTTTTTTTTCCACTTGACAATTAATCTAGAGGGCCAACCTCACTAGGAGGATCTAATAACCCTAATATGACTCAACTATGGGGACTATTTCCCTGACTTACAACAGAGGGTTAACCTCAATGAATTTACATGACTTTATTATGTTAATAACTCTCCCGATCGGAGGAAGAAACATCTCCATCGGGGTATATTAAGAAATATACAAGTGAATACATTCCGAAGTTGCAAATACATCAACAGGATGTGGATTATTGGATTGATTGTTTTGAAAATATGATATTACATGCTTTCTTCTTGATTTTTTATTTTTATTTCCACAATCCATGTTTGACATATTACTTAATATGCCACAATTGAAATTCCAAATCTATATAGAAACAAGATATGAATCCTGCATGAGAAAAATCATATAAAATTAGTACAATAACACATTATATTGACCCGACTTACAATGACTATTTACATTGACCCTTTCAATGAATTTTACATGATCAAATACATCAACAACATCCCCCAAACAATGTATATCAACCATTGAGTAAAAGTACAATAAGACTATCTTCAAAAGTTACATTTTTCAACATATTTTGGTAATGAAAAACCAAATAAAAAACCCTAAAAGTGAAGACTCAAACCCTAACCCTAAAAAAAATGCTGAGAACCTATAAGTTTAACATTGAAACCCTATGCCTGAATTAATGAATGGTAATTTCAATTTTAATGTCTCCTAAATTTGTATACACATTGAAGATAAAGGGAATGACATATTCTTGCAAAAGAGTTGAAGGTTAGCTTCCTATCCACATCATAGGAATGCACTGAAAGAATTTTCTTGTTTGTTCTTGTCAATTAGCATGCTCTCAACGAACAAACCCAAAGTAATAATTAAGGTTTTTTTCCATCTCTTGCTTCCTTTATGTATTTTTTTTTTCTACAAAGCATAAGTCCACATACCATACTAAAAAAAGATCAAACAAACCAATGTAGTTTTTGTTCCAAGAATCTCAGAAGTTCTAAGAAACTAGACTAAGAAGTCCATTCTCAATGCTAAATCGTGTCATTCTCCAAGTTACTAGTTAATAGTCACCTTTCAATTTTTTAATTCAACCTAAGTATATTTTGTTCCTTTGGTCAAAACCTAAGTATCACATGATATTTGAATGAACAAAACATGAGAAGTAGAATATTAGTGGATTTTGTTAAATGAAGTAAGCCAAATACCTAAGTTGGATGGACACAAGTGTTTTCTTATCCTATGTAATGTTTAGTAGCTTGAGGTTAATATGGATCTATTATAGTTATATAACTAGGAAAGTTGCATGAATGTGGATAGAGTTACATTATATAGATATAATTACAGTATCCTAGATATGCAAGCATGCATCATACATGCACAAAGTATCTAGGGTGTGGGTGCAATTCTCCAAGGTCAAGTGATGCATCTCCTTACAACTTTGTATTTAATATCCTAACTAATTAACAAAGAGTTAGGTTGATAAACCAAATTCTAGAAAAAAAACACTTATATATATATGTTATTGCTCAAAATATCAAGATTCATAAGCAATGAACAAATTACGGAAATTTTGTTCACAAATTGTTTACTAGGAACAATCAATTTCATAACTTTTGCTATTGTGAAATGAATTTCTTATGCTAACTCCTGGAAAAAAACAATTGTTTATTTTGTTATTTCTAGGCATGGTATCATCTATTGAAGGCATTGTAGAAGAAAATCCATGGAAAGTTGCAAAGGATAAGGGTTTTGATATTGTCAAACAAATTCAACAATGATGATTGGCAAGCTTTTGCAACCTTCTCTGAATCCAAGTTGTGTTACGATTCTACAATTAATGAAGGGTAGGAACATGGTGCTTGGGTTAAATAAGATGGGTGACAAAAATACATATAGGTTTTCTTTATTTTCACTCTCCCATTTCCTAATAATTTCAATTTCATTCTAAAGATCTCATTTAGATGTTCACAAATACAAATGGTTAGAGTTATGTCTAATGTAAACTTTGATAAGATAAGATAAGATAACTTTATTAATGTAAAACTAATGAACAAAAAAGAGTTCAATGGGTGAAACCTAATATAATCTTGGTTTTAATGGGCTCAAACGTGATATGGAACTCAACCCCTAAGAGGAAAACTAAGACATATAACAAAATTCATAAACATTACAAACGTTTCTGCAATGCAAAAATAGAAAAATCAAGGGCACGAGTGTTTATATTTTATAATGGATAGAAGCTTCACCCAAATTTCTAAAAATGAGTACATGGGAACAACATTAATATACAATTTTATAATATTTGAATTACCAAAAAAATAAGGGAAAATAAGGAAAAAGTAAAAACTGCCTAAGAAATTTAACTAACCATGATAGATAGATACCATTACCATCGACGAATCCATAAAGTTTTGCCAACTAACATAAACATATTGGTCAATGTAACATATTATCAATTGGGGCTCAAATGATCCACAACATTTATTTGTCTAATAATTAATTAGAAAAGTTAGTTGTTAGTAAATTTAAAAATACAAAAATGGACAAAAATTATCACTGGAATTATTAAATGCTTCAATTTTTTTCATCAGGAATTCATATCTTCATTGTGTTAGATTTTAACTTCTTTAGCTGAGATATTCTTCTAAAAATGTTTCCAATGAACTGAAAAGCATGACTGTTTCTTCAAAGAGAAGTGTGAGTCACAAATGAGAACAAGTTTGAGAAGGTAAGCATTATTTGCAAGATATGACAGTCCTATCGCTAGGTTGAATGGAGTATTTGGGATAGTTTATTTTGGAGGACTAAATGAGTAAATTTAGTATTTATTATTAACCCTCAAATTTGCAAGTTGATGAGAACATAAAAGGAAAAGAAATGCCTTTCAATCGTTACCGAGTACAAGCATGATTGTTTAATGTATTTAAAGTTCCGTTATAGATGTAAAACATAGAATTATTTCCTCAATGGGAAAATATTTCACATGCAAGATTTAAATCCTTGTTTTGGTAAGAAATAGACTTGAATTTGATAAACTTTTATCATAACCAGATTTGAAAGAAGAGAAGATTACGGGTACAAAAGGGAGAAAGATAACTCGTGTCTCAGATCTCCAGAATGTAATACATGAACAATAGTATGTAGGAAGAAATATATACTATATGTGAGAATAAATAAACGGACAAACCATGACAATCATCATTTTCGCTCTTGATTTAATGAATGATTGAATACACACATATTATACTATGTTGTCAACAATAAGAAATATGAAATGGAACATGATATGGAGGTAGAGGATTTTTGGGAATATGAGTATTGAACTAAGGGAATAATCCCTCACTTGTATTTCAATTAAGGGGCCTCGTATTAAGTAGTTGGGTTAAAATAGTATAGACAAAGTTATGTATTGTGATTTAACACTCTATATCATCTATAACATAGGGATTTTGAACACTTACTGCAATGAGTGGAATATGAATTTCAAACATGCAACTTTTAATCCTCATGAAACTACTTATACTGAACAGAAAGCATGTGAAGCTGGAAAAGTTGATGCTGATATTTCAAATGCTAAAATATTTCTCAAGGAAGGTTCAACACGATCGAGGGTTCCTCCATTTATCTCAAGCCAAAGAGAATACGAGATTAAAATTTTTAGTAATTCAAGGATAACTAGAAAACCTAGTCCCAATGAATTTGTGCAGAGTTAAGAACAATCCTTTGATGGTAATGACTTATATTAGGGTAGTGTGTTGAAACTCATGCAGAGAATGTAGTGTCTCAAGAGACTTTAAATTGGTAGGGAAATCAAGATAAAGGAATAGAAAAGGCTGATAGTGAGTACCAATTGCATGTAGAAAGGAAATGTAGGATGGACCCTTATCAACAACCTTCCGATACAAGTAACCATGAAAATAAAACACCTATTGCAATATCTGAACACATTACAAGGGAAGAGAAAGAAACATTTAATAGTAAAGAAGAGAATCATCATGTCATCAGGAAAGGTAGTGATTTTAGTGACTCTGATCAGTAAATAAAAGCTTCGAGCATAGAAACAATGACTTGCCATACAAACAATCAAGCATCGACTAGTTTTCATGATTCAGTTAGACTAAACTCTAAGAGTGACGAGGAGGTAAGACCAAAACATGTTGAAGATAATACAAATGGATTTAAAGACTTCAAAATTGATGGTAAATAGAATAAACATCATGTTAGCAGGAAATATAGCGATATTAGTGAATTTGATGAGTATCTCAGAACTGGGAGAAGGGAACCAATGATCTCACATATAATACACTCAACCATCAACTAGTTTTTATGGTTCACTTGGAATGAACTCTAAGAGTGCAGATAGACATCATAGATGCGAATTGTGCAATTAGATTTCATAGGATAGTAAATAAAAATGGATGTGTCCCTAACCTTATGCTTTGAAATGCATGTTAGGCATCTCTTCCATACCTGATTTCCCCAAAGAATATTTCCTACCATAGATATCAAAAGTTTCTCGATCTAATGCAATATTGACACTCCTCATCTTCCCATGAGTTGTATTATGTAAACTAGAACGATTGATGGGTCATTCACAAAAATACCCGCAAGCTTGACATCTAATGCACAATGTCTATATTTAGTGTATGAAAATGAACATTGTTAAGACATATTTTAAAAGGTGGAATGCCAATGCAACAATCCTTTTGTAGAACATCTATTTAGATACGTGTTCATACTCAAAGGAACCTCTTCTTCCTTGAAATGAGCATGTATGTCATACAAGTTCAGTGAAAATTTTACAAATTCCATCCTCTTCACATTTCTTATGACAAGAATGATCATTACCATAGAGATATTCATCACTTTTCCATTCATGGAAGTGATCTTTGTAACTTAAATTTTTGGGAAACCCGTCAATGATGCATTTTTTGGGACAATGTTTTTCATGATCCCAATCTCAGTATGTATCACTCAAGGATTTTTGCAGCTTGGACTATGTTTCAATTGTGACAAGTTTAATAAGAGGTGTTACCCGCCATTTTGCATGGGTGACCACCTTCATCACAATCTCGTTAGGGGAGCGTCTGTGATGGAAATTGAATTATTTGATCCTAAGCGCTACAACCTACATGATCATTGATGATTCTCTAGCGATGATGCTTCATATAGTATGTGGATTGTTTGACATTTCTTTGCAGCCTTATTTGAAGTAGAATGGGTCAGCAATGGAAAAATTCATTAGATATAGGTAGTTTTGTGAGTCATGGCTTGTTCATCTCAAATTCTAGGCATACTCCATCCTGCAATTAGCAGAAATTAGTTCTATTATGCCCCTTGGGAAACGCTAAGATGCATCTTTGGTAAATCTAGGAACATTGTGACTTTAAGGAAGTAAACATAAATAAACCCATTTATTCCAAATTATGTGCAACAAGCAGCTTAATTATTGTAGAAACACTCCATGTTGGGTTGTTTCCTACCATTTTTGGGCATTCTAGATAGTTTTGTGTATGTTTTAACCATGTCTCAACCCTCCAAACAACAATAAGATAGGTCCTAGGTATAATGTGGAAATCTTCCTTGTAGTGGAATCCTTGATTTATCCTCAACCAACAACAAAAAGTAAGTCTAGGAAATTTCTAGGTAAAGAACAACAATAAATATCTTAATTTCTTAAGTTCCTGAAACTAAGCTACTCAATTTCTCCACTTTTGGAACACCCAAATTGTGGGACATAATGTACATATTTCTCACCATTCCATACTCATAGAATTCATAATATTCATTCTTTGTTTCCATAAAAATGAAGTATAAAAGGATGGAGCCACATAAATTAAAAGTTAAAAAGTGGAAAAGGCACAAGAACCAATAGCCCTGTGTGTCAACAAGGAACAACCACACTATCATCAAGCTATAGAGGACCAAGGTCAGGAAACAAATCCAATTCTAGATACTTATGGAGTAATTGAAATTGTTGAGAGCCTTGACACTATGAATCAAACACATATAATGGATGTTCAAGATCTAAAAGAAACAGAAAGCAGAAGCCTTGACAAACATGAAACAATCTCATACCCATACTTGGTTGATCAACAAAAGAATCACATATAAATCCACTTAATTTTCTAATAACAAAACTTGACATGATGTTTCCTAAAAATAACGAGGCATCGATAATAGACTTGCCAATAACAACAAATCAAAAAATAAAGAATCAAATAGAGCTCCAGACGCTAACGTGATGACTGAGGAATATTATCTACTCTCTATTGAAGCAAGAGAGGCTAAGGGTTTGAAGCATGAAAGGAAAATGGAAGAAAATGAAGAAAGGGAAGAAAGCATAAATGGTGAGCTACAATCAACCGTGTCTCTATATTTAGAAAAACAACATGAATATTCATAGACATGCTCATATATCAATGAAGAAAATCAAAATCGTGAGACTATTAAAAACAAGGAAAAAAATTTAGAAGTGGACCCAGTGATACACTGTGAAGAACTGTACGACCAATCAAATGCATCAACGATTGAAACAAAACAAGAAATTCCTATATCTATCCATGGAGTAGAAAAGGTTTAAGCCACAGAACTTGAAAGTAACAATGTGGAAAATACACAACCAGGATGTATGTGTGTCAATAAGGAATAGTAACACTCTCCTCCATTTATACAGGAATAAACTCTAGAAACAAATCCAACTCTAGATGTTGATGGAGTAACATTGTTAGTTTTTCAACATTAAGCTAGCATTATAAGGATATTTAACTGAGAGAATAACAAGTACAATAATCAAACACAAGAGACAATGAAAACAATGTTTTTCCTTGGGGAAACCATAAGGGAGAAAACCCTGCAACTTCCTCAGAGATAGAATCAACACCAAAATAGTAAAATCCCCAAAACAGTAAGTGATCTACCAACAGCAGTAATCTTCTTCTTAACTAGCCCGAGTGTCTTCTCCTTCCTCAAATATGCGCTACACTTGAGTGTGTATGAGTTGTGTGATAAATAGAGACTCTAGTTCTCTATTTATACTAATCCCAACATGGCTAAACCCTACCAGGGCTGACCTCTACTAGGAGAGTCTAATAACCCTAGTGCCCCAGAACTGTGGGGACTTTAACCCTTAGACAATCGGAGGGTTACTCACTATGACATGACATGAATTTTTTACATTATTGATCCTCTTGATCGAAACATCAGGGCATGAAAATATGACTCAATTACATTATAGATACATCCCGGAATAAATATCGGGTTATAATACATAAGATACATAGATGAATACATTCTGAAGTTACAAATACATCAACACTCCCTCTTAACTAGGAAGGTATTCTTTCAACACAATTTTNTCTGCATCTCAGGTCTTCTTGAGTCTTCAAGTCATCTTCGTCTTCAAGTCATCGGATTTGGATCATCTCTCGATTTGGATCATCATGGGACATCATCACTAGATCTGGATCATCACTCGATCTGGATCATCATGAGGCATCATCATTAGATCTGGATCATCACTCGATCTAGATCATCATGAGGCATCATCACTAGATCTATATCATCATGAGGCATCATCACTAGATCTATATCATCACTCGATATGGATCATCACTGGCTATCATCACTGGATCTCGATCATCACTAGATCTGGATCATCACTGCTGGATCATCATCACTAGACTTCGATCATCACTTGATCTATATCATCGCTGGCTATCATCACTGGATCTCGATCATCCATGGTGCTATCTCGTGATTCTTCTCGTCACAAAAAGTTCTACAGAGCCAGCCCTTTTTCATGCTGCTTGTAGGCCTACCCTCCATGTAGGTCTTCTCCAACACTTATATCTGACCTACTCATTAGAAAGGCCCAGCACTCACATTCACCAACATGATAGGACACAACTACTATCAATAGTGAAAAGGCTTCAGCACTTACACATCTAACCTACTCACTAGAAAGGCACAGTACTCACATCCATCCAAGTTGGAACACATCCTTCTCACAATGATGGAAGAGTTTTGCACTTCCATCCAGGTCGAAACCACATCCTGCTCACAATGATGAAATAACTCTGTTCTTTCACTTAGGCCGGAACCACATCCTGCTCACAATGATGGAAGAACTATGTTCTTCCACCTAGGCTAGAACCACATCCTGCTGACAATGATGAAAGACTCTCATCCATGATGGAACACATCCTCCTCACAATGATGAAAGATTTCTGCACTTACATTCATCCAGGCGGGAAAACATCCTGCTCACAGTGATGAAAGGGCTTGCACTCACATCTAATCTTGTAGGAACCAATCCTACAGTCATATCAGAATGGCCCCCAGTCCTCCTCGACTGAGCTACCTGGTAACTAACCAGATGCCTCCATTCTCCTAGAGAATGGTAGTTTTCCGTACATCCGACCTGCTCGTCGGAATGGCCAACACTCACATCTGACATGGAAGGAACTTAATCCTTTAGCCATGACAAAATGGTTCAGCCCTTACATCTGATAAAGTGGGAACACATCCCTCTATCACATCAGAATGGCTACTCAGTCCTAGACTAAGTGTTCCTAGTACCTCACCAGGAAGCTCCATTCAACGAATGGAAATTGCCCTTACATCTTCCCTACTCGACAGAATGGCCAGCACTCATATCTAACATGGAAGGAAGCAATCCTCTCACTATGTCATAATGGCTATGGAACTCATCACTTTCCCTTGGATAAAATATTGATCTGGAGAACACCAAGCTTCTCCCTAAATTACTCAAACTTCACCCTAGCCAATGGCTTCGTCAATACATCAGCTATCTGTTCCTCCATCCCAACATATTGGAGCTTCACTGCTCCCCTCTACACCATATCCCTGATATAGTGGTACTTGATCTCGATATGCTTCAACTTGTCATGGAACATTGGATTCTCTAAAAACTTCACACAATTCTGGTTGTCACAATGTATACAAGTAGTATCCAACTGGAGATCAAATAAATCAGACAATAGCTTTTGTAGCCATACTGCCTCACAGCTAGCTGAAGAAGCTACGACATACCTTGCTTCAGCTATACTTAGTGCCACATAGGATTGCTTCCTGCTAAACCATGAGATCACACCTAACCCCATACTGAAGCAACACCCTGAAGTGCTCTTCCTATCGATGGCACTGCCTACCTAATCTGAATCAACATAACCCTCCAGGTTAATCTTTTGATTTGTATCATAATTGAGCCCATAGTCAACTGTACCATTCAGGTACCTTAGAATATGCTTTGCAGCTGTCAAGTGAACATGTTTCAGATCTGTCAGGAACTGGCTCAAGGTGTTCACAACAAAGCAAATATCTGGTCTTGTGTTCGTTAGGTACATTAATGATCCAATATTCTGACGATACATCATAGCATCAACTGACTATGATGAAGCATCACTCAATAGCTTCAGGTTTGATGCCATCGGTGTGGCTATAGCCTTGTAGTCCATCATCCCAAACCTCTTTAGGATCTCTATTGCATACTTCCCTCGTCAAAGGAAGATTCCATCTGTACTCTGCCACACCTCCATGCTTAGAAAGTAATGCGTCATACCCAAGTCCTTCATCTCGAACTTGGAAACAAGCTTTCTTTTTGTATCAGCAATCAACCCATCCATACATGTTACAAACAAATCATCTATATATAGTAGAAGTATCACTGGGTTGCCATCCTCAACCTTGTAGTAAAGGTTGGAACCTGCTTTACTCTTGGTAAATCCCAAACTGGATAGAAAGCTATCAATTCTGCCGTACTAGGTCCTGGGTACCTGTTTCAAACTGTATAGGGATTTCCTCAATCTACATACATGAGACTTCCTATCATGTGTCTCAAAACTGAGTGGTTGTTCTACATACACTTCCTCTTCCACTACACCATTCAAGAAAGCAATCTTGACATCCATCTGGTGTATCTTCCATTTCATCACTACAGCCAGAGAAAGTATTGATCTGATGGAAGTGTATCTGGCTACAGGTGCAAAGGTTTCTTCGTAGTCTATTCCTTCTTTCTAAGAGAAACCTCGAGCTACAAATATTGCCTTATATTTCTCAATGCTACCATCTACATCATGCTTGATCTTGTAGATCCATTTGGAAGTTACATCTGACTTCCCGTCTGATCTTGGGACAACATCCCATACATCATTTTTCATGATCAATTGGTACTTTTCGATCATATCATCCTTCCATTATTTCTATTCTACCGCTTCTTCATAACTGGAAGGTTCTTTATTAATGAAATCACATAGTAAGGCTACATACCCAGAGCAGGATCTAGTTCTCTCGCTTTCTCTGTGATTCTCTTCTGAAGCCCCATATATTTCTGCACCTTGGATAAGTTCTCGTACCCAAGCAGTTTTCCTCTTATGAGCATTCTTCTCCAGAGGCTGATCTACAGGTCTTTATGGTTCTTCAAATTCTCGATCTTCTTCTTGAGCTTCTTCATTCATGGTTGTATCATGAATCCTGGGTGCTTCTACTTCTGCTTCTTTAGGTTCTTCAGCAGGTCTCTTTCTGGATTTGTTGTAAGTCGTGTCTTCATCAAATGTCACATCCCTGCTGATGTCAATCTTCTTGTATCCTGGGAAATATATTCTGTAAACCTTCAAGCTTTCAGACCATCCCACAAGTACACCCTTCTTTCCTAAAGGATCTAATTTTGTTCTCTTCTCTTTTGGAATGTGTATGTATACAGGGCAGCCAAATATTCTGAGATGGCTGACTTCTGGTTTCTTTCCAGAGAAGACTTCTTCAGGAGTCTTGATCTCGAGTACTCTATGTGAAGTATGGTTCTGTACATACACCGTTGTTCTGGCAGATTCTTCCCAAAGATGCATAGGAAGATCTTCATCATGAATCATAGCTCTTTCAACTTCCATGATAGTTCTATTCTTCCGTTCCACAATCCCATTCTATTGTGGATGATAAGGAGTGGACAACTCCCTCTTAATCCCTGATTCTTTGCATAGCTCTTTGAATTCATTTGAAGTGAATTCTCTGCCATTATCTGATTGAAAAGTCTTAATCTTCTTTTCAGTATAGTCCTCAATCAAGGCTTTGAATTCCTTGGACTTACTGAATACTTCATCTTTGTTCTTCATGAAGTAAACCCATGTCTTTCTAGAAAAATCATCAATAAAAGAAACATAGTATGCATACCCTCTTAGTGAGTTTGATGACATAGGACCACATACATCGAAGTGGATGATTTCTAGTATGTCTTTTGCTTTGCTTTCACTGCTGGGAAATGTCTTCTTTGTATTCATTCCTTTCACACATCCTTTGTAGACACCATCATGTTTTGCTTGGAATTTTGGAAGACCTTCAACAGCTTTGCTTGTAATAGGTAGTGCTATGTAATGCACATGTGCAAGCCTTCTATTCTGAAGCTCATTTGGCTCTACTTTGTCATGGAACAAGGCTTGTTCTGGATGGCCCTTCAATTTGTACAATCCTCCTTCTTGTTCTCCAATCACTACCACATCATTGATAGTATTTCCTCTAGGCCACATAATAACTTGACCATCTATGAATGCAACCCACATTCCTTTTGCATCTAATGTTGATATGGAGAGAAGGATCTTATTGAGTCCTGGCACAAACCATACTTCTTTCATTGTTAGAGACTTACCAGAGTCTAGTTTATATGAAGATTCCCCACTAACTTTTATTGGATATTGGTAGTCATCTCCTAGCTTCACCTTGTGAAGTGATTCATGTTATGACAGTCTTACAAAGGATTCCTTGAATCCAGTCATATGTTTGGAATCCCCACTGTCTATAAGCCAATCATCATGACCATGATTAATGCTACCTGTGAGAGCGAAGATCAGAACATATTCATCCTCGCTTGAAAAATATTCACTTTCATATCTGGATCTCTTCTTGGATGGTTCGTCATCCTCTGTAGCATGAGCATGATGTCTTCTTTTGTTCCCCTTATTCTTATGAGTGTGGTTCTTTCTCTTAGGATAGTCTTTTGCAAAGTGCCCTATCTCATCACATGTATAACATCTTACTCTAGATAGGTCATTTCTATTGTTATCTCTATGATGAGGATTCTTACCTTTGAAGTGATGAGGTCTTCTTCTGCCTCTCTTGGAGTGAACTGTGATAGCTTGATCTTCACTTCCCATATTCTCTTTTTGAGCTGCTATCCAAGCTTCTTCTTGAGAGCACTCTTCCCATAGTCTACTGAACTTGACTAGCTTCTTTCTAGCACAGATTCCTTGGATGAAAAAATCCCATGACCTAGGAAGGCCATTCAAAGTAGTCATCACAATCCCTGCATTTTCCACTTCTTCATCAATAGCTTCTAATTGTTCCTTGATATAAGAAACCCTTGTGAAGTAAGACTTAATAGTTTCTGCATTCTAAATCTTCACATTCTTTAGTTGATTCCTCAGAGTCATCTTCCGGTTTATGTTCTTCCCTTCAAACAACTTGGTTAGGGCATCAAACATAGCTTTAGGTGTCATGAGAGAGGACACCTGTTATATAAGGTGATCCTTGATAGAATCAGCAATGATCCTCTTTTCCATAACCATCTTCTGCTTATGTAAGGCCTTTTCCTCATCTCCCTCTGGAACTGGAACCTCCTCATGAATGTAGGAGTTTAATTCATTCTCTTCCAGGACCAGGGAGATCCTATACTTCCAGGCTTGGAACTTATCATCTCCCTCAATATTTTTATCAAGCTTGGTATGATGAGACATCTTAACTGAGAACCTCAAATGGAAATAAAAAATATTTTAGATCTTACTAGGTTCAAGATGTCGGATCTAAAACTTGAGCTAAAATCGTGCAGAGCTAGTTCAGGAGCAAATTAGAGTTTTGCTTTTCCAGAGTTCTATCCACCCAAAAGACTTGAAATTTGTCCATAACTTTGATTTTGGGTAGGAGATCAATCCAGGCCTGGGCTCGCTAAAAAATTCCTCTTCTATGAAAAGCCCTAATTTTCGGCAGCAGTGATAGGTCCAAAACTGAAAAACCTCAGAATTGGATTTTGCTTCGACAGAAAGACGCACCCTAAGGAGGAGAGTTATTCCAACTTAATTTTTCTAAAAATATGTGGAGGAAGATCCACAAACTAGGAATCCCTAGTTCCCGCAGCTGCACAGTGTCATATTTTCAGGTTAGCTCTGATACCATGTTAGTTTTTCAACATTAAGCTAGCATTATTAGGATCTTTAACTGAGAGAATAACAAGTACAACAATCAAACACAAGAGACAATGAACAAAGTGTTTTTCCTTGAGGAAAACATAAAGGAGAAAACCTTGTAACTTCCGTAGAGATAGAATCAGCACCAAAATAGTAAAAGCCCCAAAACAGTAAGTGATCTCCCAACATCAGTAATCTTCTTCTTGACTAGCCCTAGTGTCTTCTCCTTCCTCAACTATGAGCTACACTTGAGTGTGTATGAGTTGTGTGATAAATAGAGACTCCATTTCTTTATTTATACTAATCCTGACATGACTAAAACCATACTAGGGCCGACCTCTACTAGGAGTGTCTAATAACCCTAGTGCCCCGAAACTGCGGTGAATTTAACCCTTAGACAATCGGAGGGTTACTCACTATGACTTGACATGACTTGTTTACATTATTGATCCTCCCGATCGGAACATCGGGGCATGACAATATGACTCAATTACATTATAGATACATCCTAGAATAAACATTTGGTTATAATACATAAGATACAGAGATGAATACATTCTGAAGTTACAAATACATCAACAAACATAAATCGTTGAGAGACTTCCCACTATAAATGGAACACATACATCAACACAGACAAAATTAGATCAAGTAGAAACTTGCATAACTTTATCCATAAATGAAATAAGCAAGGAATATGTTCTAGCTATTAACATAGTTGCAGAAGTGGCAGAAATTATGGAATTTGAATGCAACGATATTAAAAATGAAAGAGACCACAAAATCACATATGCTGAGAAACACGAAGTTGTTTCATCTATATTTTTGAAAGAATATTTTTATGAAGCAAACACAATTCAGGCCATATATACAACACAAAAACTTATTGAGACCTTATGCATAATGGATGATGCAGTGGTAACAAAAGAAACAATGATATTGGAATATCCACATGAAGAATGCAACATAACACCTCACAGAGATGCAACAACATAGATAGATATTCCAAATACTGATGAAGCAATAGATAATACAAAAGTTGTGGAACTTAAAAGTAATGGTTTTGAAATTGTAAAAGAGTTGGAAAACATACATATTGAGTATATTGATTAGCATCAAATACTCTTGTATCAAGGTTCAGAACAACAAAATGAGGAATCATACAGTAATCCAAATATCATTGCAGCAACCAAAATTGTTGATACCATCACAACAAGAGATGTAGAAGGAGCAAGTCAACAAGTCGACTTGAACAAAGACCGACTTAGTTGATCAACCGACTAAGTCGATGGGCTGACTTAGTTGATCAACCGAATAAGTCGATGATCCGACTTAGTCGATCGCTTGACTAAACTAGAAGATTAGGTCGGCTAACTAAAAGTCGTGTCGGTTCACTGAACCGACAAGTAGTTATTTTGTAACTGTTTTGTAAATTGTATATATTAGGTTGTTGAGCCAAACGAGAACTTAGTTCAGTTCTCTGCATTGTATGGACTCACTATAATAATATAATCTGTTTAAATCTTATCTGTTCTTGTCTCTAGTCTCTGCTTTATATTTATGTATGTTTTAGTATGTATTATTGGTAACCTTATGTGATCTATGAGATTACAACATTGGTTCCGTTGCTGGTAGTACATGACTAAAATATATGCTCACATATGATATCAGAGCAGTAGATTAAGGACTGGTGGGAGCATAAAATTGCAAACTATTTGCAAAATTACGCATGAAGGAACAGATTAATAGCCATTGAATCCAAAGAAAGATTTTTCACAGAGACGCATGAAAAGTTTGTCGAATCAGTGCCCCACCTATTGAAGCAATTCCTAGATGAGAAAGCCAGATGCAACTAAAGAACAATAGTTGCTAGAAAAACTGATTCGAGGAGGCCGAATAAATTTTTCGAGTGGTTTGAAAAAATCGCCGACGACTTCTGTGAGGAACAAGTAGTCGAAGACAAAACTTCTGTGGAAACTGTCAAAGAAAAATTTTACACAAAATTCACCAAACAATTCTTGTGTTCCCTACTGACCTTGCTGTTCAAATTCTTGATCGAGAATAGAGCAGGACACATCGTTGAACCTCATCCACCGCTGTACGAATATCCATCAAACACCAACTGGGCAGAGAAGTAGAGGAAGTGGGAGAAATTTATTACAAAAAGGGAGTGGGAATACTTCCTAAGCAAATAAATAAAACTATCTAGGCTTTCTAAAAGTGTCGGGTAGGCTATGGGGGGGTAGCTGGCCATGTGTCGAAGATAGAGCATAGTGGATCCTAGCCGACTAAAAATCCAGTATCAGTAACCAGTAATGAGAAATCGACCGAAGAGGACCTCCAGAGAATAGTATCTTACAAAATTATGTCATACATTCAGAAGCTAGAAAGGGATGAAAGATACCAGAGAAGGGAAGAAAGATGTGAAAGAGCTACAAGGCTGCACAGAGGACGAAACCCTAGGAAGAACGACTGCAAAGAGAATCTGCCAGAGTCGGGTCATGACCGACATGAAGAGGGCGTAGAACAAGAGGAGTCCCCTGAGGAGGAAGAAGTGTGGATAGAGCAGCCATAAGCTCTCCAATTAAGAGCTCCCAGTGAAGGAACAACCCTTTTCCCATTGAATCCGCGTACTCGAATACAGACTATTGTCGAGGACGATATCTGACTACGAGCTGGTGACTTTAGTATATGGAACCGAGTAGGCTATGAAACGTACACTGGAAGACACCTTATTATATGTCGACTGGTGGAAGGAAATTGGGTGACATTTCAAGCGGCACCCTCCCTCCGAAGCATCCACTTTCTTTTACCGACACATGAAGGAGCGCCCCCCCCCGCCAAGTACATCTTTAGAAGAAATTGAACAATCAGACCTGCGAACACAAAGTTGCAGTGGACCATTGACAGCAGAAGTTGACATCAATCGACTGCAAGTTGACCAAGACTCGACGACCAACATGAGCGCAAGTTCCGTTGACCAGAATTCCATAGGAACGACTACGTCAATAACCCCACCACTTTCACCGCATCCCCCACCTCCACCTCCACCAACTCCTGAGAGCAGTGAAAGTGATTCAGACATGGGTCACAGATCGGCTCACATTCCTCTTTATGAGGGAGATGAAGAACCTCGACGACATTGGTTCGTCTATGAGTCGACTTGGGAAGACAACCAAGTTACAGATGAAGACCGTCAAATGGTACAGTTCGCAGGAGCTTTAAGGAAAAGGGCCTTGACATGGTACATGACCTTCTCAGAGAGACAACCCAGAGTGACAAAAGTTGATATTAAGGAACAATTCTTGTCATTCTTTAAGACCCCAAACACTAAACACCTGGCCGCGAAGAAACTCAAAACTACTCCACAAAATCCAGGCGAATCCGTCCGCGACTATGAAAAGCGGTGGAAAGATTTACTGAGCCAATTGGATTACGTTATTGATGAACAGTTACTAATTCAATGGTTTCTTGCAGGACTATCGCAGAAAGTACGTCGACATATTAGTCTGGAGACGTTCAAAACGTATGAGAATGCGCTCACAAAATCTCTTCAGGTTGAAATGAACGAAGACATACCTACATACCCCACGGACCATAGACTGGAACATCAGCTAGAAAATGTACAGAATTATCTGAAGGAACTCAACCTCAAGAATCAGGAGATTCAATGCACCAAGTGCTCAACAAATGGCCACTCGAAAGATAACTGTCGACAAGAATATAGCCGACAAGACGTCCGCTTTGTACAGACCAAATAATTTTGCGACATTTTCCAGGAACACGGATACCACTCTATAGCAGACTTCCTGTTTAACATGAAGAATGGAAAGGCTTCCTAGTGCACCGTCTGTGAAACCAAAAGTCACAACACCTCCGACTGTCAGTTAAACCTAAAGAACCGACAGAACTATCACACGGTATACCAAACGAATGCAGTGGCGCAACATAACGAGCAAAAAAATCCACCAAATGATCAGAACAAACAAAGATATGACGATAGACGATACGAGCGCCAGTATGATAATCGATGCCAAGGTTATGGAGGAAGAGGTCGATTCCCTAGGAATCGCGACATACGATCGCATCGACCCACCTAGTGCTTCATATGTTACAAAGAAGGTCATTGGTACACAGACTATCTGTACAAGGACAAGACTGATCTTAAATTCTATACCCACTGTGGAGTAGGCGATCACTCGCTTGAGGATTGTCCTACTATGTTAGCAAAAATTAATACAAAAAAAAATGTTAATGTCTTGTCTTGTGTACAAAAGCATGATGTAATAACTACTAAAAATTTACATATTGTCACTCGACAAGGCACAAAAACAGGACCTGATAACCCTCAAATTAATAAGATTAAAGACACAAATGGTTATCTTGATCCTATGAAGGAAAAAAAAACATATCAAGAAGCCACCCATGTTTTTCAAAGCCTTGCACAACAAGAAGACATCGACAACAGTTGACCAAACACAATACATCAATTAATCCAAGTTGCTCAAACAGACAAATCTGTAGCTCAGTTCATTGACTTATTGCATGAAATAAAAGGTACCAACCTTGGAAAACAAACTAAGAACATCTGCAGCTTGAACCAAAAATACAAAAACGATGCCGACCCACTTGTCGACCTAGAAATCAAAGGTTACCACATCCGACAAGTAGTGATTGATTTTGGGTCCCAAGTAAATATCATGACTCGGGATACATGGGAAAAGATGGTTAGACCTCGACTCTACGAGTCAGGAATTTACCTAAAAATCACCGACCAAGGCCTCATCGAACCCATTGGGGTTTAGAAAAATGTCGACACAACCATCAAAGGAATCTCGATCAAGGTTGATTTTGAAATGATTGACCCAAAAAAAGGATCTACCTCCTTCCCAGTGCTAGTAGGTCGACCTTGGGGATGAAAGATGAAAGCATCCATCTCCTTAGACAAGGAATGAATCAAGTTAAAAGGAAATGGTCAAAAAGTCATTGTACCCATTCATCCATCCCAAGGAGAGCCTTGGACGGAACCTATTGATGAGGAAGTCGATGTCAGACAACTTTACCAGATCCACAACAATGCCGACTACACAGAACCAAACATCCATGGAGAACTTCACTTAGGTAACCAAGACTCAATTGGTTATAACTTAGATGCTGAATTGTATGACTGGGATATGGAAAATTATGAAACACAAGCAAGGGGGTGCTGGACTATACAAAAAGTACAGAAAAAACCCACCCGACAGTGCTTCATAGTATCAATTATCTCCAAAATATTTGAAAAGAAAATAAGGGAATGCCCTACCTTAAAACCAACCAAATTAAACACTACACTACCCAGGTATAAGGAAAGGGACTCACCAGTCATGCACATAGAACAAGTATCTAGAAATATTGGTGAACATGGCCGACTGCAAAGCTTAGTTGAGACGTTTACAAGTCAAGCAGCTAGATGGTGGGACAGCCATCAGACAAAACTAAAGACGTGGACAACTGCTTCGACTTACTTTGTCGAGAGGTTTAGTGGAAAGAAGTTAACCCAGCAAGCCCAGATCCCTATCTTTACCCAACGTCAAAACCCAGAAGAACATATCAATACTTGTGAAAAGGAGTGGAAAAGACTTGGATATAAAGATGAGAGAGCGTGGCCACATTTGTTCCCTTAAACCCTAGCTGACTTACCCAATAAATGGTATAAGATGGAGGAAGCTAGAGGTGAAACCTTCTTCTAGCATGAACTGAGGAAATTTTTTATTAAAGACTTCAACTTCATACCTCAAAATGAAAAATTGGACGAGACAGCACATCAAATCAAACAGTTTATCCAACCGACCGAAAAGCAACCCTACCTAGACCATCGATACATCAAGGATTGTAACAATATACAAATTGATTTAAAACCACAGTCGACCCATTTACAATTAGAAAATGAACACACAGAAGGAAAGAGCTTCAGATGGAAATCGAACCATGCTGAAACAACAAAACCTATCCACTCAATCCTGAAAGTCGTGACCACCGACAAACTATACCTTGACAGAATGACTGTAGCTGACTTCCCTGCCACATTCTCATAGTTCACAGAAGGAAGTCAGCCGATCAATGAATCTAAAGCACCGGAGTGACTAGATTCCAAAGTAAAAACTAAAGAGGTTGACATTTCGAACGACGACCGACCAAAAATAGTGAAGATTGGTGACTACTGGAACGAACAACAGACCACTGAAATAGTGAACTTACTTAGAGAATTCTAGGATGTTTTGCCAGGGACTATAAATACTTAAAAGTCTTAGTACAAGAAATGGGAGAAATGAAAATAGATACTAAACCTGATGTTCGACCTGTCAAGAAAATATTTTATAAACTAGATCACAAATACAAGGAAATAGTTAAAAAGGAAATCGACAACATGTTAGGAGTAGGGATCATTTACCCCATCGACCAGTCAGAATGGGCAAGTCCAATAGTCATACAGCCCAAGAAACATGAACCAACAAGACTAAGAATTTGTGTCGAATTTAGGGAGCTCAACAAAGTAACACTGATAGATCCATTCCCAACCCCTTATGCTGATGAAATCTTGAATGAAGTTGCAGGCCATGAATGCTATTCATTTACAGATGGATTTTTAGGCTATAACCAAGTACCAATAGCAAAGGAAGATCAAAAGAAGACAACCTTTGTGTGTGAATTTGGTTCCTTTGCTTACAGAGTTATGCCTTTTGGGTTAAAGAATGCACCTGCAGTGTTCTCTCGAATTGTTGTCAAGACATTCCAAGAGTACATATATAAGACCATGGCAGTATACTTCGATGACTAGACAATATACTCCACCTTAAAAGATCACTGCATATGGCTCCAACTTATGCTGGAGAGATGTCAACAGATTCAACTTTCCCTGAACATTAAGAAATGTATATTTATGACTCCCATAGGCATACTGTTAGGACACATTGTCTATAAAGAAGGTATCAAGGTCGACTTTGCAAATATTAAAATCATCCTCGACCTGAAACCACCAATAAACCCTAAACAAGTCAGGGTGTTACTTGGACATACAGGCTATTATAGAAAATTCATAAGACACTATTCAGATATGACCTACCCTCTAGAATAACTACTAAAGGAAGATCAAGAGTTTAAGTGGACAGAGGAATGCCAGATCTCCTTCGACAAACTGAAAAGAAAACTAGTCGAAGTCCCCATACTAAAATTTCCAAATTGGTCGACCAAATTTCATGTGCATATCGATGCCTCAGGAATAGCAATTGGAGCAATCCTAACTCAACCAGGGGATGATGGGATGGATTACCCTATAGTTTATAGCAGTCGAAAACTAAATAAGGCTGAAGGAAACTACTCAACCATTGAAAGGGAAGCCCTAGGTATGGTCTTTGCCCTCCAAAAGTATCGACATTACCTCTTGGAAAATCCCTTCACATTCTATACTAACCATCAAGCCCTGAAGTACCTTGTGAATAAACCACTCCATCATGGAAGGATTTGTCGATGGCTACTTCTCTTCCAAGAATTTGAGTTCGAAGTCGTTGTCCGACCAGAAAAGTTAAATGTCGGGCCCGACCATCTATCCCACATAGACACAGGAGAGGAACCAACCAGAGTCAACGACGACTTACCGGATGTCCACTTATTCCGCATAGAAGTAGTACCAGAAGAACTAGAAGAAATAGCTCAGTTCTTCGAAACCGGCCAGGCACCAGAAGGTATGAATACTAAGAAAAAACAAATCTTAGCTATGAAAGCTACACCCTACAGCCTTATCAATGGATTTTTATACAAAATGGGATTGGATGACGTCCTTAGAAGGTGCATTAGAGGAAATTTCAACTCAAAATGGGCCTCCTAAAATGAACTAATAAAATAATAGTTAAAATAATAAAATAATATTTATTAATTTTGGAGGAAGAAAAGAAAAAAACTACTTTTTTGTTTGTATTTTTGACATATCTCCCTGTGTTTTTACTCAAATTTCGATCGGGAGAGCTCGTTGGATGCGGAATTAAATTCCACATCCAACGAGTACCCACTCAGTATACTTTTGACGAACCCCGCTACCCCAAAAACAAGAAATACCTGAAAAAATGGAATGATGATGTCATCATTTCATTTTTTCAGGTATTTCTTTTTTTGGGGTAACGGGGTCCATCAAAAGTATGCCGAGTGGGTACTCTTTGGATGCGGAATTTAATTCCGCATACAACGAGCTCTCCCGATTGAAATTTTAGTAAAAACACAGGGAGATATGTCAAAAATACAAACAAAAAAAGTAGTTTTTTTTATGATATATATCCCCAAATTTATATTAAAAAAATGTTTAAGACCTATACGGTATTTCAAATTTAAAGCAACTTCATTGGCTAACACATGATGACATGGAATTTGAATAAAAGTTAAAAGGCCCATTTTGAGTTGAAATTTCCTCTAATGTCTACTCGAACATGAGTGAGACCAAATCATGCATGCAACACACTATGGACCTGCAGGACGACATTTCCAAGCAGACACAACTGCCAAGAAAATCCAACAGTTAGGATTATGGTGGCCCACGCTCCACCGAGATTGCAAAAGCTTTGTTAGTCGATGTGATAGATGTCAATGACTTGGTCGACCCCTGTCGAGTACAGAGATGCCCTTGATATCAGTAAACCCTAGTCTCACATTCAAAATTTGGGCTATAGACTTCATAGGACCATTCCCTATTCCAGCCAAAAGATCAGGTGCAAGATATATTATCACCGCCGTAGAATACGTCACTAAATGGGCAGAAGCCGAACCTGTCGATACATGTTCAAGTGAGGTAGCCGCTAATTTTATCTATGAAAACATCATCACTAGATTCAGATGCTCACTAACATTGATCAGTGACCAAGGCACACACTTTAACGACAAAACTATCAAAAACTTAATCGACCAATTCCACATCGACCACCAGCGGAGTACAACATATCACCCTCAATCGAATGGCGCGATTGAAGCTTTCAATAAAACATTGACAAAAGGGTTAGCCAAAATATGCAGTACCAACAAGGATGACTAGGACGAGAAAATCCCTGTAGTCTTATGGGCATACAAGACAGCCTATAAATGGTTGACCAACCAAACCCCCTTTCGACTAGTCTACGGGAAAGAAGTAGTCGTACCCCTACATTTCCGACAGCAGACACCTATTATTGCACAATTACTACATGTCGATGTCAAACATGCAAGAAAGGACCGACTATTTCAACTCAACAAGCTGGAAGAACATAGAATCATGGCTATACAACACCAAGAGATTCAGAAACAACAACAGAAAGCATGGCACGACCGCGACATCAAAAACAAAAACCTGTTGGTCGGCGACCTTGCCTTACTTTATAATAGTCGAGTCAAAGGAAAACCCAAGAAACTCCACATAGAATGGATGGGACCTTATGTTGTCGAAGAGATACATCCCAATGGTTCGGTACGACTAAAACCATTGCAGGGCCTCGTATTTCGGAAGCTCGTTAATCGATCCCGACTCAAACATTACAGAAACTCAAGAAAAAAAATAAAAAAAAAACATCATATAACGACCATAACCGGCAATCAAAACCCATAAAAAGCCAAAAATTCCAAAAACAAAGTAATACACCTGACACCACAAAACATGACAGGGACTCACTACTTCGACAACCGACATCATCATCTTTGACCATCTTCATCGACCAGTCCGGTCGACCCTTCTCAGCACCAACACCGGCTGACGACCTCGAAAGTCCCATCGCACATTTATGACCTCGAGCACCGAAGGCAAGACACCATTACTCCCCGCTTGCGTATTACAGCTGGAACGTCAAGTCTGCCATTAATACATCCATTACCACACACAATCACACCATCGCCTATAAATGCGGGACCGTAGAAGGTTCATTCACCATACCCTTTCCACACAGAGCATTCGCATCCTCAGTCGACTAAAAGCCAAGAACCCTGTAATCACCTTGACCAATACGACACCATGGCCCCCAAATAGACCAGAGCATCGACCAAAGCCAAAGAGATGTAGGCTGAGGATACACCCTTGGTCCACAGATTAAAGAACATAAAAAATGCCAAAGTCCAGGAAGGTCCATGGCAGAAACTATGGCCCAATATTCAAGAATGGGCCTTCATCGACAAGAAGATGACCTAAGAGCTGAAAAATTCCGATGAAGCACCATCTTTGGCTATGCCAACACACCCCTGATGGAAAGCTTTGGTGGGACAAAAAAAACTGCCGTAAAATTCATCATCAGCCGATACCATAACGGTCGGTTCTACTTCGACGAGTCGATCGACATTACTGGAGATGTCATCTCCAGACTCCCTGGCCTGTCTAACCAAGGAAACCCAGTACCAATTGGAATCAAGGAAAGATTGGTCCAAGAACTTACAGGATCACCATCTAGAAAAAACTTGAAAGGGTTGATGATCAGAAAGATTGCAACTTGAACGCCATAGATTATGGCTAAATTAATCACAATCACACTTACATTGGTCGGTCAAGGCAGCGACCTCAAATTGGAAATGATGGAGGTTGTCGACACTATTGCAATCAACGGTCGAATCTACGGATGGGGATATTATGTCGCCGACATGATCAAAACCGTCTGCGAATGATGCCAAGAGACGGGAGGAATCATCAAGTTCCCCTCCCTCATCCTCTGGATCGTTATGTATCACATCTGTCCAGAAGGAATTCTAGTCTTTCGAGAACCAACAAAGTTTGACATGAATAGGTTTAAACCCTTCTCCCACAAAGGCACTCTGCATGAGCTAGGACAGGGGAAAGTGTTTCTAGAAAACTGGTTCCAACAGTTGAAGGTTCGCATGACTAGATGGAGGGTGCCTTAGAACATCTGACGAAATCTACCTGCGAACTCTCACATCCAGTTGGAGCTCGACCATACGTCGGTCTGGTATATGCAGGACGAGAACCCCAAGGCCAACGCCCTCGACTACTACTCGTCTGTCGACCAAATCTTCCAGGAATTGTCCCCACAGGAGAAGACAAAAATACCAGTGCCCAAGGCAGCCAAACAGGTCAACTTCTCAATCGAGGAGCCACTCACCGACCAAGAGAAAGAGGAAGACTACGAGCTCAACCTCTACATAACCACAATTGTGTCAGAGGACCTACCGGCTGAGCCCATTGGTCAGGTACAAATAACCATCAAACCTCTGACTGCAAAAAAAGCCGACCCACAGCTGCAGGAACCACAACTGATGGAACCACAACCAAAACCACAGCTGCAAACCATTCCTTCGACTCCAGCAAGTATCACTCCGAATCAGGAACCGACGGGCGAAGTTGATGATCCGTAGGACCTCAAATTTAGTGCATTAAAATTTTGTTGTACAAGAATGCGTGCAACAAGTTAATTAATGGACAGTATTAGCAGAAATTAAATGCTCAGAATAGGAATGAAAAACAAGACTGATAAAAAGATGCCAAGCAGAAAACACAGAAACAGAATCACAACCAGAAGTTGATAACGGAGTTCACCCCCTCCACTGGGCTACGTCTCTGGGTCCCTCTCCAATGGGTACCGATCCAATTAATCTCTTAAAATGGTACAAAATGGTTATGGAAACAACTTCAGCAACTGTAAATAGAGTGCTGGACAGAAAGTCTTTAAGACTCCTCTCTGAAAGCTACAAAACTGGACTTCAATAGATAAAAGAAGCCAAGTTATAACTGAGAATAGTCGACTTCAAAAGGAACCGCACATGGACATTTTTCACAGCAAAATGCTCTCTCCAAGCTTCTCATCACAGAGAAATGTTGTACTGTTGTTCTCCAAAAAATCCTCTAATTGTTCCCCCCCTGGAACCATCCCTGGTTCCTCTCCTTTATTACTCATCTTTTTTGTTACAAAGGAGCCAAAACGTTCAAAGAAATGCGACTGTTCACCTTCCATGAAACGCGGCATTAAGGCTATTCATATGCCTTTCGTCATTATTCCCGCTGTGGCATAACTGCCAAGAAAATCTTTCCAACTGTTACGAATAAGCTGTGAGCATCATGAAATATCCTTCCATGCCAAGGATCTAACCTCCGGAACCATACTTAGCTGAACTTTCAAAAGTTTTAGTCAACCGTGATTTGCCGTTGTGGAACAGGATAAGCAACGGGCTCCGACAGTCTCAATCGGCTGTCGGCTAGTTTTTGAGTCGGAGGCTTTAGTCACTTCGGTCTCCACCGTTGCAGATGGTGCACCACTTCTTTTTCCGATTTTGTTGAGTTATTTTTTTGATCTTTTAAGTTTTGGGCTTCCGTCGTTGTGGCTGCCGGAAGCGTTCTGATTTCCGATCCATCTGAATGTCTGTTAAGCTTCTGCCATTGCGGAAGGGAGATGCCTTGTGAACCCCGCCGTTGCGGAAGGGAAAAGGCTTCCGAGCCCCACCATTGCGGAAGTAAAAAGGCTTCCGAGCCCCGCCATTGCGAAAGGAAAAAGGCTTCCAAGCCCCGCCGTTGCAGAAGAGAAAGGCTTCCAAGCCCCGCCATTGCGGAAGAGAAAAGGCTTCTGAGCCACGTCGTTGCAGAAGAGAAAGGCTTCTGAGCCCCACCATTGCGGAAGAGAAAAGGATTTTGAGCCACGCCGTTGTGGAAGAGGAAAAGCATTTTGACCGTCGATCCTCATATTTTTTTGCGTCCGGTTATCCCCGTGGACAAACTAGGAGTTTGACCGCCCGCCGTTGCAGAGGGAGATCTCTTCTGACCTCCGAGGCTTTGTATTTTTGCCGTCCAATTTTCTTCAACCGCCTTTTCCAAACCATGTACCATATTGGATCTTCAAAGAGGAATAATCCGCCAAATCAATCCTCCCCATTGGAGAGCTTTTGGACCACCAAAATATTGAATTATTCTGCAAGTAAGTGAGGGTAAATTTCCCTCACTTTCCCAATCTCCATCCATCTTGCTTTGCTAGGATGCATTCCTTTTAGCCCCATTTGAAGGTTCTCAGCATTCCCCCTTCGTGAAGTCCTTACATTCCTATCAAGAATAACATCATCCTGCAACTCTCTCATATATTTAGGTGCCAAATCATCAACCGAAGGAATCTGTACACTAATTTGCTCATCCATTATCATAGGAGCCTCCTACAGTTTAAGATTCTCAACATTGATAACTGAATAAATTTGCATGTATGGAGGTAAATTCAAGCGAAAAGCATTAGTACCAATCTTTTCCAATATCTCAAAAGGACCATACCTGATAGGCTTAAGCTTTTTACCTTCACCTTTCATCCTTTATTTGGTGATATATAACCAAACTCGGTCACCAACCTGGAATTGATGATCAACTCGATGCTGTTCATGCCTGGATTTGTACTTGGCCTAGCTCTTCTCCAACTGTTCTTGAACTTCCTGCTGCACTGCTTGGATTCTCTGAATGAACTTTAAAGATTTATTTGCATCATGATGTCCATCTACTGCATCTTTGCCAAAAGAGAAGTCCATCGATGTTTTTGGCAGAAAACCAAAAAAAGTTTCAAAAGGAGATCTTTTCATGGAAGAATGAACTGCATGATTGTAAGCATGCTGTATATACTGTAACTGCTCATCCCAAAGTTTAGGATGTTTACTACAATATCCTCTGAGTAGTTGAACCACTGTTATGTTCACTACCTCTATTTGCCCATCATTCTGTGGATGAAAAGCTGTACTTTTCTTCAGTTTAGTGTCCATAACCTCCCATAAAGTCGACCATAATTTTCCCAAGAACCAGGAATCCCAATCAGATACAATAGACATGGGTAGCCCGAAATGTACCCAAACATTTTGAAAGAAGAAAAGAGTTGTTTGTTCAGCAGTGACCTGCTTGTTACATGGCATTAAGATACACATTTTGCTGAACCTATCCACAACAACATATAGGTAATCACGCCCTTTTCTAGACATAGGTAGTCCCCCTACAAAGTCCATAGAAATGCTTTCCCAAGGACGAGAAGAAATTGGAAGAGGAGTGTACAAACCCAATTTCCTATTGCTAGGCTTACTTGTTGCACACATAACACAACCCCTTATATATTTAGCTACAGTTTCTTGCATTTGAGGCCAATAACAGTGATTCTGTAATACCGACAATGTTTTACTTACACCAAAATGTCCTGCAATCAATGAACTATGTGCCTCTCGAATCACATGCACTCTTTCTTTCTCTGGAATACAAATTTTACCGAGATGATACAAGAGTTGATTATGTACATAATAGTTCTCTTCCTATTTACCATGCATTAGTGATGCATATACTTCCCTAAAATATTTATCTTCTGCATACTGTTCAATGTAACTTTCATGTGTTAATGAACTGTTCTGAAGAATGATTGAACCATTTGTAGGTGGCCTTGATAACATGTCTCCCACTTTATTATGAATTCCCTTTTTGTATTTAATTACGAGATGAAACTGTTGTAAGAACCCCATCCATCTTAAATGCCTACTTTGTTGTATTTTAGTTTGAGATTGTAAATATTGAAGTGGCTGATGATCAGTATGTATGACTGTCTCTTTTCCCATGATATAATGTTTCCACTTCTTCACACTCTGTACTAAAGCATACAATTCTTTGTCATAGGTCGGATAGTTACTTACCGCAGTAGAGAATGTTTCTGAATGGTAACAGACTGGCTTCCTTCCTTGCATCAAAACTGCTCCCATGGAAAACCCACTAGCATTGGTTTCGATCTCAAATGGCTGCTGCAAATCTGGCAATGTCAGAACTGGTGCTGTGCTAATCTTTTCCTTCAAAGTGTCAAAGGATCTCTGATGCTTGCCTCCCCACTGAAAAATTTCTTTAACACTTGTTAATACATGCAAAGGCGCAGCAATGGAGGAAAACCCAGAGATGAATTTCCTCCAATACTAAACCGCACCTAGAAAACTTCCAATCTCAGTAACGGTGTTAGGTTGTGGCCAGTTTATAATGACAACAACCTTGGCTGGGTCCACTCGCAGGTGGCCTCCACCAATAATATGGCCTAGATATACTAAAGAAGTTTTAGCAAATTCACATTTAGACATTTTTACATAAAGCTTTTCCTTTCTTAGCACATCTAAAATATTTTTCACATGTACAACATGCTCTTCCCAAGTTTTGATAAACAAAAGGATATCATCTAGATATACAATTACAAAATCATCAATGAATGCACGAAAGACATCATTCATGACCCGCATGAAAGTATCCGGTGCGTTACAGAGCCCAAAAGGCATTACAAGCCATTCATACAAACCTTATTTCATCTTAAAAGTTGTTTTCCAAGCATCATGCTCAGCAACACGGATTTGATGATACCCACTATGCAGATCCAATTTTGTAAAATAAGTTGCATGTTTCAATTGATCAAGCAAATCATCAATATGAGGAAGAGGATACCTGTTTTTAATGGTGATTTTGTTAAGGGCCCTATAGTCAATACACATCCTCCACAACCCATCCTTCTTTGGAACCAAGACTATGGGAGAGCCACAAGGAGAAGTGCTGGGCTGGATGACCCCCTTCTTAATGAGCTCTTGAACCTGCTTCTTGATCTCCTCATTCTGCATTACAGACATCCGGTACATGGCTATGTTCGGGAGTGGCACATCCTGCTACAAATGTATCTCATGCTAAATCTCTCTCTTCGGTGGTAACCCCTTCGGATCTTGAAACAAATCTTCATACTCAGAAATGATGTCAATCAGTTCAGATTTATGCTTAGGGTCACATTCTTCAAAATATTTAGAGACTGCATCATTTTTCATCTTAACCATCATCAACACAAAGTTCTTACTAGCATTTACCAACCTCTTCATTTGTCCTACCGAGACTATTGCTAGATTGGTTTTTGTCTTAAGTGCTCGTACAATATATTCCATACCTTCTTTAAAAAGATGATACTTATTTTGCTCTCTATAAGATACTGCTTTCCGGTCATACAAATATGGACTCCCAAGTACAATTCCACAAATGTCAAGTGGCACTACATCTAGTTCTACCTCATCCCTAAACTTTTCAGTGATTGCAAATTTTAATACACATTTCCTTGTAACTTGCAATCATGTATCATTAGTAACCCAACCTAGAGGATAGGGATTTTCATGAGGCACAGTAACTAAATGCAATTTCTTAACCACTTCTTCTAATATCAGATTTACTTGTGAACCACTATCAAACAATGTATCAATCTTTGTGTGATTTGCAATGACACGAACATGAAACAGTGCACTTCTATCTTTATCATTTTGCTTAGAAGTAGATGGCAGGCTTGTACTTGCACTAGAACTGGATTGTGCATCAATGGGAAGTGAGATAGTTTTATCCTTACCTTGGATTTCGACAGCTTTAACCTTTGTTTCATCGCCTGAGTCGGATCCCAAGTCTTGAATAACGGTTGCAGTAGCTTTTGATTTTCCTTTATCTTTGTTTCCTCTGTACTTCTTTGGCCTTAACTCTGGATGAAGTTTCCAACACTTAGAGACATCATGTCCCTTCTGACAATGCGAACATGTAG
>LPNX010059959.1:37226-64870 GCA_001517045.1 Pseudotsuga menziesii
ACTAAATCTTGCTCTCCCACCAAGAGCCATTCCACTCATTCTCAATGTGGCTAATTGAATCCTGGAAGGGTCATCATTAATGCCCTGCACCCTGCAATATACTTCAAGTTGCTTGATCCAATTGTCTAATTTTTCAGCATCTACATCTCCATTATAAATAAGTAATTCAAATTTTACATCCAATTTGAAATAAGGCATATTAGGACTTGCATTATTCGAATGAGAAGTATGAGAAGAAGAGAAAGTTTGATTAGTGTCAGGAGGATCGCCATCACCTCGTGACTCCTTTACCCTTTTCTTCCTTCTTCACTTCTGCATCTCTGGATGAAAATCCTTCTTCTTTCTTCTTCCTTTCTGCTCGCTCATCGAGTGGAATTTCCATCATGGCTTTCATGCTCATAAAAGCCTCTAGAAACTCAGTTTCAGAAATGACAGGTTTTTCCCGTTCGCTATGTCCTTCTTCTTCCCCTCGTGGAGAAGACATGGTTCTTGAGAATGTTCTCCTGGAGCCAATCTTAGGATCTCCTTCAACTAATCCTCCTTCACCAAGATTTAACCTGGACCTGGTAAGCATTCACAAACTTGCACAACAGTGAACTAGCTCTGATACCAAATATGATCTGTACGACCTCAACTTTAGTGCATTAAAAGTTTGTTGTAAAAGAATGCGTGCAACAGGTTAATTAATGGACATTATTAGCAGAAATTAAATGCTCAGAACAGGAATGAAAAACAAGACTGATAAACAGATTCCAAGCAGAAAACACAGAACCAGAATCACAACCAGAAGTTGATAATGGAGTTCACCCCCTCCACTGGGCTACGTCTCCGGGTCCCTCTCCAATGGGTACCGATCCAATTAATCTCTTAAAATGGTACAAAATGGTTCTGGAAACAACTTCAGCAACTGTAAAATAGAGTGCTTGACAGAAAGTATTTAAGACTCCTCCCTGAAAGCTACAAAATTGGACTTCAATAGAAAAAAGAAGCCAAGTTATAACTGAGAATAGTAGACTTCAAAAGGAACCGTACATGGACAGTTTTCACAGCAAAATGCACTCTCCAAGCTTCTCATCACATAGAAACGTTGTACTATCGTTCTCCAAAAGTTCCTCTAATAATTCCCCCCCACCAGAACCATCCCTGGTTCCTCTCCTTTATTACTCATCTTTTCCGTTACAAAGGAGCCAAAACGCTCAAAGAAATGCGACTGTTCACCTTCCAGGAAACGTGGCATCAAGGCTGTTCATATGCCTTTCGTCATTATTCCAGCTGTGGCATAATTGCCAAGAAAATCTTGCCAACTGTTACGAATAAGCTGTGAGCATCATGAAATATCCTACCATGCTAAGGATCTGACCTTCGGAACCATATGTAACTGAACTTCCAGAAGTTTTAGTCAACCATGCTTCGCCGTTGTGGAAGAGGATAAGCAACGAGCTCTAACGGTCTCAATTGGTTGTTGGTTGTTTTTCGAGTCGGAGGCTTTAGTCACTTTGGTTTCTGCCATTGCGGATGGCGCACCACTTCTTTTTCTGATTTTGTCGAGTTATTTCGTCGATCTTTTAAGTTCTCGGCTTCCACCGTTGCGGCTGCCGGAAGCGTTCCGATTTCCAATCCGTCTGAACGTCCGTTAAACTTCCATCGTTGTGGAAGGGAGATGGCTTGTAAGCCCCACCATTGTGGAAGGGAAAAGGCTCCCAAGCCCCGCCATTGCGGAAGGAAAAAGGATTTCGAGCCCCACCATTACTGAAGGAAAAAGGCTTCCGAGCCCCTCTGTTGCGGAAGGAAAAAGGCTTCCGAGCCCCACCATTGCAAAAGAGAAAAGGCTTCTGAGCCCCGTCGTTGCAGAAGAGAAAGGCTTCTGAGCCCTGCTGTTGCGGAAGAGAAAGGGCTTCCGAGCCCCACCGTTGCGGAAGAGAAAGGCTTACGAGCCCCGCCGTTGCGGAAGAGAAAAGGCTTCCGAGCCCCGCCGTTGTGGAAGAGGAAAAGCATTCCTACCGCCGATCCTCATATTTTTTTGCGTTCGGTTATCTCCACGGACAGACTAGGAGTTTGGCCACCCGCCGTTGCGGAGGGAGATCTCTTTTTACCTCCGATGCTTTGTATTTTTGCCATCCGATTTTCTTCAACCGCCTTTTCTGAACCGGGTACCATATTGGATCTTTAAAGAGGAATAATCTGTCGGATCAGTTGAGCCCAACAACCCTGAGTATGCTTTATCAAAAGGCATCATTAAGAAACTAGCCACTGAGATAGCCACCGCCAGGAAGAAACTTAGAGCCCAAAAATAACAACAAGGCAAAGGCAAGCACAAGCTTATCATTACTGAGTCGTCTGCTGATGAAGAAGAACTAGCAGCTATGGCCGTCGACATTGTAGAGGATGCCACCACAAACAAAGTACCAGCTGAAACTCAGTTTCAATGATTTCTTGAAGCAGGAGCCCCTGAAGGTTGACCAAAGAAGGCCAAAAAAAAGACGACGCCTGAAGACGTTGTCAATCTGGTGTCGACCCCTCCACCTCCATCACCGACACCAGTAGTCGAAGAGCAAGCACCGGTTAAAAAATCGGTCATCCCCCTCGACTTGTACAAAAGAGCGATACCAGAAATAGTGAAAGCCAAGTTCTATAAAGACACTGAGATCAAAGCTTTCTTCGAGACGCTGCCTGAGCTGTTTCAGTTGGCTCAAAAAATTCACACAAAGGCTCCTCTCTATACAGGCAGCAGGATCTTTGCACACCTCACGTTGACCTTCACCCGAACCGACTAGGAAGGAGACATGATTGGCGATGTGAAGTCTACCATTGAACATGTCGACCCTGAACCCCAGGACGACATCCCCACCACTACACTGCCGTAAGCAGATGTACTGTCCGACATAATTTTACACCCCACTTTTGACAAACCCATCACCCCCGACCATTCCCCCACTCCATCACCACCGCCGCCATCATCCCCACCACCCCCACCCCCACCTGATTCATAGCTAGACCTCTCAAAACCAACTACATCCTCACAACCAAAAGCGACCATACCACCTCCCCATCCAGAAAATCCATCCACCTCCATCCCACAAACCAAAGGCCCCCCCTCAACTATTGCAGGAACACAGGAGACAGAGGCTGATAAGCATAAGAAGAGGAAGGAGCACCAGGGAAAGACACACCAACTTCATATTAGCTTAAAGGATGCCATCTCCCTAACCGACAATGAGGTCGGCCAACTCCTCAAAACTATAGCCAAAGAGGCCAAGACAAGGACCGTGCAAAAAAACAAAGAGCTAACAGAGAAAAATACATAACAGGTCGAGTTTCTCGGTAAATGTAGGACTTTAGCTCAGTCCGTCATCCCAGGACCTATCGAAGTCGACACAGATAGGCCACTTGAAAGAGCATATCAACATTTCAAGAGCATGGTGTTGACCATCCAGGCACATCTTGAAGAGAATAAGGAAGAACAGAAGGAAGAGACTACCCGAGTGCTACTGGCATAGCACACTGCCTTCTCAAAGGCATACAAAGTTCTACAGGACCATATGGAGGAGTCTGTCGTCACCGAAGAAGTCTTAAGATACTAGCCTACTCACTATGGGCAGGTTTATCAGCAGACACGACAGACTCGTCAAGGCATTCAGGCTTTGGAGAGTAAAACGACAACAGAGGAAGCACTTATGCAGACAATAGAAGAACAGATTGTGCTGGAGACAAACAAACTACAGCAGCTGGAATGAGAAGCACACCAGTGGGTGCAACAAGCTCTTCCCAATCTAGAGAAATTCGACATCATCTGCCCACAGATGAAACGACTCATCGACGTAGCAGAAGAGCAGAACCAGTCTTTGGGCCCCAACATGGAAAATATCACCGAAGTCCCCATTTTGAAAAAGATGTCGGTCCTGTCAAGCTTAACTACATTAACTATTGACATCCAGAAAGATTTGCAGAGCTGGACAGATTTTCAACATCACCTTGCCATTATAGCTCCGACGATTGTGGAGGTTTGTGTACAGAAAAGACCAACCATCCGTCTACACAGTCCGCCACAATAGGATTTTTGAAGGACCCACCGAAACTAATTTTTGTACCTCCATGTTTCTTCGGGATCAAGAAACGTTTTGTTCGTGCGGGAGATGTAGAAGGAGCAAGTCGACAAGTCGACTTGAATGAATACCGAATTAGTCAATCAACCAACTAAGTCGATGGGCCGACTTAGTCAATCAACCGACTAAGTCGATGAGCCGACTTAGTCGATCAGCCGACTAAGTTGGATGCCCGACTAAACTAGAAGATTAGGTCGGCTAACTAAAAGTCATGTCGGTTCACCGAACCGATAGGTAGTTATTTTGTAACTGTTTTGTAAATTATATATATTAGGCTGTTGAGCCAAACGAGAACTTAGTTCAGTTCTCTGCATTTAATGGACTCACTATAATAATATAATCTGTTTAAATCTTATATGTTCTTGTCTCTTGTCTCTACTTTAATTTATGTATGTTTTAGTATGTATTATTGGTAACCTTATGTGATCTGTGAGATTACAACAAGAGACTATGAAAAAACATTAGACTTGGAAATAGTGGTAGAATAGAATAAATAATCGAGCAGATCCCTAGCAAATGCTGCAACAAAAAAGGGCAATTATTTTCTCATCAATATGATAACATGGGAAAAGGATGTAGAACATGAAAAGGACAATGGGAAAAATTCATAAAAAACCATAACCATAGGTGCAAATGAGAAACGTTTAACCTCATCTCCATATCTAGAAGAACAACATGAAGAACCACATCGATATCCATATATCAATGTACAAACCAAAGTTTCAAATACCATTTACACACACGAAAATGCATCAGAAGCATACATAACTATAGATTATGTAGAACTATATAAATTCCCAGACATAACAACTTCTGAAAAAGTAATAGATGCGCATATAGTTACAGAAGAATAAGTTGAAAACTCAAATATGGATCCCGCTATAAATGAATTAAAAAAAATTATAGAACCTTCTCATGATGGATGACACTAGAACAACAGTACAAGTGTAATACCATCATAAATACTATAACTTAAGAAAAGATGAAGATTTTCCAGCTAACAATATTGCAGTAAAGGTTACAAAAGTTGTGAACTAATAGTACCACATAGCACAAGATGGGAAACAAATATTTGTCTTCTTGGACCTAACTAATTTATATTTACATGATAAATGAATTCATATTGATTACAATTTGGATACTGATTATAAACCCACATACTGAGTATAAATCTAAACCCACATGTGGTCAACTAGCTCGGCACCTAGTTCTTCATATAAAGATGTTGATAATGGAAATATATATATATATATATATTATTAAGAATGTAAACAATTTGAAAACAAACTCCCTACTAAACCTAAACCCTAACATGAGATTGATCAACTTACTAAAAAATTACCATCAACGAAACAAAAGAGTAACTCAACGCAAGTTAAAAAACTTAGCAAGTGAAAAGGAACTTAGATCTACCTTCATTAATAATCCTTTCAAACTCAATGTGGATGATAAATAAAAAAAATGCAATCTAGGAAAACTAACCTCTATAAATACTAGAGAGACCAAGGAGATTTGAACAAATGCAGATATTTTCCATAGCCTCTTAGCCATTATCGAATTTCTATCCAAAACATCTTAGCCACTGCTAAATTTCTTTCCACTGCCTGTTGATGGGGTGAATTGTTGATTGTTGCAACATTATATAGAAAAAAAAGCCCCCATTTGACTAGATCATTCCATGTTTTCTAATTGTGGACTAATTTGGAATGAAAAAAACCTTCACCTAGGTGCTAAAACAATTGAATTTCTTATTCACCATGAATTATAGAGGTCATAAATCATCAAATTTGTTATTTATCTTGAAATATGGATGCCAAAAACCCTATGGTCAATATTTACCTAAGTATGAGGGTGATCTAACTACAACTTTCCCTAAGGTCCATAAATCAGGGCTGATCTAACTGCTAATCACCTTTATTGATGAAAAAACAAGGAAAACCAACTGGTAATCACCTCTATGAATGATAAAACAAGGAGAACAACCTCTCTTCCCCCGCATTACTGGAAAAATGGGGGGAAAATGCCCATTTCCATATTATTTCACATGGCTAAATGCAATGAAATTCATTTTTCCCTTTCTCGCCGGCTTAGCTAATTGATTTCCCATGTTTAAGTCTTTACTAAATATTCGAATATCTTATTAAATTAAAAAACCCTTCTTATGTTCAAAATCTAGCCAAGATTTTTTACAGACCCTTATAAATTCACACTTGAGCTAAATTTTGTCCCTAAAATCATCCTTGATCATAATTATTCCATTTCTATTGAGTAACGGTGGTGAACCACAATGTAGAAACAAATTAATATATTAAGGTTATCATAATGGGTTTTTAGCTTCTCTCATACACAATTTAGCACTATATAATATATATATTTTTAATTAAAAATTTAACTTCCAAAAAAATAAAAATGAAATGGCCTATCAAAACAAAAAAAACATGGAGAACAAGGATTGGATAAATCACAGGAAATGGATCCGATAACAGGGATCAAGGAGAGAAAAAAATTCTTGATTCCAACCCTAGCCCTGCCATCCCGCATTAGACAAGATCGCTTAATTGAATGTCATAATAAACCCTTCAAAAATCCACCAATGTGATTGTAAGGGACTTAGGTAAGCTCTTAAAAGGAAGAAAGAAGAGCTTTGAAGTGACAAATGTAAGGCATTGACACATTTTCAATTGATGGGTCTTTGTATTAATAGGTCATTGGATATTATTATTTTTAGGTTTTAAGCAATTACAATATTAAAAAATGACTGTGAGAGGTTTATCCCAATGTTTACCAGGGATTTGATAGAGAAGTTAGTTACTCCAACCAAGATGACCAGTGTAATTCTAGAACACTAGCAAGGTATGAATTCATTCATTATTGAAGGCATCTCCTTGAAATATGTGTGTATTGTCTCTTAAACCTTAGCTTGTGTTGTGTGTATTTAATATATTGGTGGCGACAAGTTGGATTAACCATGGAATATTGGTTGATTTTTGTTGGTCACTCTATATGCTCATTATTTCAATAAACAAATAGAGTGCTCAATTAAAATTGTCAACATAGAAAAGTATGGTTATTTCAAAGGTAAGTAAGAAAAATATATGCATAAACACTTCAACAACTTAAAAATCAAATAAAAATGATTGATCCTATTTACCCTCTCAACCAACTCAACTCCGTGTGGGCACGAATCTCAATTATCAATCTAAGAACTCAAAGTATTCTTATTTCTGATAACAACAATCCTATAACAATTGATTTAAGAATAAATTAGCTAGAATTACATTTGCAGAAAGTTAAATTCTAAAACATCAAATTAAAAGAAATACAAACCATCACCAAAATATTGAGTTAATGAAAATAACAATCTCTCCAATTTTAAAAATTCTAAGAAAGATAAATAACAACAATGTACAAGAGATGAGAGTGATTGTAACAATGATACTAATTAGCACACTTGCGTAGGAAAGAAAAATACTCTACACAGTCGACTTCTCACACCAAATTGCTGCAGCAAACCAAAGGAAGATTATAATGATGCAATTAATCAATATATACTATTGTAGCAACCTGGAAATACACCCTACTCAAATTCCACACCAATCCAAAATAATTAAAGATAAAACATCTACTAAGTCTAGAAACTCTGTGAGAAGGGGGGCCTCTCCCTTTTAACAAAGATGTTCTTAAAGGATAACAAAACTTAAGAAACATGAATATTGAGAATTTATTCTCCTTTCATTGAAATGATGAAAATATAGTTACAATATCCTTCTACTACAATATCCTTTTATAATGTTAACCACCAGCTCAACTTGCCTTCCTATACTTATACTGAGATGAGATAGTTTAGTTCCACTAATTTCGGGAATCCATGAATATCTATGATCTTTAGGCCGCTGAATTGAAACAGAAAAAGTTCAAACCATTATTACATTAATTGGAATTAGTACATAATCATGAATGCATTTTTTAATCTGAACTGTTCAATAGCTCGAAAATTTTCCAGCTGATTAGGAGGGAATATGCTAATGCTATTTTAGCTAGCTGTGTGGGAAGACACTCAAGTGCTTCTCATCAATGATAGAAATCAGATCCCAAAAAGAGGCAAGTGACACCAGGTATTGTTTACTCCATGAGTTTAGTGAGCTGCTACACCTGGATTCTTTCAAGGTTCTGAAATTTTCTTATCGAATAAACACAAGTCAACAAAATTCAAAGATAAAGTTCGTAATCATAGACAATATTTATCATCAATGAAATAGAGAAATAATAAATTATACCTTTAAAATGCATGCCTAACTTGGGAATATATGTTCCCGAGTTATAGCAAAATTGGGAGAAACATGGGGAATAGGTGTTAATGGATATGGAAAAGAAGAGTATGTTTCGGCAGTCAACATATCCCCCCAACTATCCATTTGCATGTCATGAAGAAATGATCTCCTTCTAGTCTTAATCTATCTCTTATTCAAAACTCTTTTGATGAATATGAGTGAGATTGAAGGAAGGTTCAGATTCCTGCCTTGAATTTTTGAACCTTTCATAGGAAACTAAATCATCCTAACATTGTTTTTGTACCTTTTTAGTCAGCATGTACATGCTCTGATATTTTCTTGCTGGAACCCAAATGATGGGAAACTTGAATCTCAATCCCAACCAACTAGTTCCATAGGTTTGAAATATTTGTGTATTGTCTCTTAAACCTTAGCTTGTGTTGTGTGTATTTAATATATTGTTGGCGACAAGTTGGATTAACCATGGAATATTGGTTGATTTTTGTTGGTCACTCTATATGCTCATTGATTTCAATAAACAAACAGAGTGCTCAATTAAAATTGTTAACATAGGAAAGTATGGTTATTTCAAAGGTAAGTAAGAAAAATATATGCATAAACACTTCAACAACTTAAAAATCGAATAAAAATGATTGATCCTATTTACCCTCTCAACCAACTCAACTCCGTGTGAGCACCAATCTCAATTATCAATCTAAGAACTCAAAGTATTCTTATTTCCGATAACAACAATCCTATAACAATTGATTTAAGAGTAAATTAACTAGAATTACATTTGCAGAAAGTTAAATTCTAAAACATCAAATTAAAAAAAATACAAACCATCACCAAAATATTGAGTTCATGAAAATAACGATCTCTCCAATTTAAAAAATTCTAAGAAAGATAAATAACAACAATGCACAAGAGATGAGAGTGATTTTAACAATGATACTAATTAGCACACTTGCGTAGGAAAGAAAAATACTCTACACAGTCAACTTCTCACACCAAATTGCTGCAGCAAACCAAAGGAAGATTATAATGATGCAATTAATCAATATATACTATTGTAGCAACCTGGAAATACACCCTACTCAAATTCCACACCAATCCAAAATAATTAAAGATAAAACATCTACTAAGTCTAGCAACTCTGTGAGAAGGGGGGCCTTTCCTTTTAACAAAGATGTTCTTAAAGGATAATGAAACTTAAGAAACATGAATATCGAGAATTTATTCTCCTTTCATTGAAATGATGAAAATATAGTTACAATATCCTTCTACTACAATCTCCTTTTATAATGTTAACCACCGGCTCAAATTGCCTTCCTATACTTATACTGAGATGAGATAGTTTAGTTGCACTAATTTCGGGAATCCATGAAGATCTATAATCTTTAGGCTGCTGAATTGAAACAGAAAAAGTTAAAACCATTATTACATTAATTGGAATTAGTACATAGTGATGAATGCATTTTTTAATCTGAACTGCTCAACAGCTCGAAACATTTCCAGCTGATTAGGAGGGAAGATGCTCATTCTATTTTAGCTGGATGTGTGGGAAGACACTCAAGTGCTTCTCATCAATGACAGAAATCAGATCCAAAAAAGAGGCAAGTGACACAAGGTATTGTTTACTCCATGAGTTTAGTGAGCTGCTACACCTGGATTCTTTCAAGGTTCTGAAATTTTCTTATCAAATAAACACAAGTAAACGGAATTCAAAGATAAAGTTTGTAATCATAGACAATATTAATCATCAGTGAAATAGAGAAATAATAAATTATACCTTTAAAATGCATGCCTAACTTGGGAATATATGTTCTCGATTTATAGAAAAATAGGGAGAAACATGGGGAATAGGTGTTAATGGATATGGAAAAGAAGGGTATGTTTCAGCACTCAACATATCCCCCCAACTATCCATTTGCATGTCATCAAGCAATGAGCTCCTTCTAGTCTTAATCTATCTCTTCTTCAAAACTCTTTTGATGAATATGAGTGATATTGAAGGAAGGTTCAGATTTCTGCCTTGAATTTTTGAACCTGTCATAGGAAACTAAATCATCCCAACATTGTTTTTGTACCTTTATAGTCAGCATGTACATGCTCTGATATTTTCTTGCTAGAACCCAAATGATGGGAAACCTGAATCTCAATCCCAACCAACTAGTTCCATAGGTTTGAATACATGTAATATAGTTCGGAAACCAGGACATGGCATACTTAAAGTTCTTAAAACAATATGGATCTCTTTCTTTCAAATATAGAGGAGAAGCATCCCATTTACTCTTTTTTTCCACTATTGCAAAGAGATATTCCTGAGAAATCATTTTAATACATGTGGGGATGAGCTCCTATTGGAAGGATTCCATCTGACTAACCTTCTGAGGAGATGTGAATTTTCTCATATCTCTGGCTCTCAATAATGTAGAATATTGAGGTTCACTTCAAACCCAAAGGGTGGAAGTGCCCTCATTTATCTGTATAGTCTTGATAGTACTCCACCACCTCATATGATTAGTAACAAATGAAGAAAAATATCTTAGATGAAGGTCTCCCAAATGAGGAATTAGATTGGAGTGGACATCCATGAAACATGCTCTTTCAAGATGATACAATTCACATAGAAAATTATGTTTTGAGAAATTGATTTTGATGAAGGTCTCCAGGAATTGAGGAGTTGACACTATATAGTAGGGCCTCCCCTCTTTTAAATATTTGATTTTGAATGGATTCATATGTTCATATAAAAACACATAATAAGATAGATATGGATCTCTGCAACATAACAATTATTGAATTAAACTGTACATTTTCTCCTTTTCTTTCTTTAAGGGCTCGAGCTGCCTTAATTCCTTTAGGTCCTTCTGCAATTTTTTCCGTTGGAATTTTTGGAAGATTTGTTTTTCAACCCATTTATCTTTAAGCTCCTAAACAATCCTCCTATGTTTAGGCAGTGAAATCATCCCCTTCTCACTAATACTTACATGATACCTCCATTTACTCAGCCGAAGTTGTAACAAAGAGAGATCTATTTTCAACTCTTGTTATTTTTCTCCTATTTTATCTTTTCCTTCTCATTTATCCAATACAATAATTTAACTCTCAATTTTTCCCACTAGAAGTGATTCCTATGTTTTAACAATATTACCTTGTATTACCAACTCAACAACTTCTTCCAACCCTGTTCCAATAGCTTATTTTGTGTTGTTCATTCAGCGACCAATTTTAGGAATATTGCTTCTTGTGTGACATCATCCTATTTTTGTGCTCCAATATCAGCATCTTATGTTTGTATTACTTCTTCGATGACTAGTTTTGGAAATGATGGTTCTTCTGTAACATCATTCAATTTTTGTACTTCAATCCCAACAACTTCTATTTGTGTTGTTTCTTCAGCAACACATTTTAGGAATGCTAGTTCTTGTGTAACAACATCATGTTCTGTAAATATTTTGGTGTCTCCAGGATGTTTAGATTGTTCTTGGAGCATTTCAGTATCTCCTGACTGTTAAGGATGTTTTGGAAATAATTCAGTGTCTCATGACTATTGAGACTAGTCTGGAAGTAATTCAGTGTCCCTTGAATTCTGATATTGTTATTCTTCATGTTCTTGTAACTCTTGATCAAGGGTTATATTCAAATACGGATCTTATTCCTCCATTAATTCCATTGTTGGTATTTCACTTCTCCCTTGCCGAGATTGTGTAAGTTTCCATGCTGACACTTCCACCATTGTGACTTTATAACCTGAAACTTTAAATAAATCTCCACATTCTAGGAATAACAGTTCATCATGTCCCCCCATCTTTGAAACAAAGGATGGATTTTCCAGTTGGCCAGCAACTTCAGCCAATGTTTTTAAGCTCCACATTGTCTTTTTTTTTAATGCTTCTTTCAACCTCTGCAATTATTCTCTGAGTGTTTGTACTTCTTCTTTCAACAAATCATTCTCAAAAAGAAAGTTTTCAATATGAGGATGATCTCTATCAGGTTCTCTTGTTATTGTCTTAAAGGGGTAGTAAAGGTTTTAGAATAGGAATTTCAGTATTTTTTGCCTCTACTACAATAAAATCTCTAATTCTGCTTCTTTTTGTAGAACCAAATGACTAACCCTTAGTACCTAATCTCTTCCATTTTCTTTGTGACCCAAAGGGGTAAAATATTATCTTGTTTCAACAAGACATTCCTCTTATTGAATTATAGGTCCCCTTAATTTAGGAGAATATTTAATGTTCAAACTTCCACGTATCCTTCCATCATTTCCCCTACATGATATTCTGTTTGATGAATTGGGATCCCACTCGACTATTGAGGGATTAACCCCTGAAATTATCCTGCCATTGTAGCTTCTTCTCCTATTAAAGCTTCCACATATACAACTTCTACAACTACTACAGATTCAGATTTTTCTACTGTGGCTACTAATATTATAGTTTCTTTTGCTGGCACTGCCCCTGTAGCCTCCTTTTCCATATCATTTTCCACTGTTGTAGCTTCCCCTAAGCCTTCTTTCTAAGAATTTTCCCATTCTTCTGATTCTCTATCTCTCCCCCCAGCATTTTTTGAGGAGTTCCTCTTATCATGCATTTCTTCGACGCCTCTTACTTCCACTAAAGGTCCCCCATTTACCCCAACCCCAACAATAAATTGTTCCCATGTTTGATTTCTTCATGATAAGGCTCTTATAACTAACAATTTAAAAAGTATGTGGTTTGTAACAGAGGATAATGGATGCCTAGACCTTCTCACATAATCGACTAGGTTTCGTAGGGTTCTTAAAAGATAAAATAACATATTAAGTAGTATACCATGGCGCAAATCAAAAAGTAGAAAAAAACATAAGTATAAACAACTCAGTACCTTTCGTCATAGGCGATGTATCTCTTTAAGAAGATGGAAACCTGGTCCCAAGGCCTTGGAAGTGTTTCCAGTGTTGTTCTTATAAACCTTGGCTACACAGTCTCTCCTGCCACAAGAAGGTCCTCTATTGTAGTCGCATTGTGCCTCTTTTTGAAAACCACCTCCTTCAAATTATAGGTAAACCTAAAACCTATACCAAACCCTCCTCTGAGACGTTTATCCTCAATCCTCTAATATGAGAATGTGTTTTGGTAAAGTTCATAGAAAATTGAATTGTCATACCTTTGCTAAAGCCATTTAGTCTCTGAATATATTCTATCCATC
Organism: Pseudotsuga menziesii; assembly: GCA_001517045.1. NCBI lineage: Eukaryota > Viridiplantae > Streptophyta > Pinopsida > Pinales > Pinaceae > Pseudotsuga > Pseudotsuga menziesii. The sequence continues at coordinate 50,794 of LPNX010059959.1, forward strand.
CGGCTTCCTCAAAGATAACAAAAACTTCTTTTTTATTCACAAAGAATCTATGTTTTCGGGATCATGTCTTATTGGAAGATCCATAATGCATCTCTTATGCGAGCTCTAATGGCCAATGCAACAACTATCAGTTTCAAACATAGGAGTCAGAGCATGGAAGAACAATGGATAGGGTGTTTGTGTGGGTATTTTTTTTAAAGTTGGCATAGTTATGAAATATGATACTTTAACAGGTTACCTCACGGATTAGATGGATTGATGATCATTAAATAAGTACAGGTGGGGTATTTGACATGATCCTCCTATTGGTTGATTGGTTACGACCTGCTGACAAGGACTTAAAATGAAATGTATAATCATTATTTTCATATCAATTCATGCCTAATAATACCTATAATCAAAACTTGTAAATTTTCATTGTTGTTCTGAACTGTCATATTTCCAAGGTGGCTTTGGAACATAATTACGCACATTCCTTCAGAAATCAAGTTGGTCGCCATCCAATCAGAAGTTTTAATATGTCCATGATAGAATAACTTGCAAGGATGCATGGAAAATAGATGGATTCTTTTGGAGTTCTTATTTGGAACTATAGTAGAGTGATGGAATTTAAGCAAAATATTGTCATAAAGTAGAACAAATTGGGGCAAAAATCCACAATAGATGTAATGTAAATTTAGAAAAATTTAACAAAAGTGTTGGTAGAGTTTCAACAGAAAGATTGGCAAAGTTGCAGCAAAAAATTAGCCGAGCTTTGATAGAAATAAATTGACAATTTGAAAGAGTTTCACTAGAGAAATGGACATTTTGGCGCAATGTTAGAGAAAATAAATGGAAGATTTAGCGGAGTTTCATTGGAAAAATCATATGGGATTTTGGTGAAAATATGGGGATATCGGATGGAATTTAGACATAGGTCTGCAATTCTATTCACTTTTTATTACAAGGAACCATTCAGTTTGAGAAGGGTCATCTAGAATTTCCACAATTGTTTGGACCAACGTGACTGGTTCCCTCCAGTTGAACCTTCATGCGTATTCCTATACACAATTCACAAAAGAAATAAACCAATCAAAGCTTAAAAAAACAAAAATAAATAAAGAATTTATTTAGATACAAATTTCTATGTGGAACTACAATATATTTTAGGGATTCTTAGAAATGGGGGAAAACCCCTAATCCTGTATCAGTTGGAAATTTAGATCAGGTGCAATACAGGAGATGAACACATCCTTTGAAATAGGATTATGATAAAGTTGTAGTCGATTACCATTAGAAAATAAAGGTGTCTGATTTTCATCCATGATGCTCAAGTGGATGGTTCCATTGTCAAATACCTTGTTTATTCTATAGGTTACCAACCATATTACACACAATTTTCCCTTAAAATATTTCTTGAACCATGAATCATATAATAAATCCTAGTATCCTTCGCATTTTTTTTTAATGAACCTGTCATTCCATTTGGAGTTCTACTGTTGAATTAATGATGTCAGATGTATAACAATTTTGTGTTTCTCATCTAGTTCATTTAATTGATCCAATCGGTTTCTTTGAGCCTCTGTTAAGTCCAGGTTTTCTTCTATAGTTGTATTCAAAATTTTTATTTCAAATTCCATAGGAAATACAATGTTCTTCCAGTTTACCAGTTCATATGGAGAAAAATATGTAGTGTTTCAACATGTAATATGATATTCCCACAATTATTCTTGAAGTCTTTCATCCGAATCCTTTTGGTGAATCTTTACTCTCTTTGTGAGGATAGCCTCAATTACCTTATTATTACTTTCCACCTTTCGATTTCCTTGTGGATGATATACAAGGTTATCTGATGTTGAATATGATACTTTTGCAATAGGGCTTCAAACTTGCGGAACACAAGCTGTGATCCCCATATGTTACAATTTCCTTGGGTACCCGAAAGAGGGTGAATATCTCCTCATATAAGAAATCCATCCCATCTTGATCATTGGCTCTTCTAAGAGCCACAACCTCCACCACTTGGTCCTATAGTCTATGCAAGATAGGATATAAGCTTTATTTTTTGAAGGAGGGTTGATAGGCCCTACGAAATATAGAGCCCATATGTCAAAAGTTTCAACCGCTAACTGCAAATGAAGCGACATTTCTTCTAATCTATTTGGGTGTACCATTATTTGGTAGTTGTTGTATAATTGGGCATATTCCTTTGCATCCTGAAACATGGTTGGCCAAAACTATCCCATCCTCAGTTCCTTATGACCAATTCTATTATCAATAAAATGCTCCCCACAGGGCTCATCATGGCATGCTTTCCAGATATTGTAAATCTCATCTTCCCTTACACATATTTTTATTTCCAAATCTAGACCTATGCAAAAGAGATGTCCTTCTATCAAATAGTATCTAACACTCTATTGTATAATTATTCTTCTTTCTCTTTCCTATAAGTGTTACGGAGATAAATTCCTATGGCTTGGGGTACCACAACAAGCAACTTGACTCTAGAAATCAATACTTTCAAATATGCAATAGAAAGTAAATGTCTAACACTAAAGGATCAGACCTCGTACCTTATTTCAGACGGTTCAAGTAGATCCCCATTGAGCTTTCCAACTTCAGCTTGAATTGATAACTTACTTCCTCAACAACAAGTAAACAATACAAGCATACTATATATCATGGTGTTAGATCTATTCTAGGATATATAGGCAACAATGTATAAGCATTTGAAATAATCCCATGGATAAAATATTCATTCAAACACACATTATTGCACAAGAAAAAATATTTCTATTAATATAAATCAGAGATTACAATAGATACAACCTCTGTCGGCATGTCTGCGAATCAAAGAAACTGAATCCCCCACTTGGGCCTCCACCATCTCAATCCTCCATCTCTCGATAGCAAGCTCACAAGAAAAAGGTAAGCTTGGGAAGAACACACAAGTGCTCCAAGGGACAAAGGGATGCAGACTCAAGCATAAGTTTCGGAAACAATGGACTATAGTTTCTTTGCTCTCACTTCTCTCATATTCCTTCAATGTACCATAGAGTTCCTTATAGAGCTTTTCAAAGGGGTAATGAAAGGTCGAATCCGAGCGATCTCAAGGCATACGGAAGGCCAGGAGTCAAGTGAGTCAGATCCATGTCAAGGAAAACTCCAAAAGGATTTGGATTTTGTACACATCCTGATGTACACAGTTTTAGGGGTCAAACCTGTGTATATACGCGATTAAGGGTTTAAAAGTCGCGTGTATCATTTTTCACATGTTTTTAGGGATGGTCAAGGAAACATCAAAGGACAAAAAATGGTCCATGGGGTCTAAGGAGTCTACAAAGGGACAGGGGAAGGCCATACAAAGTGTGATTCACCTGGAGTGGTAAAATCAACTATAACAGATGCCCCCTAATGTGTGAGGTCAGAGGGGTCATATGATGGCCAACATAGATTATAATTCCATCCCAGAAGTGGAGTGATGAAGGATCCCAAATGGAAGACCAGCCACCTAATCAGCATAGTACAACAATACAACTCTGCATATAACTGCAAATACATATAGCAGTCCCAGATACATAAGAGTATAATGGCCATGAATAGGCATGATACAAGATATCACATAAGTGGTCATCACCACGTACAATATACATAGATGAGAATCTCCATGATGAAGATATACAAAGGACCATGATCTTCATAATGGCTGAAGATATATAACAGATCAAGATCTCCATAATGGCTGAAGATACATAATAGATCAAGATCTCCATAATGGCTAGAAATGTCTGACATATAATGGAATCAAGTCACAAGAGCTTAAATCTCATGAACAATGGCACGATCAAGGTGGTAGCATATAAGAGATGCCGCCAATCTAGACATTCTTCTACACAAACCGCTACAAGTACATGTCCTACTATGTGAATAGAGGCGTCGTGGTTGAACATAGTAGTCCATCATCTAATTACCAGTCATTGATATATACCGATAACAGACGCGAGATCACCCACCGATAATGAAAATGGGAATCAATGTACTAGAGTGCAAACTAACAAGTGCAAATAAATGTGTTGAGGTTGAACACTTGAGAGGATCCATCGATCAGGGGACATTGATGTATTCCCAAAGACTGTCGATGGAAAGAGAACCTGCCACTAATGACTGCAAGTCTCAAGGCACTCAAAATGACTCTAGATTCCAATCCCAGAGTAAATGATCTGTAGTCGATGGGATGAAATCTGCTGGAAGGAGGGAATTAAGGCATCCCCCATCATCCAACACGAGGTACTCAGCAAAGCTGTATAATGTGGAAGGACTTGATCATAAGGTGCATGAACTAGTAACTGTACTGAGAATGGCTAACATGTAAAGTCAAGATAACTGAGGAATGGCCGACTCAGGCTTCAACTTCCATCGAACAAGAGAATAACGACGTATGGTGACTGAATGAAGGAAGCATAGACTCGATACAAACTAGGACATCTCTGTGACATAGGATGCATCGACAGAGGCTCCATAGGGACTGGAAGCTTAACCAGTCAGTGGAGATAAAATCATATAAACAAGTACATCTCCTAAAGTCAAACTATAACCCAACCAACAGATGTGATACATAATGCTCTGTTCGAAGGCGACACAACTCGACAACTACCAAAGATAACATCTTTCCTTGTCCAGCTTTTTGGTTCTTTTATTTTTTCTAGACTTTTTCAATTATTTAAAAATCTTGAAAAAGAATAAAATTGCTTTATAGTTATAGACTAGGAGGAGACGAGTGTCATAAGGGAAAACAAACTAGTTCCAAGCAGTGGAACATACCTATGCTCAATGCAAGGATATATGTGTAGGATATCGACACTCGGGGGAAAATCCCCTCCCGGTAAAAAGGGAAACAAGCTGTGAAGGATATAAAAAATGGCTCTGCATGGCTAGACATGAGACAAGCTTGGGCTATATGGCTGAAACGAAATGTCAAGAAAGTCACCATAAACCTCAATAAGGTAGGAAAAGCTCAGGATAATGCATTCACAACTTGACATGAGGGAGTCTTGAGGGAAATAGGCCAGCAAAATATTAAGAGGAGTATGAGGCTCTTGCGAAATGTCATGGCAGTACTATACAATGGACTCCCACACCCTAAAGGAGAAAATTTCAGCATGGGCACCAAATGCAAATAAGGAACTAACTAGGGTACCCATGTAAGGTGAATCTCTACCACTCATATCATGCCACTTCTAAAACAGCAAGGTTCTGTGACATAATAGAGTGGGTTCGTACCTAAGGTTATGATAAAATGGTCATAAGGTCATGCAAAATGCAAATAGTGATCAAACCTAACCTATATGCCAGTTTAGACATGATACTTGAGATTGGCACGAATGGGTCAATCCAACATCTGAAACAACACTGAAAAAGGTCCTCTACATCATGAATTATGTCAAAAACGGTCCAAAATGGTTAGAAATTGTCGAAACTATAGGAAAGAGGGTAAAAATTTTCAAATATTTGAAAATTTTCTATAAATAGTAAACAATTCAAAATATTATAAAACATTTGAATCTTTTACCCATTTGAGCTCAGATTTTCAACAGCGAATTCCACGAGATCCGACCGGCGGAATCCACTACCGTTTCTTCCAGGTATTTACCCATGCTCTTCTCTTTCATTTTGATGCAATTTTTATCAAATTCCATGGTCAATTAAGCTTTCTAGGCCAAACTAAAAAGGGCGTTGCGGCCCACACTGAAATCAAGGGTTTTTTCGCGTATAGGGATGGATATATGCAGAAAATGCCCGCATACCCATGTACATAGGCGACTATTTTGAAAATAGTCATGTATGAGGCCACACATAAGGTTTTTTCAATAATCTAATGGGAAATTTTGCAATTTCTTGTGCAGGATGGTCCTAGAGTGGAGAGAGCATGAACATGGTGAGGTAGAGGAGGTAGTAAGGGCCAATCTAATGGCTCAACAAGCTCTATGTGCATGTGGACTCTATAAGTTTTGGTGTCTTGGTGGTTTGAGGGCCAAACCAACACTATTGCAGATGCTAGTGGATTACTGGGATCCAGACTCTAAGTCCTTCTCGATAGATGGGATGTCCCTCACTATAGAGGTGGAGGACATATACTTCATTATTGGGCTTTCTCGATGAGGGGAAGTAGTGAACCTTCATTCTTGTGGTGGGCTAGGAGGTGGCCTGACTATCGACGAGTACATTATGGTGTACTGTTGTTCAGACATAGAGAAGGTGGGGAATCAGGGCCCTACTAACGCTATACAGGTGCTGGGCCTAAAGGCCATACTATTGACATTGGGCAGGATAGTAGGCTTGGCATCACTCCACTAGGCCTTGCGGCCTCTGATGTTTTATGCAGTGGAGTGCATGAGACCCACGATTTATGACTAGAGCACTACACTACTGACCAACATGAAACATCAGCTCAGTGAGTGTAAGGCAAGAAGAGTGAGGAACTTCGGGTTCAATAGTATATTGAGCATGTTTTTCTTCAAGCGTGTTCTAGGATTGAGCCCTAGAGTGGATGTTCCTCTTCACGGGGTTCGAGATCTGGCCCAACGGCGTTGGGCAGATGCGATGCACAGACTGGGGGGAGGTAGGGTGGCCAACCCCTATCCACTTGAGTTCTTTCCATGGTGGAGACAACAGATAGTTGCCATCGATGACTACCCCTATGCAGGGATAGATTTTTGGGGGGACCTGGACATGCCGCTACCACCAGGATCGGCATATGGTGATATAGGTAATGAATCTCAACCCTCTCTTTTTTTAATTTTTTGAGTTATTTAATTTTTTGTGTTTTCTTATTATATGGAATCAAAATACATATTTCTGCGTGAAAATACATAGTGGCATCTACCATTTGTGTGCAGATGTGGGACAATGGCGGCCGGAAGGCTTCCCTTGTCATAGATGGAGGGGAAGAGGAGATGATATCACGGGTGTCGATGCGCAGTGGATGCTCCAGAGCATTCATACAGATTTTGTGAGGCTGACACACAGGGTTCTCATGGCACAAGTTGAGGACTTTCCTAAGGCTATGCAGCGCCAAGTGGTGGGTGTACCATAAGCATGGGTGTGATTGTTTCGACGTCTAGCTAGAGCTGTAGCGACCTTCCATGATCACAACCCTCCTCCTCCTCCATAGGATTAGATAACTAGGAGTGTATACATTTTTTACTACCGTGTATTATATGCTGGTGGCTCAAGAGCCCCAATTTTGTATCATGACACTATGTATTATCACCTTTTGGATGTTTATATAAAAAGTTTTATGTTGATCTGTTTATTTATTTAAATGTGTAAAAATTGTGTTTGTGATGAATTTACTATGTATGAAACAAATTCCAATCTAACACGTCGGTAATATTTTGGCCCCTACTGAAGATAATTACACAATAACTGAGAAATAATTCATTTATTTCATTTATGCCATCAATGCATTTTGACATTATATCATGGCGTATTTTACTTTGATCCACACTAATGACTAAACTATTAGATATTTGATAAACAATCGTATTACTACTGCTTGAGTGACTACATCATTTTTTATATTGCAAGAGTTTGATGTTACTATAGTTGATAGACCAAGAAAGGAAAATATTGTTGCTGATTTTCTTTCTCGGCCATAACATTCTACCCATGTCTAGCATGTATCCTATTTCATTAAGAATAATGCCAAAAAACGCTTTTAAGATTATTTCTTTGTGAAAATATTATTTTTTGATTCGTTGGAATTCATCACATGGTTATAGAAATATTATTTTTTAATGTGAGAATCATGTTAACATAGGAAATTGGAAAAGTATTTTTCCAGAAAATTTTTAATGAGGACAATTTCCCAGCAAATTGGGACAATTTTCGACAAGAAACAAGGTTAACGATGGTTCAAGGTGAGTTAAGATGCGATTTGTCAAAGCGAAGGTGGGTTTAAGAGTAGTTCAACTCTCTTGAATTTCTAAATCGCATTAAATAACTTACATTTTCCAGGATTGAAACCTGCAATTAAATTGATTTTTAATTGTTGGGTGTTTAAGAAAAAGGTGGTGCAATTATCTGATGTAAGTGGTGGATAATCCATTCCTGATCACAATCTAACGATTAATAAACTAAGAAATTTCAAGAATCCATTTCTTTTCACCCATTAGGTGGGAAGTAAAAAAGAAAAAGGGGAATAAATTGAACTGATAATAATTTTTGAAACTCAATTAGAGTGGTTGAGGATCGAATGAGTATTGATCACTGATATGGTGGGAAACTGAAAAAAAATATTGGAAGAAATTAAACTGAGAATGTTAGAAAATTTTAATTTTTTTTTTGTGGTGATATTTGGCAGAACGAAAACATGCCCGTGTATTCATTGTTACATTTGGCCATCAAGATGACTCACACCAAAGACAATTCCCAAAAATTCATGCAAGCAAAAAATTTGTGTCGAAGGTACGTCATGCAAGATGGAAATAAACCATTCTGCCAAGGAATTGTAATCTCTGTAGGTATTAAAAGTGAAAAGTTTGTGTTATTATTGCTCAATAAAAAAAAGAAATATCAACAATAAGAGCATGTACTTACTTATGTTTATATAATTTTTTAAATAGTTTCTTTTGTATATCTAATTCACAGGATATTTTGAGATGGTAGTGACGATAGTAAGAAAAAACATTGGCCGATTTGTTGAGGAAGTGTGCAGTTTTGTGTTAATCATAAAAAATTGGCTTCCCTTCCAAATGATGGATAAGTAGGCTCATATATTTCGATGTATACAATTTGGCATAGGTGATTCATGGTTAAGTATTGTTAGTGGAAAAATTGACATCCATAGTGGACAAATTGCTAAATTTGAGTCATGGAGCGCTTGGGAAACATCTTGGAATCAAATCTGCTTTATTCTTGGCCTCCCTAGCACATGTCTACTTTTTCTACTTTATTGCATGCTTTTTCAGAGTTTTAAGGCAATTGGGAAAGTTTGACTAGTGTTGATTGCATGGGCAGACTCGGGTTTACTATAATTAATCAACAACACCCCAAACTCACTGGCCCTTTCGGCAACAGACCGCAAAGCGATCTGAAGTCTCACCCGAAGTGAATCTAATGGGTAGGCCAAGACTCAAGTGTCTTGGACCAGGTTCTGCGCATCCTACTTCTTTCTCCTTACTCCTATGCGCCACTAGGTCGACTAGCTCTGCGCATCGCACGTCCCCTTCTACTCGCAGCACTTTCACTCGTGCGATGCTCAACCCCGCACCAGTTGCTCGGTTTCCTCTCACGTCGCACAACTTCCACTTCCTCACAGCATTCCAATCCTTACTGCATCTCTGCGCACCGCGGAACGCCCATCCTCTCCTCAACGCTAAGCCCTCAGCTCGCAGTATCTCGCATCGCAGCTCCTCTGCCGATGCGATATCGCTTCTCTGCAATATCTTACCACTGTGACTTTACGCTCTTAACATTGATTGCACCGATGTGCGACACTCTACTTCTCAGAAGTCTATTGTGAGTAACTGGTAATTAGTGACAGACGTGAAAGAGTCCTTAAACAACCTACTGCAATACTTCGACTTATCCTTAGCCTTTTGCAATATTATGAACGAAACAATACATACATTCGTCTACTGCCACTATCATTACATGCATAATAACTAGTAACAATAAGCAAATACAATCACATCCATTCAACACATAACACGCAGATTTAACGTGGTTCACCCCTGGGCTGGGAGCTACATCCACCAAACTGTGCTTCTATTATATATCTTGAGGGAAGTTAGCACAGTTTGTTGCACTACAATGGCAGCACAAAGTTTCTCCTAGATCTCTGATCTTCTCTCTATATCCCTTCCCTCTCTGTTCCCTCTGCAAATGATTACATACAGACTCAAATGACTCACAGACGACTATGTGTCTGGATCGTTACAACGCAGTCTGTCTGACTGATTTCTGAATCTACAAGACTATCAACTGATCGACTATCTACTGATTGATTAGCTACCCAACCAACCCTTTACAATACAAAAATGCAAGCTTTTATAGGCAGCCCGAAGGTCATGCCATTACAACACTGTGGGCCTGTCCCAACAGTAAACCCATACCCTAAATAGTGACAGTCGGTCCTCTCTGTCCTTGAGGTAGCCGCTTCCCGTCACACTGCAGCTCTCTGTAGTCTTCCATGCTTCCCGGCACTGACCATGGGTACTATGCACCGCTTCTCTTTCTTTCCTTCGCATTCAATGCCTGAGCCTCGTTGCTCCTTCTTCTTTATGAGGGTCGCTGAGCCCTCCTGTCTTCCGCCGCTGCCTTCAATGCAGTGGTTGAGCTTTCTTCTCTCGGCCGCTCTGGTACCGTTTCCTTCTTGACTCTTCTATCCCAAAAGTCATAGTTTCCGGCTCTGCTCTCCAGCTGGAAATGTGCTACGGCGTCATAGCTCCACCCTGTCCTTTCTCCGCTAAACTTCTCTTTTTTCGCCAAAACTAGCAGCTTCTTCTGTAGCTGCGGGATCCTGCTCCAACAGTCCCCTAACACTTACTTGTGGCTCGCCCCGAGCCACTACCAGCAGGTGTCTCCTGTTGTAGCTTCTCCTTCGCCTCCTGCGAAGTTTTCTGCAACTTATCCCGAAGTTCTGCAACTTCATTCTTCATCACCTCGGCACGCTCTTTCTAGAGTTTCGGTAACGTAGCTCAGTGGGCTTTCTTATGCTTTGTGCCCTTCGTCATGGTGTCGCTTTCTTCGCTCTTTCTGCTTTATGAGCGCTCTAGCGTTTGAGAAGTGTTCCACAGGTGTCCTTTCCTCATTATGTCGGTTAGAACTTTTATCACAAGGAAAATCTGTATCTTCCAGCCTCCTCAAACCTTTTCTTCCATCTAGAGCCTTGTGGATGGAGAAGAAGCAACCCATGAACTCCGCTCCGAGGACAAGCCTTTTTCCTCGTTCTGGAAGTCTCCCCTCCGCTGGGTTTGCAGTCTTCTTCCACTTCTCTTCTCTTCGATGTGGTCCAGGTCCATAGGCTGCCTTGGATCCTCAAGGTGTTGTTTTGCCTTTTCTTGCTCAGTACCTCTCTCCAAGCATGCATGCTGCCTCTGATCTATGACAACCATATGTTGTTTCTTTACCTTAGGAAGCTTTTGTTCTTCGGCTAGCTGATCAGATGGGTCAGCGACCTTCTCCCGTTGCTTTCTTTTTCTGATTTTTACCTTCCTTGTAGCGGGAGATTTCTTCTCATCAGTCTTCTGCTCTACTTTCTTATCTTCAGTGGTTGGCTCGGCATTCTTCTTCTTTTCAGTGGAGACTCTAGTGACCACTTATACTTCTGGCACTTGACTCTTCATCCCTAGCGACTGTATAACTTGTGATGTACTTAGTTTCACAACCCTGGGCGACGTCATCATGGCGGATCTATGGTTACCAGGACCGGGGTCAAAACGTCTCAACATGCCTTCCCGAGGTTCGTTTTGAGTCAGACTCCGCTTGGCTCAATATTCTGGGCGTGCAGTGGCTTCGAACTCTTGAAATCACTGTACTCTGTAACTGGATTGGCTAATACTTTACAGGGGATACTCAGGACTGCTCTATATGGCTCTCGGATGTTTGCAAATGTGACTCTCGTACCTGGGTAGTTCCTATATTTATGACGAGTCAGTGGTCCTGGATGGGGCGGTCATCCCGGTAAAACCCATCGGCCGTAATTATTACCTAGATGAGACCATGCCTGCCATTCTGATCTTCAATAAATGCGGAAATCTGCTCACGTGCTCCTCGAATTATGCGTGCTCAGGTGCCGGTCTTGTCAGAGATTTTGCCAAATCTAGAAACTTAATGAGGCCTGCCACCAAATCTACGGTAATGGATACCGGTCATTTCCTCCTTAACTACCTGTCAGACCGTGACAGGACGGTCCACTGCTAGTTACCAAACTGGATACGTGGCCTGGTGACACGTCACATTTTTTTTTTTTTTTTTTGAATCGCGCTGGTGCGATTCCTCCTGACTAGACTGTCTGCCGGTGTAGACTAGTTCCTGGTGCGATGCCTCCTTTCAACTACACTGGGCATCTGCACTTCTGTACACTGTTCATGATAGGATGGAAAGGGGGGAAGGTTGTCACTGTAGATCTTAAGCCTACTGCCATTAATCCATGTGGGAAGAAGCTCCCCGTTCAACTGACTGAGTTGAACAACACCTCCTTCTGTGACTTGCTGTATCTGATATGGCCCCAGCCAATGTGTTTTGAACTTCCCTGGAAACTTCAAGAATTTGCTGTCATATAGGAGCACTAGGTCTCCGATCTGGAAAGTCTTATTCTTAATGTGTCTATCATGCCATGCTTTTTCTCGTGCTTTCTGCACTGTCTGATGGAATCCAGCTATAAACCTGTCTTCTTCCAAGGTAAGCAGCTGTGCTAACCGTTCCTCGACCGTGGCTATATCAGTCATCCCGGTAATCTGAGCGACTCTTAAGCTAGGAAGAATATACTCCATAGGCATAACAACCTCCTGGCCATATACCAAGTTGAAAGGTGTGTGTCCCGTAAGTTTCTTGCATGTGGTCCTGTATGCCCACAGCACAGCATTAACTCTGAGGTCCTAGTCGTTCCTTTGGTTATTGCAGATCTTCGTAAGAGAATTTTCTAAAATCATATTGAAGGCCTCCACCGTTCCATTATCTTGTGGGTGGTAGGGAGTGCTCTTATAGTGCTGAATCTAGAATTCTTCTGTCAATGCCTCAATAGTGCTGTTCAAGAAGTGTGTGCCTTGGTCACTCATCAAAATTACTGGGCATCCAAACCTGCTGATAATGTTTTCAAAAAGGAACTGGGCAGCTGTAGCGGCATCACAATTTCTCACTGCCTTGGCCTCTGCCCATCTGGTAAGGTATTCTGTTCCAGTGATGATGTATCTCGCACCTGTGCGCTTTCCGGGTGGGTTGATTGGTCCCACAAAATCAATAGCCCATTTGTCGAATGCGCGTAGTGTGACCTGCGGTCGCATCGGCATTTCATCGCGGCGCGAGGGTTTTCCTACCCTTTGGCAGATATCGTAGCATCTGCAGAAGTCCTTTGTGTCTTTATGCAGTGTAGGCCACCACAAGCCTGCGTCTAGAATTTTCTGCGTAGTCGGTTTTCCTGCGTAATGTCCTCCTGCGGTTCCTGAATGAGCCTCTTTGATAATAGTGTCTTTCTCATGTGGAATCACACATCTGCACAGAACTTCATCCGGGCCTAACTTGTATAGACATCCTGCAATGAGGGTGAAGTCTGCTGCCTTAACAACCAACTGCTTCTTTTGCTGTTTAGTAAAGTCGTCAGGTGCTACTCCTGTGGTGAGGAAGTGCATAATGTCGGCATAGTACTCGTCTGCAATCTGTATGGAAAACAACGGCGCATCTGGCAGATTGTCTTCTAGGTTACTGGGCTCTTCTCCTGAGTCTAGCCGTGACAGGTGATCGGGTCCTGCGTTTAGTCTGCCTGGTTTCACAATGATTTCAAAGTCATACTCCTGGAAGAGGAGTAACCATCTGCAGATTCTCCCCCCTAACACTGGTTTATTGACTAGGTACTTTAATGCGGAATGATCAGTAAACATTTTAAACGAGGCACCCAATAGATAGTGCCTGAACTTTTGCAGTGCGTATACCATAGCTAAACCCTCCCTTTCTGTTGTGGTGTAGTTCTTTTCTGCTGTGGATAACTTTCTGCTGGAATATGCAATGGGATGGTCAAGGTCCCCTTCTCCTGGCTGGGTTAAGACGACTCCTAATGCGACGCCGGAGGCATCCACATGTACATGGAAAGGCTTAGTCCAATCCAGAAATACTAGGATGGGTGTTGTGACCATCTTCTCCTTAAGTATGTCTAGGCTCTTCTAGCATTCCTCATTCCATAGGAATTTTACATCCTTTTTTAGCAGTTTCTCCATCGGCGCTGTAATCTTTGCGTAGCCCTTGATGAACTTTATGTAGTAGCCGGTATGACCAAGTACTATCCTCAGTTGCTTGACTGAATTAGGTGCTGGAAGGTTTACAATGATAGCTATCTTGGTGGGGTCTACCATCAAGCCTTGTCTGCAAACAATGTGACCCA